>JAKSZT010053792.1:1947986-2105186 GCA_026826555.1 Tolypeutes matacus | reverse complement strand
AAAAAAAAAAAAAGAGAAGGAAAAAAAAACAAATAATCAAACAAAAAACAAAACAAAATAAAATATAATTAGTGGATTGGGACATTCAAAAAATGGGCAAAAAAGCAAAGGAAATGCCTTTAAAATATATATATATATATATATATATATTCATTTTTTTTTTCCTTTCTCTTTTCTTTTTTCCCTTTTTTCCTTCCCTTTATCACTGTGTTATCGGATGTCTGGTTGCCATGACACCTTCCTTCTCTCAATCCCCATTGTCTCCCAATTTTTCATTTAATTTTCAAAGAAGTTTTAGGTCACAGCAAAGTCACACATGGAGTGCCGGAGACTCCCAGATACCAAACCACCCCCCCTTCCCCACCCCACTTTTTTTTTTTGGTTGTTAGCATTGTTATAACTGTTATGCAGATAGCAAAATATAGCAACTAAACATTGTCAGTGATTTACAGTATAGTTTACAATTTAGATGATACAGTTTAATAATTTTGATGATATTTACCATGTCCTGTGTCCATTACTGTAAGGTAATGAAAAACCTTCCCCTCAGTTCACTTTTGTTTGTTCTTTCCTCTTTCTTCTCCTCAGACTGAATGATTCCAATTGTCTTATCTTCAAGTTCTCTGATTCTTTCTCTTGCCAACTCTAGTCTGCTGTGGAACTTCTCTGGGGAATCTTTAATTTCTGATGTTGTAGTCTTCACCTCTGTTTAGTTCCTTTTCACAATTTCCATCACTATTGATATTCTCCATGTTATTCATCTACTATTTTTATGATTTCCCTTAATTCTTTGTTCATGTCTTCCTTGAGATATGGAATATATTTAGGACCATATTTTAAAGTCTTTGATATGTTCCAGGTCTGGTCCTCCTCGTTGATGGTTTCTAATGCTTTAATCTTCTTCTTTGACTGAGCCATTGCTCCCTTGTCTCTTTGAATGCTTTGGAACCTTTTTTGAAAACTGGATATTTTTAAATATTTTTTTTCTGGAATTTAGATGCTTTGGTGTCTTTCCTTTAAGCTTGGATCTAGCTAGTATTGTGACAGAGCTTTCTTTCCTTAAGCTTGTATCTAGCTAGTGTTGAGCCAAGAGCTAACAAAAAAATAAGAAACGAAAAAGTGAAAGCATCTTCCTTAAGTCTTTGCAGATTGACCTATGTGAGTGCCCCTTTTAGAGCTTATCCATATAATGATTTTGGAGACTATCTCCAGGCCAACACATAAGGGCCTCCTTCATCTTTTCTGCACTTGTCTCTTGTCTTGGCCATGTATCTGTGGCTCAGGAATTCCTCCATTTACACAGATACTAGTGAGCCTCTTTTCTAGGAAACAGTTTCCTTAGGGTCCTGCACTGTATGTCCTATAGCAACCAATCCTTTGCCCCAGACAGTAAGACGTGACTGTTCTCCTACAGGAGACCCCAGTGAGCCACCTTCTACATGTAGGGTAAGTTCCTATACATCAATTCCCTCAGGCCAATGCCAGACAGATTAGGCCAGACATGCATGCTCAAATAGGTACATGAGGGTGACTCTGCTCCCTCTGGATCTGGGACCAGGGATCTGCACTGAAAACAAGATCTTGCTCCATGAAGAGGCAGGGATGGATGGGTGAGGGGGCAGCCAGGGCTCGAGGAGATTCTACCACCTTTAAGTGGCCTTTTTCTTGATTCAGTTCTCAACTTAATACAATCCAATAATATAACTGTTTACTGGAGCTTTTAAAGAGATGTTTCTGCTAATTCTTTTGATTGTTCAAAGATTTGATGGAAGTACAGAGCTCTGAACTGCCACTCTGCCATTTTGATCAGGGCAAGCTTCAATATTCAGTGCCTTCTTTTTGATATACCTTGAAAGAATTGGTTTATGTTTTAGTACAAGGGAAGTTAATAGAATAGTTATTCTTCTTATTTACCTTAATTTTGCCTTGTGATTGCTTTCTGTAATTGTGGAACTGATTATATACCCATTTTTTATTGGTTGTTAGAAAATTTATCACCAAATTTAGAGCCCACTTTTAGTAAACGAAGGGAATTTCATAGTATGCATTTATAATACTAGCTTAACTCCTGACTCCATTTCATGTCCCTCTCTTTTTTCCCTAATTCTCTTTTACTATTGAGAGAAAAATTCTGTTTGAAACCCTGTGTCCCATTGCCCCAGCCCAACTCTGATGCCAGCTGCAGCTTCTGTGAGCACTTCCTAGGAAGTTCAGAATCCCCTCCTGCAACCTATCTTTCTTCTTGCTGCCCAAAGGCCTTGGTGAAACCCATGGAAGCAAAGATTGATTCAATATATGCTTGATTGACCTAAGTCAGTTCAATCAAGTGAATTTCAGGATTTTGTTATGAGGACTAGGAAAAAGAAGCTCTCTCTTCTCTACTAGATACTAACCATAGAAGATAGAGTTCCTGACAGTTCTCTTTGATCTTAAGGTGAATCAGGATTATGATGAAGCCAATAATACAAAAGCATAACAGAGTGATGAAAATAAACTGGGGACTTCGTGACTTCACTGAGACATTATAAATATCCTTGCATAAAGCCATATTTATTTCCAGTGTCATATTTTTCTATGTAGTTTAAGCCAGTTGGAACTGGATTTTCTGATATTTATACCAAAAAAAAAGGCTTAATATATACCTTTTAACATAAGTTTCCTATTTGGTATGATGGTGCTAGTAATAGATTTCATGTAATAATATTTTTATGAAAATTCTGTAAGATAACAAAGGTAATAAATAAAACACAGTGTTTAGCAAGCGATGCATATGAAATATATCAATTAGTATCAAATAATAACATTAATTTAAACACTCTGTATACATTTATAATTTTCAAATTGACATCAGTCAAGACCTCTCTTCTGATTTGCTGATAAACATATCAAACTGCTTATTTGATATTTCTACTTCGAAAAAGATAATCATAAGATCTTAAGCTTAAACTGCCCAAAATTTTATGTTTAATTGCTCTCCCAGTTATTTTTCCCTACCCTTATAAACAGTCATCTCAGCAAATAACACCAATGTCTACCCATTTGAAAACAATAAAACCTAAGACCATCCTTATTACCTCCTCCCTCACATCTAATCTTTTAGCAACTTCTCATGTTTCTACAGTCATAAATCTATCTAAATATTCATTTTTATCCATCTTTTCAGCACTATTCTATTTCAAGCCACCAACAGTTTTTGCATAGAGTATAGCAATATTAACTTATCTTGTCTTTTCAAGCAGCCAAAGTCATTTTTCAAGAAGGTGACCTTACGCCACTCACCTGCTGAAAGCTTTTGTTTCCCTCTATGGCTGACACTAAAATCAAACTCCTCACCAGGATAAAAGCTGTCCATTATCTGATCTTCTACCGTCACAATCTGCCAGACTCACTAAGATCTAGCCACACTGGCCCTGTATAGAGTCCTAGAATAATTCATTTCATTTTCTAATAAATCTGCCTGATATGTGCTAGTCTAGGCATTATGCAGGTATGACCTTTTCATTGTGTAGATCTATTACTAATGCTACCTGTCCTTTCTCTCTCTTCTTGTTATATCTTCTTGCGTAGCACTTATCCCATTTAATAAAATGTTATTTATTTTATAAACTGTCAGTCATTTGAGTAGACATGTTAGGTTCTTGAAGGGAGGGACCATCCATCTCCAGTGACCAGCCCATGGCTGGCACATAATAGGTCCTCAATAAATTTTACATGTATAAATAAATAATTATTTCTGCTAACTGACCACTTTCAACAAAGACAATTTCATATTAATTGGACATAATTAATTTTACATACTCTATATACTTTTTCCAATTAAATTTAGGGAGGGTAAGTGATCTCTTTTTACAGATTTATTATTAATCCCTATCTTATGTTTTTTTTTTTTTTCCTAAGTTTATGGAAGAAAAGTACACTTGGCCTAAAAAATTATAGAAATAATCCCTTTTGCAATTATATATACAGAGAAATTCCAAAGCATATACCTAGCCTTACCAAATGAGAAATTCTATTAAACAGATGGCATTAATGGAATTTAAGAGAGGAAGAGATCAGTGTTAATTGGAGGCTCAGAAAAACTTTCCTGTTGTAAAAGAAATTAGAAAAGCTTTGTAAGAGAACTAATATTTGGACTGTTGAAAGAGTAGATGAGGGTTTTTACAGATTGGGGTAGCAGTACATACACAGTCATGATAACTGTGAATTTTCTATGGAAAATTGATTCCTATTCAATTTAATAAAATTAAATTCATTTTACAGAGATTCATATTTATATATCATATTAAAATATCTTTGGTTTACATCAAATATGATTTCTTACTTTCCTTCATCCTTTTACAACTGTATATGTTACATGGTATTAGTAACCTTTTTTTTTTTTCATGGTGAAATTAACTTATTTTGGACTATCTCTTGTTATAGGCTATATTTTTTACATATATTTGACTGGGCTAAGCTTTCTGGATCTAATATTTTTCCTTAGTAAAGCCTTTAATTATAAGAAGAAATGAATCAACAAATGGAGAAAAATATTATGAAAAGATGATAAGAACTTACTATATATAGGAAATCAGAAAACTATATGAAGAATCAGGAAAAGGTGGGGGAAGAGAAGAAAACTGTTCTTTTGTCCTCCTAGTTATGAAATCTCTTAAAAGACATTTATATTGTTACACAAAATACTGTCTCTCTATTAGAAGGTGGTGTGATGGTTAAGTTCATGTGTCAAGATGGCTAGGTCATGGTGTCCAGTTGTTTGGTCAAGGAAGCACTGGCCTGATTGTTACTGAGATGGTATTTCATGGATTTAAATCATTAGTCAGTTGATTGTATCTATGGCTGATTATATCTACAGTCAATAAGGGAGATTGCCTTCTGCAAAGGGAGAAGTCTCATCTGATCAGTTGAAGGCTTTACAGGAAGAACTTATGATTTCAGCAGTCAGGAAGAAGAATTTCTATCTCTGCTTCAGGAAGTCATCTTTTCCTGAGAAATTAATTGAAACCTTCATCAGAGTTGCCAGCTTGCAGCCTGTCCTATGGAATTCAGAATTGCCTCTCCCCTTTATTGAATAAGCCAATTCCTATAATAAGCCTCATAACTTTTCAGTTTTGTTTCCCTGGAGAACTCTCACAAATACAGGAGAATAATATTTTATTCATAGCTATATGTGTGAATAATATAAGGAAGTTAATAAAGGAAATTGTTTCACAATTCATAATAAATTACAGAGGGACTATTTCCTCTGGCATTTGAGATACTAAATATCAATGGTTTTGTGTTTGTGTGTTTCCATGTGGCAGTATATTATTGCTTAGGATAAATAGAAAGTTTGCTAATTTACTTTAACATGAGGAACCAAAAATTTTTCATGATAGCCTTTCTACTACTTATATGCCTTGACATCCACATATAGCATTACATGTTATGTAAATCATTTTAAATAATAAACTATTTTCCAAGTAGATAAGTTTATAAGAAGATTTCACGCTATCTTATATTGGTGAAGGTATTACTTCCTATCTTCATGATTGCCAAATATATGTAACATTTGAAATCTCCAAGAAGTTATGTTGAGTAAACTCTTTGAACATTTCTATTTGAAGTGGCACCTACCTGTACATTAAATATTTAAAGGGATCTCCTGAAGGCCTGATCCTTTTTAACTGAAGTTTAAAAATGAGGCTGATATACTGGCATATTACATTGTGCTCTATTTTCAAAATGATTTGCTACATGACTTATCCACATGACTACTACTACTAGATATATTTCTAAATCTTTCTTTGATCATTTGGTAAACCCAATAAATATTTCTTGATATTATATGTCCATATAAGCATTCTATAAGCAAAGAAAAAAATTCTTCAAATTCACTGATGACTGTTGGCAGAATATGAATTTGAACTGTGTTATTAATTGCAACCTAAGTTGAGGTCTGCAAGAAATATTGCATTTTAAACATTTTTCTATTTGCTATTTTCTTTTTATTCTATTTTTAACATTTAGCTGTAATCCATTTTCAGTCATTGTTGGTATCCTCTCCATGTCTTGCCCAAAATCTAGAATCCAAGAAACTATGAGAAAGTGGGAAATGGGTCTCCAATCTGCAGTACATCAAAGTTGTTCCTGACATCTTCTTGATGCAGTCCTACAGTAATCCCTTGAACTCTAGGTTCTCTCTACATCTCTGCTATAGAAGCTGATTCTGCTATCTTCCTGACTGCCATCTTCCCAAACCATTCCCTGTGGTATAATTCAGTCTCTGATAAGCTCAGAAACCCCTGGCAACAGATTTAACTTCTTCCCAATATCTCAGAATAATTATTTTCCTCTTTCTCTTAAAAGGTATCTGTAGAAGTTTGGCATTATTTATGAATTCCAAAAATAGTTATTGGATTACGTTTGTAAACTGGTCTGTTCCTCTGGGTGTGATTAAATTATGATTATGGCTTTGATTGGGCCACATCAGGAGGACATTGAGTCCCTGCCCCCTAGTTGGGTGGGGACTCACAGATAAAACTACATAGCAGAGCAGAAGAGTTGAGTTAGAGGCTTGATGCTGAATTTTGAGCTGGAGCCTGGGAAGTGAAAACACAGGAGAGGAATACAGAAGAATACAGATGGCTCCTTAGACATGGCAAAGCTATTCACATAATAGTCTACAGTTGATCTTGTGGAGAAAGCACAGCCCTGGGAAGAGAGGAACCCAAGAAGCCTGAACTCTGAGCAGATGTTGGCAGCCATCTTGCCCAACATATGGGAATAGACTTAAGTGGGGGAAGTAACTTTTGCTTTATGGCCTGGTAACTATAAGCTTCTACCCCAAATAAATACCCTATATAAAAGCCAACAGATTTCTGGTATTTTGCATCAGCTCTCCTTTGGCTGACTAATACAGAATTTGGTACTGGAGAGTGGGAAAGTGCTTTTGCATTTACCAAAATGCTGAAACGGTTTCATATGTGGGTAAGGGGTATTCTTTGGAGGAATTGTGAGATGCTTGATGGAAAAATCCTACTTTATTTGAAGAGAATTTTGATAGGCATAGGTACTCCAAAGAAACTTTTATGAGGCCTTAGAAGTAAATGATGAAACAATTATTGGAAACTGGAAGAAAGGCGATGCATGTTTTAAAGTCACAGAAAACTTAGCAATATTGACTCCTGATGTTATATGGAAGGCAGAATTTGAAAATAGTGAGCCTGAACATTTAGCTGAAGAACTTTCTAAAGAAAACACTTAGCCTCTCTTTGCAGCTTATAGTAAAATGCTAGACAAGAGAAATAAGTTGAGACATGAACTATTTGGCACAAAGAAAACAGAAACTGATTCCAGAAATTACAAGCCTCTGGAAATCAAGGCCCCAGACCATAGTGCCCCATTTGAGGACTTAACTAAAGTTGAAACTTATAAATTGGGATTAAAGATGCAGTTATCTCAGAAAGACTTGTGGAACATGTTATTGTGTGATGGCTTGGACCCCTGCTTCCTGCATACTAAACCAACAAGCTTTCTGAGAGAGCTGTATGAACAAAAACACTGTCATCTTGCACTAAGAGGTACATGGAAAGGAGAGATTGAAGGAGAAATAACTTTAAGAGGAAAACCATATAAGCTGAGATGTGGAATTAAGACATTTCCTTGGGCCAAGAGAGAAACCCCACCCATGTGTACAGAGAGGGTGAGTTTACCCCGGCCATTGAAGAGAGTGGATGTTCTCACCCAACGTTCAGGGAGAGTTTTGCCACCCCAGGGTACAGAGAGGGTGGAGCACATTCCCCAAGGATTGGGAAGGTTGAAGTCAATGCCCCATAGGTCTGAGAGGGGCAGATCTGTCCTGCATGGATTAGGGAAGGCCGGTTGGTCAACTCGTTGTTCTGAGAGGGTTGAGTCTGTATGCCAAAGGTTAGAAAGGCTGTTGTCTTTACTTCACTTTACTAGGAGGGTTAATATTCTACCCCAAAGATTGAGTAAAGTGTGGCAATCACCCCAATGCTCTTTGAGGGTGAGGTCTAGAGCTTGGTTGACACCCAGGTGCTTGATGAGGGTAGAAACAAGAAAATGGCCATTGGACAAGCCTGTGGAAAGGGTGGGTTACCATAGGGCCACAGGAAGAAGAAACCATCATCTTAAGAATGACTCTCAGACTTTGACATCTAAAGAAGTATGTCCTGCAGGTTTACTGACCTGTAGAGGACCCATAACTCATGTTTCCCTCCCAGTTTCTCTTAATGGTAATGAAAATGCTTATCCTTTGTCTGTCCACTTGTGTGTTGGAAGCAGATAAATAGTTTTGTAAGTTTCAGAGGTCTACAGCCAGATGGGACTTTGCCCCAAGACAAACTGCATTTCTTTAAACTGATTGCAATGTGATTTTGTACTTAGCATTGCTACTGATTTAAGGTCTTTGAATATTGTAATGTCTTTTTGCTATTCAGAGGGTGGAGTGTAGCAGTTTGGCATTGTTAATGAATTCCAAAAATAGTTATTGGATTATGTTTGTAAACTGGTCTGTTCCTCTGGGCATGATCAAATTATGATTAGGGCTTTGATGGGGCCACATCAGTAGGACGTTGAGTCCCTGTCCCCTTGGTGGGTGAGAACTCACAGATAAAACTACATGGAAGAGCAGAGGAGTTGAGTTGGAGTCTTGATGCTGAGTTTTGAGCTGGAGCCCAGGAAGAGAACACACAGGAGAGGAACACAGAGGAATAGAGACAGCTCCTTACACACAGCAGAAGCCCAATGGAGAGACAGAGCCACTCCCTTGATAGTCTACAGCTGGCCTTGTGGGGAGAGCACAGCAACTGAGCCTAGACAGAAACAGAGCCCCAGGAAGAGAGAAACCCAAGAAGTCTGAACTCTTGGCAGATGTCGGCAGCCATCTTGCCCCAACATGTGGCAAGAGACTTAGGTGAGAGAAGTAACTTATACTTTATGGCCTGGTAACTGTAAGCTTCTACCCCAAATAAATACCTTTCATAAAAGCCAAGAGATTTCCAACATTTTGCATCAGCACCCCTTTGGTTGACTAATACAATATCCTTCTCTGTCCTCCCTTTCTGGAAAAATCCAGCATCATTTCTTCAGTAAGTCCAAGCTTCAGAAAGCAAACCAAAAAAGGGACGATTTTCTACACAAATTCTCCTTTTAACTCCCTCCACTGGATGTGAGTCCATTAAACCTATATCGAGGGCAAGGTACTTCACAACAGAGAAAGTCTCCTTCACTAGGTTAGGAAACTTTGGTTTTCCTTCAATGACTTTCTTTCTCTGAAATATAAAGTTGGGGCAGATTATGTTCCAGCTGGTCAATGACTCTAGGGTGGCTGTCTCCTCCTAGATTCTGGGGCTTCTTGAACACTACCAGGACCTCAGTGCTGCAGTCAGTGCTGCAATTTGGGGAGGTGGTGTGAGGCTGTGAATTAAAAGAGGAAAATGAAGCCAAAACACCAAGGGCTCTCAGGAAATCCCAGTCAGGTATGGTAGTTTATTTAGATACTGTGGAGAGAAAGAGGTAGGAGAATCCTCAGGGTCACAATATTTTCTTTCCATTTTTTTCCTGGGAGTGTAAGTTCATATTCTCCCTCAACAACTTTATTAAAAGGTTAAATTCAGCCCTAAATGATTTTCCAGATTTCCATTCTCCTAGATTTTGCTTTGGTGAATTGAGGACTCATTACCACCATTTTAACTGAACTGTGGGTTTAAGATCCCACTATATGAAGTTTTCTTCCAAATCACCAAGGATTCCAGAGTAGGGCAGGGTAGTTCTTAAGTTTCCTCTGGCTATCTTCGGCCACTGCCTCAGGTGTCCAGGGCATTTGGTAATTTGCTTCTCTTTATTCCTAAAAGAGATCTTCAGTAATACATATTCTCATAATAGGTAAAACTTTCAATTCTTAAGGGCAATAATACAAAATGATTTTTAATCTCTGAGGCAATTTTTGCTACATTTTGTTGCATTGATCACATCATACATTATGTATTATGGGGTCTTGAAATATATTTGAGAGATTTTCTTCTTTTTATATAGATGTAAGTTTTCTGTCTACATTATCTGTGGAGAAGTAGTCATTGATACTAGATAAAATACAGAAGGCCAGATTAACATAACAGAAGTTATAAGACAGAAGCGTACCCTGGCAAATGAAAAAATTTAATCCAACCCAGGAAACATCAAATTGCATTCAATAGGATTAATTCACAAGTGCTGATGGGGAAATTCATTATTAACAAATGGAGAAAACACTCAACTAGGATACTCAACACATACCAGCTAATTAAAGAGATACACCAAATCATGAAATATATGAAAATAAACATCAGCATTTATTTAATTGCTGGATGAGCGATATTTCCTAATAAGTTTCTGAGAGTAAAATCAGTAGCTTTAATTGCTTACAAATTTAAAATTTCCACATGTCCAAACAACAAAAAGTCAGACAACATATTAAGAAAATATTTTGACCTGGGCTTTGGAGCAAAAAAAGACACAGTTTGAACCTTAACTGTTTTAGTGAATTAGACTGAACTTTGTCAGCATCTGGACCCTTTCTGTTTAAGGAACTCCTTGCTTGACTCCTGCTACAGAAGCCAAAGGCTTGTTTTTTTCCCACCTCTTTAACTAGTACACAATACTGCAACCATGGCTTGGCTTATCATTCACACGCCTCATGGGAATTGACTCAGAAGCTGATTATTGGGTGAAGCAGGGAGAGGTGAAGTGAATGACTGGACAGTGGGTGGCAGTAGCATCTACTTTCCCCGGATGTCCATTTCCAGCAGCTCCAGCAGCAGAATCAGAGGTTCACAACCTAATATGATATGACTGTACCCAAGATCCAGTGACTAGTGTCCCTCATTTCTATGGATTTTCTGAGCCTGATTCTTCAGCTTTACTGACAGGAGCTATGGGATAGACATTCATTAAATTTATTTAATTTAAGACATATTGCTTGTAACAAAAGGATCCACCTGATGTGAATGGCCATTTACTTAAACTCTCTGAGGCTATTCCTTTATCTATAAAGTAGACATTTAAAAGAATGTTGTGAGACTTATAGATAATGCATTTTAAATGACTCAAATATATTTGGTACTCTATAATTGATAATTCTTGGTAATTGGAATATTTTACCTTTATTTGTAAAGAATATTGTATGGTGGCTTATCCAGAATGAACAGTCTTAATATCTGAATATTTTTCAAAATGAAGACCCAGTTGAAGACCAGAAAAATAATAATGAAAAAAAATTCCCCAAAAGGTCATTTATTTTCAAAATTCAACAAATCTTGGGTACCTTCTGTGTCTTGGCCTTGTTCTAGGCTCAGGTAAGTAGGGATTGAATGAAACAAATTTGCTGCTTCCAGAGAACTTACAGTCTAATGAAGGGAGATGGAAATAAATAGGCAAACAACTACATTGGAGGTATGTAGATATTTATAGCCACAATCCTCACAGGTGTAAACAATTTACTATTATTTTTCAATTATTCAATCTTTATTTTGAGAATACATCAAAATAATAGCAAAAGGTGTAACAGAGCCAATTGCAGGAAAGAAAGAACTTCATCATCTGGTATATTCTTAGTCAAATAAGATTTAAAGTCAGCTAATTTAGGATTTACCCTACCTCAGTTTTTGTAGTAACATCACCAGAGGGAATAGGTGGGAGAGAGCCTACATATCCTCACTGCATGAGAGAAGAGGTCCAGGCTGCAGAGCATCCAAAACCATCTGTTAAGATGTACAATTTTCCTTTTCTGATGGTCAGTGGATGGCTGTCCTTCATTCTGGAATTTACTGGATGAGCATGGTTCATCTGAACTATGATTTCTAGTCCCTGGTACCTAAGGTCATTGTGCTCATTTGTCACATCTACAATACCTCTTTGGGCTGCGCACACTCTCTCTCAGATAATGATCACACTTCTCTTACTTTCTAACTAGGGCCATACTCTGACCTCTCCTGCCCCATTAAGATCCAATTTTATTTAACACATTTCAACATGGATCTTCTGCTTTCATTTAGTTCCTTTTATTTATATGCGTGGGCTGAACATATCATGCATCATACCTTCCAATCTTCCTTTGATGATTCCTTTGGCAGAATTTAACAGGAAGCCAAATAGCAAACAAGTCAAGAAATGTGGCTTGCAGAATCCCAACAGCATCATCATGGAGTAAAGGATAAAATTAAGTTGATAAACAATTGGAAAATTATCACAGTACCTCCTGTGCTTGGCTCAATGATTGAGCTCATCTCTAAAAGGTTTTTGAAAAATAAATGCTAAATCATCACCACCACCATCATCATCATGAAGATAATAATTCAGGATTTAACATCACCTTTTTTTCCTAGGAGTAGCATCTGTGGGTAGGAATTGTTATGTGACTTCTCCACCCCAACCACTGATGAGTAGATCATAGATGTGCCCCTTATACAAAAGTGGGCACTGTACAAGGTGTTCAATATTCAGCAGTCAGGAACCTGACAGACTGTACCCAATTGCTCACAAGGATTTTGAATGCAAAACAGAGCTAGAGAGTGGCTAATTGCTGGCAGCCTCTGAAGCTGAAAGGTGTGAATAAAGGAAGGGGACAGAGATGATGAAGAAGCAGAAGCCATGTATTAGGAAAGAAAGTACAGAGGCGTTCACAGTGAGGGAAACAGAGTCTAAAGACAAACAGAGTTTATATTAGCAATCAAAATGGCAAAGCACAGAAGTTGTAAGATGCAGCTAAAGCAAAGTTTAGGGAGAAATTTATATTCTTCATTCCTATATTGGAAAGAAAGAAAAGATGAAAATGAATGATCTGAACTTCCATCTCAAGAAGTTAAAAAAGAGAACAGCTAATTAAATTTTTTAAGTAGAAAAATAAGTTAATCAAGAGAACACAAAAATGAAATAGAAAATGTACTTACAAGAGAGAAAAGTCCATAAGGAAAGAAGTTATTTCTTTAAAAGGAAAAATAAAATTTAGAAAATCCTAGCAAGGAATAGGGGAATAAAAGAAAGAAAATACAAATAATCAATAAAATTAGAGAACAAACAGAGAGAGAAAGAACACTTCCCACCTTTTTTATGAGACCAATATAATCTTGATACACAAAGACATTACAGGAAAAAAATATATATTTCTTATTGAGCTAGTAACCATAATACTAAACAAAGTGCTAACATATATAAACCAGTGATATATGTAAAGATAATCATAATACATCATAACCAAATGAATTTAATCCCAAGAATTCAAATTTGGTTTAGCATCCATAATTAATCAATATAAGTCAACACGTTAACAGAGTAAATAGGAAAATCATAATATTTTCTCAATAGGCAGAAAAAATAATTGGATTAAGTTTAGCATGCACTCACAATTGAAATTATGAACAAAATAGGAATACAAGAGAGTTTATTTACCTGACCAAAGGTGTCAAAAAACTACAGCAATGTCATATTTACTTGTTAACTATTAATAACACACTGAGATGAATCAAAGACAAAGATGTCTAATATCACCACTTCCATTTACCATTTTTATTAGAGTCCCTAAACAGAGCAATATGTTAGAAAATTAGCTAGCTAAATAAATAAAAATTTGGAAGGAAGAAAAATATTTTCATTTTGTTATTACCATATGCAGAAAACCCCCAATAATTTGTGATTATTATAATTTATATGTGAATTTAGTGATGCCCCAAAATCCAAGATCAGCATTGAAATATATTCTAGCATAAAACAGCTGAAAGTGAAATAATAAAAATAAATCTAATTTACATATTACCAAAATAGTACAACATTCTTAGGGATATATAGAATGAAAGATACCCACACTGAAAGCTGCAAAATATTTAAGAAGAAATTTAATATGACCTTATTAAATGGAGCAAACACTAAATCCCATTAAGACATTAATTCTCTCCCAAATAATCTACAAATTTCAATGCATTGCCTATGAAGATTGTAGCAGTTTCTTTTATAGAAATTGACAACCTTATTCTAAAATTTATACAGAAATTCCAAGGATCTAGGATAGCCAAGGCCAACAGTCAAGAAGAAGAGGAAATCTTAAAATACTGGCTATAAAGATTTGTTATAAAGCTACAGTCTTGGCAAGAATGGATAAATAGATAAATGGAACAACAGAAATAGAAACAAACCCCACTCCAAAAGAGTCATCTAGTTTATTGCAATGGAAACACTGCAATTCAGTAAGAAATGGTATAATTGTCAATAAATGGTGTTGTATCAATTTCATATCCATATTGAAAACTGTACCTTGACTCCTATCTCACCCCAGATACAAAAATTAATTCAAGATGGATTAACAACTAAATGTAAAAGCTGAAAGCATAAAACTTCTATAAGGAAACATGGGAGACTATTTTTGTGGCCTTGGGGCAGACAAAATTTCTTAAACGGTAAACTAAAGGCACTAACCATAAGAGAAAAGATTGAAATGAAGAATATCAATGAGTCCTGACAACAGCATCCCTCCCCCCCCCCAAAAAAGAATACACATACATAAAACGAACACAAACTACAAATTAAATTTAAAAAACCAACAACATACAAACTAATAAAGAAATGACCAAAGATCCAAGCAGACAATTTACCAAAAAGACAATGTCCAAATAGCCACTAAATCTATGAAAGTTGACTCAACATTATTTTTCACCAAAGGAATGCAAACTAAAACCACAAGGGGATACCACAACAGACTCACAGAAAGGCACAAATTAAACAGGTGAACAACATGAAGAATGTGAGCAGTTCGAACTTTCATACATCATTGGTTGGAGTATACACTTTTGCATAGCCAGTTTGGAAAACTAGCAACATTACTAAACCTAAATATACACCAAGCATCTAACCCAGCAATTCCATTCCTGAGCATACATCCAACAGAAAGGGCTGCTTATGTTCATCAAAAGATTTGTATGAGGATATTCACTACAGCATTTTCATAATAACCCTAAACTTGAAACAATCCTAATGCTTTTCAATAATAAATGGGATAAATAAATTATGTTAAATTCACACGATGAAACAGTAAGCAGTACACAGTAATAAAATAACAAAATACTGATACATACAACACCAGGATGAATCTTACTTACATTATGTTGAATGAAAGAACCAGAATTAGAAGAATATATATTTTATGTTGCCATTTATATGAACATCCAGAATAGGCAAACTGATTGACAGTTTGTTACAATAGTGGCTATCTTTGGCAGTGGTGTTGTTTGGAGGGACCATGATAGAGCCATCTGGAGTTCTGGGGATGTTCTATAACTTTATCTGAATAGTGATGACCTGTATACATATCTAAAAATTCATTGAGCTCTACACTAGTTTTTATACCTCAAATAATTTAAATGACAGAGTATTGGTGTGGGGATCAGGAAAGTTCTCAGCACTGAAGAGGGGACAAGTAAACTCTCTCAGGGGAATAATATGATTCCCACCTGTTCCAGTCGCCTTGAATGCTTGTAGCTTGGCTGATCTGCCTTCTCATGATGTCTTGAGGTCCTACTCTTCCTGGTCCTGCCCTCCCGTGAGTTTTGGATCTGTAGTTGAGCTTCCTATCTTCCATTTTCCCTTGTGCATCTTTGCCAATAGTGTGATGACTGAGTAAATGTCAGTGGATATCATTCCAACTCTTGGAGTTTTGTCTTGCTTCTGGATTTTCTAGGTTTGCTTCTACCACCAGGGATGTCAACCCCTTTCACCTTCAGTTATCCACATCCTCTAAAATGTCATCATATCCTCTGAAACATCACCGTTAAGATATATATATATAAATAACATTTTTGTAAGCAAATACACATATATGCATATATATTTATATATCATTTTGCAAATGTTAGTATGTATTGTGAGAATTTTGATTTTTACCCATAATAAAAAAAAATAATAATAATTGAAACCACCATACCAAGGAATTGAGTATACAACTTCAAGCAAGAGAGTCCCTTCCACCAGCTGTATGAGACTGAAGTCCCCTATCAATTAGAGGTGGAGTGGGCATCACCAACCAAGAATACTCAGGATTGGGGAATGAACTATGGACTAAAGTAGACTCTACTATAGACCTTTTGTGAGTCTATCAATGGAAGAAACTATATCATTGAGGTGGAGGCAATGGCCACTGGAGGTTCTGAGGAGAGAGAGAGGGAAAAACAAGTGTAATACAGTTACATTTTTGGGACTTGGGAATTGTTCTGAGTGACATTGCAATGACAGATACAGACCATTATATATCTTGCCATAACCTGCAGAATTGTGTGGGAGATAGTGTAAATTACAATGCAAATTATAATCTATGATTAGTGGCAATGCTCCAAAATGTGTTCATCAATTGCAATGAATGTACCACATTAATGAAGGATGTTGTTAATGCGGGAAAATGGGGGAGGTTTGGGGAGCGGGGCATATGGGAATCTCCTATATTTTTTGTAACATTTATATAATCTAAGTATCTTTAAAAAAATAAAAATGCAATAAAAATTTGAAAAAAAAAAAAAAAAGATACTATTCCATCTCTAATACTATTCTTCGCACCTTCTCTGCACTGCATAACGATGATTTTATTTTGATTCCTCAAATATTCCCTTGGTTCACTCTCTCACCTTATTCAAATGTTTGCTCAAATGTTCTTTTTTAACTAAAACCTTTCTTAACACCTTATTTACAAATGCAACCTTTCAACTTTCCTTCTTCCCTTATCCTGCTTTATTTATCTCCCTAGAAACTCTTATATCACACAAACACAGGCAGGACACAGAAATACACACACAATAAAACAACAAAAACTGCTCAGATCAAAATTTAATGCCTATCACATAATAGATACTCAGTAAATATTTATTTAATGAACAAATGAATGAGTACTATGAAATTCCTAATTGTATTCACTGCACAATGGAGTAATTAGCTTTTGTGTTTTAGTTGCTAATATTTTTGTTCACATATGTGTTGTAATTAGACTTTAAATTTATTATTAACCTCCTGACTTAGGTGCTGTTTTGTTAGTTACTTGATTATTTTTCACACATCAATGTTATCTGGTATCCTTTTTCCTTAATGTACAGTTAACAATTAATCTATGGATTAAAATACATTTATTAAATTTTTTCAATTTATCAAATCCAATGGAGGACCAGAACAATGAAAAACATTCTCCTTGCCTACATAGAAATAAAGGTGATTTTAAAAAAACCTGAAGTGGCATTCCATCCACTAGTATGATTTGAATCATAAGGGTTAAGGAATTTGGACAAAGCTAATATTAATATGACAGATGATTCTATAGTCAGAGATAGGAAATTAGAGAATTTAAAGATGATCTAAAAGTCCACAGATTTTATGAAGCAATGTTGAAAATAGTAGAACCACCATAAAATAATTCATTTCCCCTTTAAGGAATTATATAGCCCCCTGTATTTATTTATTTTTTCTCCAGATTTGCTGGAAAATATATTTACTTTGTTTCACTAGGGAAATTCTTGATTATATGTTTACTGCCCAAATGTACTTAAATAATGTCATTTATAAGACATAATTAAAATTCCTACTTTTCAATAGAAAGCAAAATTATACTTTAACAATTTCAGATAATTGGTATAGTTTAAAGAATTCTGGCTAGAATAATCCCATAGAAACTGGAACACATTAATTGAGAATCAAGAACTGTTTAGTTTCTTACAGATATCCAAATCCTTCTATAAATTAACATGTTGGTTGTAAAAAGATGAAAGTAGGGAAAAATTCTCAGCTTGCCCTTATGTATTAATATAGACATCTTTTTTAAAAAAGTATGTACTGATATATGCTATTTTGGCAAGTAGTCTTAGTAACACTGGTATCTTTAAATTACACTGATAGTTTTAATTTAAATTAAACATTATCAGTTCCTGCAGATGTGTGCAAAGTTTACTGTCTAAGTGGCACCATACAGTGGAACTGAATAATACAATAATAAAAATTAAGGTAGGTTAATTAAAATGAAACCTACGAACACGTCTCTAAAGTAGACATCTTATTTTTTATTTTAAATCAAACCTTATTTTTTCCCTTTCGCCACATGTCCAAATTCTAAAGCTTATAATTTTAAACCAAATTTTGTAATAAATTCGAGTAAAGAATTGTATGTCAAAACATACTAATGTATATGGGCCTTTTACAAATTTCATTTATCATTTTTTTCTGTGTTAAGAAAGTGCATTTAAATCATTCCAACAGTATACTATGAAAGCAAGAAGTCATCCCAGCCAACCTGAAAAACGCTATGAATTTGCCCGAGAAATAAAAGGGACGAAGAGCTAAAAGTGAAATATTTTATGTTATTTAAATTGCAAATGCATTTGTGTGGAGTTTTTTTGTTTTGTTTTGTTTTGTTTTGTTTTGTTTTTTTTCAATTTCTCCAATGCTGGTTTGGCAGCTTTGAATAAATGATGAAAGTACCATCTTTCCTCCTACTGTTTTCAACAGTTTAGACAGTGCAATTAATTTCTCCTCGTTGCATGTGAAATTTTTTCTCTTCAAAATTTTGGCAGTTGTTTTTGTGTTCAGGGTTTCCATCTACTTGGTGGTAGAACTGATAGTTTTATAAAAAGATAGTGTCCATGGGGGGAGGAGGAGGAAGCGAGGAAACAAGATTAGTCCTGGAAGAATAATAACTTTTTGCAGAGATTTTATAAACATGCCATTTTCTACCATGCCTTTCATCTTATGCTGAAAAGTTTGAATTTCAGCATAACTATTTCAGCTTCTTGGAAAGAAGATTTGCAAATACTGTAATTTTCTAAAAATGACTCCTAAAATCAACTGTTACTAAATATACTTTGAACTGTTTGTAATCTGGATCTCCTTATACTAACCCCTTCCACCAAGAGAAGAGCCTCTATCTTAGGTTTTCCCAAATGCAAGATTTCATAAATATGCAATTTGAACAAACTAAATCATCTAACTTGTAGGTGAATTTGGATAAACCTATCCCTAGCTTTCCATTAGGTAAATCAAATTGAGTTCATGCATGTCTTGGATACATAGAACAGTGGTTATTTTCATTGTTACTTTACTTCCTATCTTCCTGGTATAGCAAGGTACTTTCCAGGGGGAAGAAAAATACCTCAGCTTCATTTTACACATTGCCCCTAAGGGAAGTCCTGATGGAGACTGCAACGTTCCTAGAAACCTGATTGATCCATGATGTCTAGAGAGATATTTTCAGAGGGGAAAAGACCTCTCCCTCTTTCCATAAAGCCCTAGCACTAAGAACATAGGGTGGCCCATGCCATTTATTTCTCCTTGTGTTCTCCTTATATGGGGGTAGCAGAAGCTAGATAGCTCAATCCTGAGAAAGCCCTCAGCAAGTAGCCAAGACTGGCTAATCCACAGATGGTGGAGCAAAGGCTTTCTGTCTGGCTCTGGTATTGAATTTTTTCCCCCTGACTCTGGTGGTATGGCTTCTGAGACTTAGGATGAGGCTTCCAAGCAAAAGGAAGCTTCACACAGCCCAGCCCAATTTAATAGAGCTCATTAATTATTAAGTGTCATCTTGTTTTTCTTTGTTGCCCTTAACAAGTATCTCAGAGACCTTCTAAAGTGATTGGGCAGCTACCTCATACCAGGAAACCAGTATTTTTAGGGGCTTCATAGGAGCCCAATCTTACTTAGACACTGCCCCCCCACCCCCAACAAATGGCATTTGGCTTTTTTGTAATAGCTTATAAAGAATACTCTTTTAGATGAAATGTATTTTCATGTCACTTTCAATTTATGCCATTATCTACTCATGCAATTGTCCCAAATATTTTTGCAACAAGGCAGGATGCTAAAAAGATAATTATAAACCAACAAAAATATTTGCTACAGATTTCTAACAGAAGAATGCAGAGACCAGCATTTATTAATTTTATCAACTGTAAAGGGTTAAAGGGTGATCCAAAACAAGATATGTCCACAGCCTAACACCCAGAAACTCAGAATGTGACCTTATTTGGAATAAGCACTTTTCTGATGTAACTAAGATAAAGCTCTTGACAGGAGAGCATCCTTGATTAGAAGGGTCCTGTGTTAGTTTACCACAGGGCTGCCAATGCAAAGTACCAGAAATGGACTGGTATTTACAATGGGGATTTTATTTATGGTAAAAGCTTACAGTTCCAAGGCCATGAAATGTCTAAATAAAGGCACCATCAGAGATACTTTCTCACTAAAGTCAGCTACTGGTGATTCTGGGGTTCTACCACGTGGTGAAGATGGCTGCTGATCTCTGCAGGGGTCCCTGCCTTTCCCTCCAGAATACACCATCTCCCAGAGCCCAGCTGTGAGCAACCAGGCATAGAGCTTGTCTCTTACTGGGCCCCCTCTCTCAGTTTCAGCTGCTCTGCTTTCATCTAGAATTCAGCTGTGAGCTATCAGGAATATGGCTCAACTCTTCAGCTTTGAGCTACTCCATGGGCCCAGCCTCTGAGGGGTCTCTTTCTGTGCCTCTGTGCTCTGCTGATTCCAGACTCCAGGACCTTCTCAGCCCTTGGGGATTCTCTGTTTTCCTGCAGTCCTTTCTCTCACATGACAGGATCAATATGGCGGCCTCCTTTCTCCTGTGTGTCTGTCTCTCTCAATGTCTGCTTATATCAGACCCAGCAAAAGGGCAAAGACTCAACCTGAGTCATTGATGTAGTACATTCAAAAGGGTCTCACACCCACAGGAATGGATTCATTCAAAAAAATAATCTTTCTCTTTTGGGGATTTGTAAAAAAGAATTTCAAACTGTCACAGATCCTAAATCCAATGATGGATGTCCTTATAAGAAACAGGAAAGGAGAAGACACAAAGAGACATAGCTAAGAAGGCCATGTCAAGAAGGAGGCATTGATTAAAGCGATGCTGCCACAAGCCAAGAAAAGCTGAAAGCCACCAGAAGGTGGAGGAGGCAAGGAAAGATACTCCCCTAGAGCCTTCATAAGGCACAAAGCTCAGTCAACACTTTATTTCAGACTTCTGGGCTCCACAATTATAAAAGATAAATTTCTGTTGCTTTAAGTCCCTAAGTTTAGGTTATTTTGTTCTGGTAGCACTAGGAAACAAATATACCAGCTCAAGTCAAAACTGATCTTCTTAAAAATATTCCATGGCTACTCCAAACTAGGTTGTATTTCTATCCTCTGTTCTCCTTTTGCAATTTTCAAAAGATAAGTTCATTTTGCAATTGATTGTACGTGTCTTGTGACCTTTCTTCAGTTGAAGTATTCACTGTTATTTTATAATTGTCATTTTCTGTGTTTTTCTTATCTATCCAAAAATATTGTGTAATTTCAGAGGGCAAGGATTTAAAATAAAACTAAAATTTCACTAAGAGTGGTAGTAGCAGTTAAAATATATGGCGCTCTAACTAACTGCTAGATATTGTTCCAAGTATTTTACCCGTATTGGCACATGCGATCCTCACCACAAACTGGTGAGGTTAGCATTATTACTGTGACCTAGTTATGGATGTGAAAGTTAAGTAAGAGCTAATAAGTGGTGGGATTGTATTTTCCCTAATCTCTAATATTTTGCCCAAAAGAAACATTTAAAAATGTACAAAGAAACTATTCCATTTGAACTCATTGAGAAGACAATAAAGCCTTCAGCCTCCCCAAAACTTGATGATACTTATGAGTTACTAATAAAATTTTTTTTTGTATCTCAACTTTTACAAGGAAGAGAAAAACCATGCTTCTATCTAAGCCAGACATAAATACAGAACATGAGATTTGGAAGAAATACATATTTTCTTTTCATTTTCCCAAAGTCACAGAGTTCTTGGAGGGAAGTCCACAGCCTTTTCAGTTTAGACAAAGTGGAATTCCCAGGAAATATTTTTATTGTGTTACCCTGCTAGAACATGCTGTTAGTAAATGAATGCATGGGAGAGAGTTTCTCTCACAAAGGCCTTAGAAGGAAGGATTTAACAAGATTTACTGAGTACTCCAAGAGTAATAGATTTAAGAAAGTCAAGAAAACAGACAGACATTTTTATTACATAGTATATGGTATTTTCTTTCATCATTTCTTTGGATTCCATGTGGTAACCTTCAAAAACCTTTTAGAACAATTTTTTAAAACCACTTATTGAATTTAGTTATAATATAACCCCATAGAGTTCTGTATCATTAATTTTCTTTATGATGAATTCCAAGATCCTAACTGATTATCATAGCTTTTTAAAGCAAAATTCAGATAAAGATAAGGTAAAGACTCCTGACATTTTAATATAGCTTATTTCTTCATTTTACAAACATTTATCAAAAATATTTTCAATATTGATTATAGATTTAATCAATGTATTTTTTGCTTTGAGATGACATGTGTAGATTAGTTTAAAAGTAAACTATTTTTTAAGAAAAATTTTGGCATATAATGTTTTCTTTACCCTATTTCCTCTACTTGGTCTTCAATTCATCCATTCATTCAACTGGCAAATATTTATTAAATGATTATTATATACTAATCCTCATTTTAGGATATAAAGATATTTTAGTGGGCAAAACAAACATATATCTTGTTCTCAGTCTGGTGTGGAAGCCAGACATTAGTGGCAATATACAATTTCTAATAATGTTCAGTGTTATGATCTAAATATATTGGTAATTATGAAGCCTTATAGGAAGTATACAGCATCTATTCTGGGGCAGGGAATGTGGGTAAGGTATTGGGGAGAGTCTGATTAACTAATGTTTGAAGGAGTAACACAGATAAATAGATGACTAGGTGAGAAGACCATTCTAGGCAGATGAAACAATATGTGAAAAGGTCCTGAGATCAAGGGACATATAACCTGGAGAAACTAAATGACAGTCACTTTAGCAGAAGCATAGAAAGTAAAAGATAGAGTGGCATAAGAAAAGACTGGAGAGTTTGACAGGGGCCAGATTACATAAAATGTAAAAGATCATATTGAGGATGTTGCTATTTATCATAAAATAATGGAGTCACTAAAGAAATTTATATTGGGAAGAAGGTAAGATATCAGAATTGCATTTTGAAAAGATTGTGCCAGCTGCATTATGGAGATTGCTTTGGAATAGAGAAAGTATAGATGTGGAAAAACCCAAGTAAGAAACACCTGTAGTAATTCAGGCAAAAGATGATGGAGTCCTAGACTAGGGCAATGTCCAATGTGGGTGGAAAAAAGTTGACTAGATTTTAAAGATATTTTTGAAGTACAATGTCTCTAAACTGGAGATGGTTTAGATATGACAATATCTGCTGTGTAAAATTTTAAGACTGGCTGATTTGTGGCTTGAGGAACTGGTCAAATGGTGGAACTACAGTGTAGGACAGGAGACACAGGAAGAAAATCATTTGGCCCTGGAGGTACCTTTGAAACATGAAAATGGTGAGGAAAGAGGGTGTTTATAAGTCCTAGAGATCAAACTCTGGGCTAAAGGTAGAAATTTGTAGTTTTCCGTGCATAGCTGAAACACAGGTCCTGTGTTTCTCTTCTTTTTAAATTTCAACTATGCACTGATAACTACAAATTTCTACCTTTAGCCCAGATTTTGATCTCTTTAAATCCTTCTAAAATTCCCCAGTCTTGAAAGGATAGAGACCAGTCTCCAAGTTCAGCATGCAAGACTGTTCCTTCACCATCAGTCCTAGCCTGTGTCTTGGGATTCGTTTCCTGTCACCAGCTCTGTATTAATTTCTGGGGGTACAGAAGTAAGTCAGCACAGTACCTACCCTCAAGCAGCTCACGGATTATAGGGCACAGCTCCTAGTAGATTTTCACTGAATGGATACAGAATGAAAGAATGGTTTTGCAGGTACCTCCCCAAAAGTGTGGTGTTGAAACCAACATTATTAATCTCTCAAAATTACTCACTCATTCCTTAAGCCCTGTTGTTAGTTACTTGAGAACACTAAGAACACACATATACTCAGCAATTTATTAAATCTGCTTTATCACTTTAATGTCTGGAGTTCTGTAATGCAGGTAAAGTAGCATTTCCAGAGGGAATTTTTTTTTTCAGCATCTCTCTTGAGTATTGAACCCTCACACTGCTCTAGATAAACTTAAGCCAATAAAATATCAAAGCTGAGATACCAAATCATACAAAGAGATATTCCTTCATTTCCAATGGACAATGGGAAGTTATTAAAAATAGTAACTTCTGATGAAGGCATGTGAGTGTGTCTAGAGAGGAAACAAAGCTTCAAGGTTCATTTGCTTATCAAAACCTCTCTCCCACATCAGGGATTCCGAGGATCAAATCCCAGTGAGGACAGGAGGAGAGGGATGAGAAGAGAGGGCAGGAGGCAGACACAGAGAGATGCCCAGTGAATGGACACAGAAACAGCAAAAACGGGGGAGAGGCGGGAAAAGATGGATAAAGGTAAATAAATAGATGGATAAATCCTTTAAAAAAAATGTATAGGGGAGGAAGATACGGACTATAGTTGTTAGTAATACTTTGACAATGCTCTTTCATGATTTGTTAAAAAATGTTTCACAACACATGCAGCGTGTTTGTGTGGGGGGGTGATGTGTGGGAGCCCTGTATGATGTTATACATGTTTGTTTTGTAAGTTCACGTTTACTGAACACTTATAGTTTATGTATGTTCATGTATGAATGATATACTTCAATAAATTGTTTTTAAAAAATGCTATTCAAGAACATTATGAATGTCTTTGAAGGTGAAATGTTTCAGGGGAGAAACTAGCTGTAAATACAGAAACAGTTTACTCAAAAAAGATACCTCTTCAAAACTTATCAACGGTAAATCAAATGTAGATAAAAATCACTGCTATGGAGCCTATTCCTAGCAACTTAGGTCTCCAAAATTCTCTGTCTGAATGCATTCCTACCTGTCCCAAATTTGTTTATGGTTGCTGTTTCTGTGGACATTGTTGACATTCCTGTTTTATATTTTAACTTCACTTTGTGTTAAGAAAAGATACTTGAATTTCTTTTAAGATCTACATTTTCTAAAACTAGAACATCTACGAAAACCTTAATGAAATATCTTCAAGCATAAGGCACTTTAACTTCCTAGTTAATTCACGACTATGTTTGAGGGCAGAAGGCAGTTTTGGTGATAAAAGCACATTCTAACTGATTCATTTCTTCTTATGAACTGGATTGAGATGAAATAACCAGTCTAGCAGAATATAAATTTTTAAAAATGTATGAAAAAAAATTTTAAATGTATGAAAGTGGCATGAAGTTAAATGAGGAGTTAATTACCTGATAGTAAGATTTTTCAAAATGTACAATAAAATTTTAAATACCCCCTCTACCATCCTTATCTCCCAAACAATACCAAACACTTCATTTTGAAACAAATGCCTTTCTTCTCTAATTATGTGAGAAAATATAAGATACCTTTCATTCATCATTTATATTCTTTTAACCTGTTCTTTAAGTCCATTTCCAATTAATTATCAAGACCCTGTGACATTACCATGTTCCCATCCCCTGACTGATTTCTTAGATGCATTTTGCTCCTGGGATTTTCAGTCCTTGCATGATTGGTGTATGCTACCTAATCAAACCCTTACATCTGGTATTTAAATTGAAGAACTTGAACAAGAATCAGAATTTTTAGCAATGTTCATTCAATAAATTTTTATTGCTAAATATAATACTAAAATTATGTCAACATTCAGTGATACTTGCAACTTTAGGAACATAAGATAAGGCAAGTACATGATGGCTCCAAAGAAGACATTCTGAAGTTGACGGATCCTTGTTTGTTATTTCATAATCCAATAATATATCTTGAAACAACTTCTTTGACAAAATTAAAGAATTTTCCTTCTCCATGTTAAAATCATGGTTGGAAACCACTGCTCTAAACTAGTATTACTAATATATCTTTTGGAAAAGTGTATTAGAGATATTGGATAGATGTGTTCTAGCTTTTACACTCATTAATGAGAATTCAGAAATATCTCATTAATGAAGCATTATAAAGATGAATGTAAAAATGAGTTATTGCCATTTCAATTCCTTATGCCAATAAATTATTTTCAAGTAGCTAATAACTTAAATGACATACACAGAATTTTACATGCACATCAAATAGTTGATTTTTTTACCTTTAAATATATATATTTTACTTTAAAATACTTAACTATGCACTTGTATAGATAAAGTATAAAATGCACTTGAATGTTGTTAATTTTTTAAAAAGAAACCTGTCTATTTTTAATCCAGATGTCAAAAGTACTTTATCAGTAAATTTCATAATGATACTGCAATAAATTTAAAGTTACATAATGCTAATTAGGTTTTATGGTAAGACTCAAATGATCAAATACAATTTAGAATATCTTTGTAATACTATAAATAAAATTACTTGAATGGGTGTTGAAAAATTTAGAGAATGTTACCTAGAATTTGGGAAATATAATAGTCAATTACCCAAATAAAAATAATAAGAAATATGATGTTGCAAACCTGAATTTACAAACTTAATAATAAGGGTTACTTCTAATATTTATATTTTTATTCCCAGGATATTTATATAAACCAGAGTGATAATCAGCCAAAAATCGGATAATCATGTCACATTGCTAGTATCGCGTCGTCCTCAAGCAGGAATGATGTTAAAAAAACAAATAATGTGAAGTCAGATATTCAAAGACAAATAATTGCAGAGCTTTTCAAATTGTAGGGAATGTGCAATGTTGATTTGAATTGGCAAACTGAAGTGGGTGTCGTTTTCCAAATGTCTGATAATGCTAATAAGCGAAAAAGCAAAAAGGACTAGAGCTCCGTTAATCAGGAGTTGTCAATGGTGGGTCAGGAGGCAAATTTTATACACTTTGTAATAAGTAGGAGATTATTATGTATGATTTTATCTTAATTGGTTTTGAGAATTAATTGGGGGGTAATAAAAGCTGGCATAAAGCTTTTCATTTGAATAGAACAATTAAAAACTTCAAAAGGCTTGAAGTTGATGATAACCACTCTTCACTGGATTAAATCCTAGCTATAAAATCAGACGAGATTTATTATTTATCTGAAAATTGAGCTAATGTTAATGACTAATGTATATTACTTAGCTGGATACATTTCTGCTTTTCAAAGTATGTTTCCTTGGACAAAGTCAAATCTGCATAAATTAATATAACAGTAAGCAATTTCTATGTCTATATTTTTTCTAATTTTTATCAAATTGTAAAATATATAATTCAAGTAACAAAGCATAGTATTTACGCACTATTATATATACATATAATTATTTATGAATTCCATTTATATATAAATATATTTAATTTGTATATACAAATATGTAAAACTATATACATATTTACTGATTATTTTGTTTTTATTTGTTTCCTTTGTCATCTGTAATCTGCAATGCTAAGAATAATACTTGGCTTAATTTAGAAATAAGAATAGTCATCTCTGGATTTATGTCTTGATAAGGTCACAGTAATATGTCTCAGCCTTCCTTAAGATTAATTTCTGAAAATAGCAAGTTATTCTATAATGTACTAGTTAAAACTCAGAAAGATTATTTTTTCAGACTTGATAACTATTACAGATACAATATTTTAGGGTGAATTCTAGTTTGTCAATAGCAGAGCTCACTGACAACCCCATTAATATTCAGTATAACCATTTATTACCAGAATTCTAAAATGTTAAAAATATTTATGACTGTAGAATATAGTCATAAGTGAAATACCATATGTTTACATTACTGATGCAATGATAGGTATTTTTACTGCTATGCTTAATTGGTTAATACTCAACCAGAACCATTAACTCTTCTTCTAGCTATTATAAATTAGTTTCTTATCAGATCTTACAAATGTCTTTGCTTTCATTTTCTCTTTTCAATTTTTAAAAAGGAGTAGCAATGCTTTTTATATGTCACCAGATTGTTAAGCAAATTACTTAGAACAAATATCAAATACTTTGGGTACTTACATAAATGAAATGAAAGGATTAGTTTAGATATTTCCTTAATACTCAGTGTGGCTTCTGTTTCCTATAAAGATGTGAAATAAAAAACTACGATATTTTTAAGTGAAAAATGTTGCTTTGAGTGTGGATCTTCCCCCCTTTAAAATAGGTTTGTGATCCCCGGTACCTCCCGGTAAAAAAAAAAAAAAAAATAGGTTTGCAAAAATTTGTTTTATGTATGATTTCTACCTTCAATTATATTGTAATACATTAATTATTCCGATAAGTAAATTTTAGCTTATACTCATACTAACAAAACATTGGGATATAATGAAAATTTAGATTATATCTAAGCAGATGGAAATATAAATAAAGCAAGAGAATGAGTGAGCAGAGTGACAGAGCAAAAGATATATTATCTCAGCAAGAAATGCTGGATTTGGTCTTTTGAAACCTGTTCCAAATTGGTAAGGTTTTTGTATTCACCAAGAGTGTTTGCTTTCACATTTTCATAGTCTTTCAGCAGTCTTTGACAAGCTCTTTGTGTCTAAGGAAATTTAAAACTACTTTGAAATTCTCTAAGCAACTCACAGATACCATCAAAATATACTGGCTAGATTATCAAGAAATGTTGAAGAATTATGCTTTTATAGCTGTGTCAAGAAACCTAGTAAGCTTTTTTCTCTCTCCCTTCCTCATCAGGCAGAGTTCTACTGTGTCTGCCTTTGAACTAGACAGTTCCATAGATATTTCTCATACTACTGTTACTGTAAAAGTTTTAGACCAGAAAAAATTCCCTTTTCTCACTCTGGAGAAGTAACAGAGTGTAAGCAGAAAAAGTAAGCAGTGGCAAAACTGTCTCTGCCATTAACCAGAGAATCAAGGAAACTCTCCAATATTTGGTTTTTATATACATAAAATAAAGCAAGTGCATTATATGATCACTTGTGTCCCATTTAGCACTCAAAGTATAAGAGTCTGCTACATTTGCTGTCAGTTAAATGTTTGCTTCTTACCATAAGGAGGGTGACAAAAGTTTGACAGTATTATACGTCTCACAACCTTACTCTTAGCTGAATATCTGTTAAAAGGAATAAGTTGCAGGATGACTGGAAAGAAAAAAGGGCAGAAAGGAAGTTTGAAAGGAAAAGAATGTGGAAGAACAGAGTAGAGATTTTCCTTCTGTTTGTGGTGATTGTTGATGTTTTGTTTCTTTAAAAATTGTAAACTTGAAATCTGTTTTTGGCCTGCTGGAGATTCATCAAAGGACAGTGATTTAAATCCAGCTGCTTCTTAACATCTGGGATTGCTGAAGGTACCTCAAGCAACGCTTTCTTCCAAGTAATCCCTTCTACAAAACTGTCTTAGTCCAGTGTTCCTTCTGTGTGATGGTTAGGCTAATGTGTCAACTCGGCCAAGTAATTGTGTCCAGGTGTTTGGTCCAGCAAGCACTGGGCTAATTGTAATACAAGAGCATTTATGGTCTGATTACATCTGCATCAATCAGGGATATTGCATCATCAATGGGTGACACTTTTATCCAGTCAGTTGAATGCCTTAAGAGGGGAAGTGATTTCAACATTCAGAGAGAATTTCCCAGCTCGTCATTGGACAGCCAACTTCTCCCAGAAACTCATCAAGGACCTTCCATCAGACTTTCATCAGAGCCCCTGGTTTGCAGCCTGCCTGCAGAACCTGGATTTGTGCATCCCCACGGTCGCGTGAGAGACTCTTACAAAATCTCATATTATTGACAGATATCTCCTTTTGATTCTGTTTCCCAAGAGAACCCTGACTAATACACTTCTGTTAGTGAATCACACTATCACCCAGAAACTTTGGAAGACAGGAACTATTTCTTCAGTTTCCAAATTTAATCCATCACTAAGTCCTGTATATTTTATCTCCAAAAATCAATGCAGTTCAGTCCACTTCTCTCCATCTCTACCTATTATAATCTCTTTGTTAGAAGATATAATAGCCTTTCAAGTGCTCTAGTTACATAAAATTTGCCTTTCCACAGCCAACTACTCTCCATTATATAGCCATCAGGTTCTTCTCAAAATGTATACCTGATCATTTCCCTCCACCACCTCAACATTGATGAATTCTGCTCTATGAATTCACAGAAGGGAATTCTATGAATGTATCTTGCTCTCAAGGTAAAGTCAAATCTCTAACACAGACCTATCTAATAACAATTTTTGTGAAAATGGAAATAGTCTCTGAACTGTCCAGTAGGATCCACGTGTGGCTATTGAGAACTTGACATATAACTAGTGCAACTGAGCTACATTTTATTTAACTTAAATTATTTTAAGTATAAATTTCAATAAACACACGGCATAGTGGCTTTACTATGTTGGGCAATATAGTTGTAAAATGTGGCCACTAGACCCTACATTGTCTGACCTCAAGCTACTGTCTTGTCTTTTTTATACCAAGCTGCCAGTCTCTTTCTCTCTCGGATTCACTCCTTTTTAAGTTTCACAAATTCATTATGCTCCCTGATGTCTCAAGCAATCTTTGCACATCCTCTGTACTCTGATGAGAGAATTTTTCTCAGCCTTTTTTGCCTAATTAATACCTACTGATCCTTTAGAAGATCCAAAAGTGGAAGTCATCTCTTTAGGGAAACCTTCTCTGACCACCTAGTGAAGTCAAATATTAAATGTTCCTATAAGCTCTATCTTTCTCTTCTTCATTTCACTTGCCATAAATGTCATCTTATACTTATGTATGTAGTTGTTTGATTAAAAATAAATTGTAAGACCTTTGAGGAGATGGACCATTGTTACCTAGCAACTAGTCCAGTGCCTAGCATATATAAAGTATTCCATAAATATTAATTGCACAGAGTACTGATTCTTTACCTTTATTATTCTTCAGATCAGTGACCTCAATAAATTAGTTCTGTATTTTCCCAGTAATATTTTTGGCAAACATTTGTGCAAATATCCAGTATGCAAAAGAGCAACTAAAGTTCTATCCAATTGCCAGCCGCTTCTCAGACCAAAAAAGTTGTGGGACTTGAGGGCTGTCCTCATTTAGTGATAGGGCCATCATGCACTACTACCTGAGCTGAAAGCGCAAAAAACAATGATTATATGTATCCAATTTGCCTACAGCAGCCTAAAACTACATTCAGGCTGACCATTAAATGAAAAGAACTTTCATAACTTTCACCAACAACTTGAGCTGCACAAATCCTTCTGCTCTTTATATTTTAATTTAATACCTTTTCAAGTCATTTGTTCCTCTAACTGGCATTTTAATCTCCTTGTGTGCTTCTGTTTGTCCTCATTTCACACTTGATATCAGCAGTTTAATACCTTCAAAAAACCTTGCATAGTTTTACTGCAACTTAGGTTCTTAAGCTCCTTTGCAAGTACCTTCATTCAGGTCTTAAACTTTTTCTTCACAGCAACAGGCTCAGTCCTAATTCCATGAATACATCTTGTACTTTGGAGGGGACAGGTTTGTAGGTGAATCTATAGTCATCCAGTTTGCCTCCCACCTTGAAGACAAAGAAGTTATGTCTCAGAATTCTCTAAAGGGCATGTGATAGTAAATAGTATATTTTGCATCTAGATGTCTGTTCATAAATATGATTCAGTAACCTACTCATTATAAATCCACAAAGCACTAAAGACTATCCAATAAACTTCACACCATATCTCTTTAGACATCTGTGCAAAAAAATACACTGGGAACATATGCCCTTGCCCCCTCTCAGTGAACTATGGGGGTATCAGGATATGGAGCAAAAGTATGGATTTGAGAACCATGACATATCTAGTCTCAAATAATATCTATACCACTAGCTATCATTCTGATCCTCTTTACTTCAATTGTTTTATGAAAATAATAATAAATTCCAACATTTACAAATATTAAATGAGTTAATGCAGCTCAAATGCCTAATTATAGTACATTTGGCAAATATTAGGTTCCTTTCTTCCTTACACCCTCTTACTCCTAACATTTGTCCAGGACTTCCCTCCAAGAATACCTGAAGCTCTTTACACTGGCTTAGGCCCACCATCCCAAGCTGAAAACAATGATGACATAGTCCTTCAGTACCTTCAGCCCACCAGTTCTTATGATTTAGAATGAATTTTGTTGTCTAAGTCCAAGTACCCAGTGTGGACAGTCCTCAGACCACAGCAAGCCTGTAGGTCTGTCTATGCAGTCTTCAATATCTCTATGTCAAGTTAATGCTAACTATGCTACTTTTCTTCTCCTATTGTTCCAATTCCCTTCTGCAATTGGAGCACCAACACCTACATGACAGAAGCAGCTCTTCTCATCCCTTAATCCTGGAGAAGTAGATCCTACTCTTTATATCACCAAACACTGGTTTTATTTAGAATGGATGGGTGGGAGTGACCTGGAACCTCACCCCTGCCCTCCATTTAGTTTCAAGTTTGGAGAATTTTTGCTGCTTGTACCACATTACACCTTCATGGTTAACAGCACTGACATAACCACACCTCAGTTTTTTCTGTTGTTCACTAATTATCTAGCTGCCATGGCAGAGGCAATCCACCACAGATGGTTAATTAATCTGTCCTTTAGGCTGTTGTCCTTTTCTCCCCAATTTAAATGCTCATTCTGCTGATGTCAGTGCTTGTCTCTCTAGCCTAACAGAAGTATCCTTTGAGGATAAAATCCTTTGTACAACCACTACTAAGAGAAATCAGGCAGAAAATGAGTTCTAATTGAGAAAAACTGAGAAAAATCTGTTTTCCAGTAAAATACAACAATTAGACAATATATAGATGAACTCATAATAGAAACAGAAGGAAAGTGTCCTGGAAATAATTGGTGATATCTCATTTTTGAGGCTAATGAAAGAAGTTAACTAGCTACAGACCTTATAAAAGGAACTGAACAAAGGAACTACATAGTTCTGACCCTTCCCATTCTACCTATGAATCATTGAGGGTCAGTGGTAAAGTTTCTATATTCTGTGTTAACCCAATGACATTTGAACAAGTGGCCTGGAAAATGTGGAGAACACAGTCCTCTGAGTATAATAGCTTTTTCAGGTAAAATGTCTGTATTCTGCAGGGGCCGGCAACACAAACTCAGCAGCAGGCATCTATCAGCCTGACTACTTCTAGAATGCATGAAGTGCTAAGGCAGTAGCTCAAAATCTAAGATGGAAACTCCCAACTAGCTCTGTCTGGACTAGATTTCTCCTGCTCTACATTTAAATTCTTGAACATTAAAGCAAAACTTTCTAAAGTCTATTACATCTTCCACCAATGTTCAAATCCATTATCTTCCAGGATATCACTTCCATTAAAACAAAGAGTTCTTCTCTCTGTGTAGATGCGAAGAATTCCTTGCAATTCTTAACCTAAAACATATGGAAGTCTTATAGAACCATTTTCAGGCCATCAAGACTAGAAAGTAAATGCTAATGGGTGTGTGTGTCTGTCTAGCTGATTTGACCATTTCTCATTGGAATCTAAGCAGAGCATGAAATACTATATATAGGTCAAATTTCATTACAATAATTAAGCAACCCAAACAAAGTAAAACATAATCTTCAATGTAATTAAATGTTTGAACAATTAGAGTAGAAACTGTCAGGCTTAAGAATTTATAATAAAAGATTTTTTACTGTCTACAATTTTCTCCAATCACCATTTAAATTCAAAAGAAGGTCCTGAAGAGAAATGACTTTTGACACAAAAGTCTATTCTTCCCTTTTTAATAAATAAATAACCACAAATTATTGCTTTTAAAGTATTAGGTTGGTGCAAAAGTAATTGTGGTTTTGGACCGTGAATTTCAAGTCATTATAACTAGGCTCAAACATATCTTTATTAATCAAAATAGGAACCATTAAGTCAACACATTTTTGCCAATGAGAAATGTTTGTTTATTTCTGTAGTGTAAAAATCTGTGCTTCGGGATTCGACGATCACTTGGAAAGCATTTTCTGCATCCTGCTGGTTCTGGAAGCGTTTTCCCTGCAAAAAGTTGTAGAGATGCTTGAAGAAGTGGTAGTTGGTTGGCAAGAGATCAGGTGAATATGGCAGGTGAGGCAAAATTTCATAGCCCAATTCGTTCAACTTTTGAAGCATTGGTTGTGTGACTTGCATTTGGGTGTTGTTGTGGAAAAGAATTGGGCCCTTTCTGTTGACCAGTGCTGGCTGCAGGCATTGCAATTTTTGGTGCATCTCATCGATTTGCTGAGCATTCTTCTCAGATGTAATGGTGTCACCAGGATTCAGAAAGCTGTAGTGGATCCGACCAGCAGCAGACCACCAACCAGTGACCATGACCTTTTTTTGGTACAAGTTTGGCTTTGGAAAGTGCTTTGAAGCTTCTTCTTGGTTCAACCACTGAGATGGTCATTGCTGGTTGTCATATAAAATCCACTTTTCATGGCACATCACAATCTGATTGAAAAATGGTTCATTGTTGTTGCATAGAATAAGAAAAGACGACACTTCAAAATGATGATTTTTTAAAAATTTTCAGTCAGCTCATGAGACACCCATTTATCAAGTTTTCACCTTTCCAATTTGCTTCAAATACCAAGCGACCATAGAATGGTCGACGTTGAGGTCCTCAGCAACTTCTTGTGTAGTTGTAAGAGGATCAGCTTCGATCATTGCTCTCAATTGGCCATTGTCATCTTCCGAAGGCCGGCCACTATGCTCCTCATCGTCAAGGCTCTCGTCTCCTTGGCAAAACTTCTTGAACCACCACTGCCCTGTACGTTCATTAGCAGTTCCTGCCAAATGTGTTGTTGATGTTGCAGTTGTCTCTGCTGCTTTACGACCCATCCTGAACTCAAGTAAGAAAATCGCTCGAATTTGCTTTCTGTCTAACATCATTTCCATAGTCTAAAATAAATATAAACAGCAAGTAATAAGTCATTAGCAAAAAAACATAAAGTGAGAAATGCACATTAAAAATGATGTATAATATAACCACATTTATTTAAGAATATATTTCAATATCAAATGGCAAATTTCAACAATGCAAAACCGCAATTACTTTTGCACCAACCTAAATAATTGTTTATCTTTATAGATTCAACTTCACTTTTGGATAAGCAACTGTGATTAAGGAGGGCAAATGTTTCAGTAAATTAAAAAAAGAAAATTCCAGTAGGAAAAAAAAGATAGTTTCAAGTAAATAAAAACCCAGTGATAAATATATTTAGTATTTTTATCCCAGTTGTTTTTTGACTCCTTACACATATATATTTCCCCCAAATTCAAATCAAGCAGAATATTTTTATCTTTTTCATAATCTGTTTCATGGAAAACAATTCCTATGACTAAGAAGTTTTTAAAACCATGTTCATTCCTCACTGTTTTACATTTAGGTTATTTCTTATTTACTCCTTACTGTAAAAAAATAATAATAGTAATAATGCAATGAAATATCCTACTCTTAAGTTTCTTTTAAATTACTCATTATTTCCTTGAAGTAGATTTATAGAATTGGAATTGCTAATGCACATGTTATTATTACTTTTATGATTCTTAATAAATAATTAAAAATAGCCCTTTAGAAAATGTGTACCAATTTACACTTCTACCATGAGTATATGAGAGTGCTTGATTCAGTAAAACATCTTCAACCTTATGTATTAAAGTCCAAAAAAACCTTTGCCCACTTCAAATATTGAAAAACATACTCATTTTTCTTTGTATAACTCTAATTAATGAGCATATTATACCTTCTATTTACTGAGTTTTAAAAAACAGTTTGCTTATATCATCTACACGTATTTATTAGAAATTTTCTTTATTCCTAATATGTATGAAATATATATCTTTGTCTTATTTATCCATCTCTATATCACATCTATGTCTAGTAATATTTGTGAGAAATATTTTTCCTGGCATGTCATTTTCTTTCTAATTTTACTTATGGTATTTTTATTTACCTATGGCATTTTGAGATAGCCATATTTAAATATATTTCCTTTGTGTTCTTCTACTATGTTCATTTATTTTATCGTTTTAATACTTAGTAAATTTAATTTAATGTGAATTTATGTACAATATACCATTTGCCTAATCAACTACCCCTTCCTTATTGGTTCTGTGGAATGCATTTTAATATGAACTAAAATGGAGGAAAAACCAAGGAAAATATTGATCGATATGCCCATTTATCTCAGTGTCTTACAACAACCATGGTTTATTTCCTGTTTATGCTAAATGTCAATCCTGTGATGGTTGTAGCATTTCTTTTGGCTGTTTTCACACTAAGAAATTGCACATTTAATGGCTGAAGGAAAAGAGGCATACCCGCTTTCTGCAAAGCCCTCTTTATCCACATTCCACTGACAAAATCCAGTCAAAAGGCCAGATCTGAATTCAACAGAGCAGAGCCGCATAATATTCCTACCAGGAGTATAATCTTCAAGTCTATACCAGGCAACTTTAAAAAATTTAAGTCCCAAAAAGGATCCCTTTGCACTTTTGACTGAAATTCTCTTAAAACCACAAATTAATTTAACAGGAACTGGCATATTTACAATATTGTCTTTCCATCCAATACATATTTCTCTTCATTTTTATTCAAATCTCTTTCTCAAAACTCTCAGCTAGGTTTTAAATTTTTTTAAGTTGTAAGAGAATTATTCACCTTTTCAGAGTTTCTACTAGATAACTTTCGGTATTTTAATACAATAATGAATTGAAATGATTTCCCACTTATAATTTTAATTGTTAACTCTTGTATGCAGAGTCATTTAAATATTATTGATATGGTATTGGCCATTTTACTGGATGTTCCTATTAATTCTAAGGAATTTTAAGAGATTACATAGGGCCATAGAATATTAATTTCCTATTTTGTTAGTTGGAAAAGACCAAAAACAGTGACCCTGGGATGTCACACATGACTATTGGACATCACAACTCCTCTGTCCCAACCATCCTGCCAAATTCTAACAAGTGCACTCATTGTCCTTTTATTTTTTCGGTATTTTGGTATTGGAAGGGATAGAAAGAAACAGTGAAAGGGAAAGGAAGTATTAGTGAAAACAGTATTCTGGCTATCTCAAATATTAGTACCCAAGCAGTAGAAGAAACATTGTCCAGTTATTTAATAAATGAAGGCACAGCTGTTGGTAGGAAACGGAGAAGGAATGCAACATTTCCCTTCCAACTTTCAGGTGTGTGGCAAAGCATGCACTGGACATGGATTGCCATGCTTAATGAAACTGCATAGATTTTTATCATCAGCAAAATAGTCGCTTCCAATTCTCCCATTTCCAATGATAGCATTAAATCATATTAGTTTCAAGCTGTCTTGGATTTTCATTTCCTCCTATGTCTTCATAGATAATTTTTAGTTGGAAATAAAGAATAAACGTCATCAGAATTCACCTACCAGGCACGATATTTAACCAGAAGCTCCAGTGTTGATTTAATACATATTCGTGAACTTTCCCTTTACTCACATTTAAAAAAAAAATTAATGGATTTGTGGGCCTATTAAATATATATCATTAACAATGAACCTAAAGAGCTAATAACTGGCATTTACAGAACCTTGTTATGTGTGCCAGGCACTTAGTAAGCTTTTAAATCATAGTTTGATGGTTTAAACATAATAATAATATTAAATACCAATTCATTTTAATCTATAGAAAATAAGGCTCAGGGCTATTAAATAATTTTCCCAAGGTCACAGCAATAAAGTGAGGAAGCAGGAATTTGAGACTAAATCTATTTAACTCCAAAGATATTGTTTTTATTGATAAGAAGTGATTTTATTCATATGAATATGTATGCATATATATATAAATATATATGTAACTTTTAAGATTTGGAATTGATAAATGCCATTGTGAAGTACAGTTTCATTGTTAATTGGAATGTATAGGGCACATTCTTAATTGTTTACTGAGGAATTAACAATAGAAAGTTTTGCAGAAATAAAACACAAAAATTAAACACTTGGTTCCCTTGTGCAGCACAGATGCATTTCATAACTGAGATTAAATTTTTCTATATTAAACTCACAGATTTTTTAAAGCAATGTGCAATTTTGTCACTATCTTGGGAATATAAAGGGTGGGAAATGTTGGGAAATAAAAGGAAATATATGTGCATAAAACTCTTTTACTTCTTCCAAATTTTATAACTGCTAACTTTGTATTTGGGCAACTGTGATAACCAAAGCCTCCAGCTCCAATAAAACTTTCCAGGAGCAAATGATTTTGTGGTCCATATTGATCTTGTTTCTCATTTTGTTGCCTTCTTTAAAGCGAATGTTTTCTCCCCCAACAGTTATATTAATGATTTCCATAAATACCCACAACCACAAGCTGCAATGTGTAAAATATCCTATGGGACTGAAAAGTAAATTTATGTTAATATCTCATTTTGTTAAGTAAAAATGTAAATAAATTCACATGTATGAAAATCTTTATGTTTACCTTCATAATGAAACATATTAAAACTCTTTTATGAAATCTTTATATTGAACTTTCTCAGCGACAATATGAAAACATTTTTGGCAGTACTGCCCAAAGGGAATTTTTAGCACTGAACTGAAATATGAATAAGTATATTTCACTTCACATATTTCCTTTTATCTAATTTTAATGCATTTATAACTATGTTATCTGCCACAATTTAATCTTTGATGTTAGACACTGAATTTAGGTAAATTCAGTTTAATCATAAAATTTGCTCACAGGCATATATAGAAAACTTTTTTTTTTCTCTTGGGCAAATTATACCAAATACACAGAGAGTAAATATACAGTCTAAGGGCCTCCGGAGAGGAATGAATGATTTAGGTCTGGGCTCTAAGAAGTACCACTTTCCCTGGACTGTATATTTTGTGAGAGCAGAGGCCATGCCTACCTTTCACACGATTTCATCCTCAAAATTGTGCTTTCAATTAGTATCTGTTGACTGAGCGATTAGCCAAATGTATGGCATAGGCCTACTCCTAAACAAGTTAATTTTAAACTTCATATAAAATCTTTTATTTTTCAAGGCACAATGTGTTTATGTTTGCATGTTTTTGCTTGCTTGTTTGCTTTTTTCATCAATTATCGCCCATCCTTCATCCCCAGCCCACAATTAAGGTTCTCCTCTCACACTCCTCCTCCACCCCGAGATCAATTTTCCTGGTCTGGTGCTGCTGCCTACTAAGGCATGTTCTCTTTGGGATGTCTTGGGGTTACCTCTATACCTTGCAGTAAATTGCTGAGCATTTTAGCTGGCTGAGATAATCTACACATACCACACATATGTTCACATCTTTATCTCCATGGAAATAATGACCACTATTATTACCAAAAGCATTTATTGAGTGCTTACTACCTGCAACTTGCAGTTCATGTAAATAATGCATGTAAATTTACATTACACTTAGTAATGATGAAGGCCTCACAACCTTAGGGGGTAGGCACTAGTTATAGTTATTCAGCACCTGAGGTCCAGTAAGTAATTCATTATCTGAGGTAACACAGCTGGTGAGTGGCTGAACCATGCTTCAAACACAGACAGTGTGATTCCAGATTGAACGCACTTAACGTTGATCTTATAACTGCCTCTAGTCAGGATGGAGCGGTTTTGAGCCATATTTGGACTCTACTTCTTTAAGAGCTGGTTATCTTTGCATAAGCCTGTTTTCCCACCGTCTTTAAGAGCAGTAAATATTTGTTGGATGATGAGTATTTAAATAAATATTATCCTCATCTCTCTGAGATGGATTGCCAGCTTGTGATGTGGATTGTGTTTGCCCATCAAATGTATGTATCCTGAAATGTGGAAAAAATTGAAGAGGAAGGAAAAATCTGAAGCTAAGTGTTAGAATCATTTTCCTTTACCTCTTGAAATATCATTCTAGGATGGTTGTTATTCTTATTTGTTTATCTATAAAATATATAAATATGAGGAAATTAGAGCTCAGAGAATTTAAGTAACTTCCAAGAGAATATATCTACCGGGTGGCAAAGACAAGATGCTAAACCAAGTTTGCCTGAATCCAAAGCCTGTGCTCTTAAGCCAATTTTCCATACATATATCTCTAGGGGATCTGACAACGTCTCTTGAAGATTCAGCTCTCTATATGAATAATTTGAGTTTTGCTTTTGCTATTCATGGGTTATATAACTCTGCATGGTCATTTTGAATCCTTGTGATGATTCCCTTCCTGGTAAAATGAAGTGATTAGAGGTGATGATATCTAATACCCATTCTAGGTCTAAAGAGCATTACTCTGAAATTTCCCAGCTTATATTTACAATTATAATTTATTCCAATTGGAATATATTCAATTCAGAAATGAGTAAAATACTACCTGTATAAATACAACAGCTATTGTTGTGATTGCAGCACATAAAAAAACAATTCAATAAACAAATTAAGTTACTGATTATAGTTTTCAGCTCTCAGCTTAACTGAGTATGTGAACCAATGTTCATATTTGCACAATTTGCATGACACAACCTTAAAAAAAATAACTGAGTGTGCTAGCTATATAATTTTTTTTATAACTATAGTTTTCTTGTAACAGAGGTTATTTTATATATTTCAAAATCATGCCACCTCTCCTATTCTTTAGAACCTCATCTCTTAGTGACAGTGACCAAGAATTGATGAATGGTTCAGTAGAGAATTGCATGGTATTTAGCTCTTCTGGTGAGATATGACATTTCAGGTTTAGAACAATTTATCACATGGTTGATATGTCAAGTTTTCCTTTGGGATGTTAGTTTTTGCAAGAAACATAATGGAGCTATCACTGGTGCGTCTGCAGCCTGGCTGGAGTCAACGTGCCCCTCTGGAGTGGCTAAGTGAATTGATTGGCATATGCCCAAACCACCTATTAAGCAAAATCTTCTGAATTGTGGGCACGTGTTTCTTTCAAACATCCGGATGTACTCCATGTGCAGTCAAAGCTCCCCTGCTGGCATAGAGAGCCTGACTGCCCTGATAATTAGTGAACCCATTAGGGGGTCCTAATGATCAACAGAACTCTTGGGTGTCCCCAGAATTTGTATTCAACCTCAGTCAACATATATCAGATTTAATTTCCTACTATCTAGGATACACATCCTTCAAAGGGTACTTTCTTTCTCTTGCGTGCTGCCCATTCTGTTTATCTCTTTAAGAGAGGTTATAAAAAGAGAAGAAGCTATTTGTGTTCTTAAAGGTTTACCCATCTTGTTGGAATAAACATTCATCCATGTGGAGTTGGGGGTGGGGACACTGAGACAACATAACTGGTGGTTGCCTCTGCTTAGAAGGAAGATTTGGTTAAGTATCCATTATTATTAGATGACGGCCACAGTCACCTGTAGGTATTCCTATTAAAGAACTATACAGCGATCAAAATGAACACAGGCTAGATTTTAAATCCAGCCTTTTCTCACTAATGAGGCTTATTTCTCAAAAGTTTATCTCTGATTTAATTTTTATTAAAGATATATTTTATTTATTTATTTCTTCCCCCTGCCCCCATTGTTTGCACTCACTGTCTGCTCTCTGTGTCTATTCACTGTGTGCTTTCTGTGTCTGCTCATCATCTTTTTAGGAGGCACTGGGAACCAAACCCTGTACCTCCCATGTGGGAAGGAGGCGCCCAATCGCTTGAGCCACCTCCGCTCCCTGCTTGTTGTGTCTCTCAATGTGTTTCCTCATTGTGTCTTCTCATTGCATCAGGTTGCCATCTTGCTCATCTTCTTTAGGAGGCACCGGGAACCAAACCCAGGACCTCCCATGTGGAAGGCGGGCACCCAGCTGCTTGAGTCACATCCACTCCAATATCTCTGATTTAATTTTGCATAGAAATTCCTCCCTTCATGAGATTAAACCCATGACTTCCCATTTTTTAGAGAAATCCTCTAGAGGAATATCTCAGTCAGGGTTCCCAAGAGGATCAGAATTGACAGGACCTATATAAAGTAAATATTAAGAAATTTATTATAAAAATTGGCTCATGTGACCTTAGGGATTAGTAAATCCAAATTTTGTAGGGTAGATTGCAAGATGGAAATTCAATGAAGGTGATAATGAATTCCCCAGGAAAAGCTGTCTGTCTGGAGTAGAGACAGAAATTCTTCCTTCTGACTGCTGAAATCATCAGTTCCCCATCAAGGCCTTCCAACATGGATGCAGAAAATTCTTTCATTGCTGAAGGCAATCTCTTATACTTATTGTAGATGTAATCAGCCATAGATGCAGTCAACTGACAAGTATTTAAATCTACAAAATACCCTTACAGTAACAATAAGGCCAGTGCCTTATTAAACAATTGGATGCCATAACCTGGCCAAGAGTTGACTTATGAAATTAACCATCACAAGGATATTCTCCAGGAAGACAGAGGCCATTGCCCAAGCAGCTTTGACTCTCCCTTAAATTTAGCTCCCTTAGGTCCCTCTCATTCCCTTTCCATAGCGTCCCCTGAGCCCATCCCTAGAAGGGTGCTCACCCCTCAGACCCAACATCAAGCCCAATTTCCCTTAACAGAGCTGAAACAGGGAGAATTTATCAAAGTAATAGGAAAGAATTTACCAGATGGCCTGTAATTTTCTATTCTAATGAGAGTCTATCATTCCAGTGAGATTTTGCTAGAATTCCAATGTGAATTTTCAAATCATTCAGTTAAGGACAACTGTACATTTAATAATTACTTGTAACACCTCCAATGGGAGGAACTAGCACTTGCTAAGCACCAACCATGTCCTAGTAAGTCCAGACTACTTGTAGAACTTTATGATTTCAAGGCCATATATGTACTACTTTGTATGTTAAACCATGGATTGACAGCAAAGTAAAAGATATTTTTAAAACCATATGTCTCCCATTCCCAATCTAACAGAGAGGAATAGGACAAGTAGAAAGTTAGTTGTCTTACATAAATGTTATTTTTTTTCATATATATTTTAAAAGATGCTTAGATTACATAAATGTTACATAAAGATTATAGGGATTCCCATGATCTCCACCTCCCATACCTCCCATAACATCTCACATAAACACCTTTCATTTATGTAAGCAAATGCACATATACACATATATATCTATATATCATTTTACAAATATTCATTTGTATTGTGAAAAATTTGATTTTTACCCACAATTAAAAAAAAAATTGAAAGCAGGAACTCAAACAAAAAAACAAACAACAAAAAAAACCCAGAAAGTTAGTTGTCAAAAATGTTGCTCCACATTACTCATGCATACACAGTACTTTCTAACACTAGCTCCTACGACAATGCTTAGAAAAGCAAGATTATGTGGGTCAGTATTGTAAGAGCAAAGTTGGTCAACATAGGCAACATCAAGCAAAACAGGTAGAAAGAAAATTCTACATCATCCAGCTAAGAATCACCCTGGGAAATGCACAGCTTTAAACATCTTCCTGGTTCTCTAAACAAACAAACAACAAAAAAACAAAACACACACACACACCCAACTACCCAACTTCCCTTCTAACTGTCTCAGTGGTTCTACTTGGTGAAATAAGAGTAAATAAATCCAAAACTAAGCTCAACACTGTAGGAGTCAGGTCAGGAAGGTATTTGTTTCCTTCATGATCCTATAACATTTGACGATTGGCTCAAAGCAGGGAAGGTGGCACTTGGGGCTTCTGTGGCTTATTTTAAGGCATCAGGATCAGTTTGCTTAATGGACTTAATGGGCAGAGGCTTTAAAAGAGAAGGGCAAATGTCATCTTCCTTAAACTGAAGGCATTATGCAAGGTGCAGATGTTTTATTCTCCTTATGGCGTGAGGCTCTCTTGTTTGTAGACTATGTGAGAATAAATAATGCATTCCATGATAATGAATGGATTATCATTTTGGGCAAAGAAGATTTCTTTATATGCACATTCATACCTAGTACCCGTTTATTTTTCTAGTCAGGTTTCTCTTTCTGTCAACTCATTTCTACCTTAGTTGAGGGAAATCAGAAAAATGCCATAAAGGATAAATCATAAATCATCTCTGGGTCTATTTAGAAGCAAACTTGTGAGCCCTCTAACAGCAGGTCGAAACCATTCAGAAGAGTACTTGCCTGTCCCTTCACCCAGTGATGACTTGTAGGGGATGAATGTGCCAAAGAAGAAATCCATGCATCCTTGTGTTTTACAGCCTCATTTTTAATGGTACAGGACAAAGAATAGCAACAGGCCATTGTAAATCCTTCCATTTTTCAGACTCAGCTTCCAAGGGTGAAAATAATCAGATAATTTAAAGCTGTTGAGTCCAAATGAGATGGGTGGCAAGGTGACTGCATTTACAGTTTTGAGGGCCCTATTTGGTAGAAGGACAATGTGACCCACTAGAAGCCCCTGGGGAACAAGCACAGCTAAAATTAGGATTGTTAAAGGTGAATGAGAGAATTTTTCAAAGTTGCTGGTACAGTTAGTGTATTTGTTAAAGAAAGCAAAGCTTGGCACATAACATTCATTCATAACAACAATAAAAAAAAAGGTTACAGGGAGAGGGAAGGAATATATAAAAGGCTGAAGAACACCACTCCTAGTAGCTGCTGCATGGACATGTAGCCCCTGTGGACTAGCACGGCAAGTAAAACTTACACGGACACAATGGAACTGTTTCTAGAACCTAGAGGCTATACTACATCAATGTTCCAGCCTGAGGCTATTTTCTATCCTAAATTCTATAAATGTAAGGTGGCCTCCTAACTCGGTAAAAAGGGGAAAGCATTTAAGGATCATCCCTGTACACTTATTTATTGAAGTGGATGAAGAATTCTTATAGAAGCTAGGTGAAATAAAAAGAAATTTGAATAAGGGAGGGAAACATTTCTGAGGATACAGGGGAGAGTTAAAAAAAAAAAAAAAACAGCATTAAGAGGTTGGCAAATGAAAGAAGTTAATGAAAGAGAGATGAAAAAGTTAGAAGTTTATTCCCATTGACAATAAAGAATAAGTTTGAGAATCTCCTAGAACAGGATTCTTAAACAAGGGATCTGTGGAAAGATTTCAGGGGGTCCATGAGCTTGAATTCAAAAAAATTAACTTACTATCTTTATTCTCTCTGTCCTCTAACAGAAATCTAGCATTTCCTACACTTATGAATGCATGCAATAAATAAATTACAGTAGTATTCATTTCACCTGACTGGCAAGGGGGGTCCGTGGAACAAAAAAGGTTAAAAATCCCTGTCCTACAAGGTTCATTAGGGCATTCTATAAAATAGAAATAAACAAAAATAAAATCCACAAGCATATAAAGATACATGGACTCTACTACAATTCCAGGAAGAAATGATGGTGTGTTTGTGCCTGCTGATTCTCTGCTGAGGCATATGGTGACAACCATATGTGGAAAGGGCATGGCTAATTGGCTCTTATGCTGCCTTTATGGAGTGTGAATCCAAGACATGACAGAAAGCCTGCCCAGAGTCATAAACCTTTCTCCCTTCCACTTCCGCTGGTCCATGTGGGATGAAGGATAGGGTCACAAAAAATCACATCTATCTTTTCAACATAAATTTATTTAGTTAGCTAGTTATTTTTATTTAATAAACTTTATTTTTAAAGGGGTTTTAAGTTTTAAAAATTCACTTCGAAAGTATAAGGGGTTCTCATATACCCAACCCTGCTCTCACACTATCCCTTATTAATAACATCTTAGAATTGTGTGATACATTATTACAATTGATGAATAAATATTGAAGCTTTGCTACTAACCAAGGTCTATAGTTTACATTGTGGCTTACATTTAATTCCAATCCCCTATGTTCCACCTATTATTTCCTCCCCTTCCCCTCAGAACCTCTAGTAACAGCTATCTTTATATCAATGTCACATGTTCTTCCATTACTACAATATTAATAAATTTACTTTGTCCATGGTTGCATTCTTCCCTTATGTTTGTTCATTCCTCAACCTTGAGGATTTTGGGATGGTGATGCCTGCTTTGCTTCAGATTGAGAGGAAGCTTAGATCTTACGGGGCAGATGAAAGAAACTGTTTTGCTTACAGTTGTAGATACTTTCTGTTTTTTTGAGATGGGGGTTGTCCATCATCATAATTTTGTTAGTCCTTTCAACATATATTTATTGAGTGACATTGTGCTATTGGAGAGAAGCACAAACATAGCATGATTTTCTTCTCTTGGGGTGATCATGCTCATGTTTAGACAAACATTTAAATAATAACTACAGCACTTCCTCAGGGCTGTGGGGGACAGTTAGCTGAAGGACTATATTTGTTGGGTAGGTCAGGAAAGCTCAGTTTTGGAAAGCCATCAGAGAAGCTTTTGACACCCATCCTGCTTACCTCCCCAGGGCACTTTAGAGATGGTCTGTGCCCCTCTTCATGGGTCCCTGGTGTTTTGGCTGGGAAAGACTGACTTAGGAAGCTCTTCCTCAGAGTGACCCTCATCTCAGAATTTTCCCTCCAGGTGAAAGCAGCTAGAGACAATGAAAGGTGAACTGTCTGAGACAAAGTCCTGCCAGCTTCAAACACCTGGAAGAGGAAGTACTAATTCCAGGGAAACAGAGAGCACAATCAAATTCCTGTAAACAGGGGAACTCCAAAACAACCAACAATCAAAAGTCCAGGACAAGATACAGGCCCAGAAAAACAGGAAAACCCTAAAAATTACATTCATCTTCAGGAGCCCTTCCTGATAGGAGGGCTGAAGCCCAAGAAAATATCTGTATTATCACCAGCTGGTTACAAAACTAAGAATCAGGCATCTGAGGGAATAAATGCTAGAGTTAACATTTTAAAATATGAAAATGTACAGTGTGAAAAAAAAAGTACAAGACAAAGACAGAAAATGATGGCCCATCCAAGGAAGAGGATTCAAACACACAAAATGCCAACAAAGAAAATGAGAATGTGGACATACCATACAAATCCTTTAAAAAGTGATCTTAAAAATGCTCAAGGAGATGGTGAAATATACAGAGAAAGAAGTACAGAATATCATAAAACAATGAATGAGAAATATGAGAATTTAAGTAAAGAGATAGAAATTTTTAAAAAGAACCAAACAGAACTACTAGAATTGACAACCACAATAACAGAAATGAAAATGCCCAGGAGGGTTTCAAGGGTAGATTGGAGCTAGAAGAAGAAACAATCAGTGAAAAAAAAAAGAAATATTAAAAGTTAAAATAAACTAAGGAAGCTATAGGACATCATTAGGGACATCAATACATGAATTATGGGAGTCCCAGAAGAAGAAGAAAGAGAGAAAGGGACAGAAGGAATAGTCAAAGAAATAATGATAGAGTACTTCCCAAACTTAGCAAAAGACATGAATATGCACATCCAATAAGCTCAGAGAACACGAAAAAGGATAAACAAGAAGAAATATCATGCAGTCATATATTGATTACACTACTGAATACAAAGGAAAAAGGAAATAGTTCTGAAAGCTGTAAGAGAAAAGTAACATGTTATATTCAAAGGAGTTCCAGTTAGATTGAGAGCAGATTTCTGGAGGAAAGAAAGCAGTGGGTTGAAATACATAAAGTATTGAAAGAAAACAATTGCCAACCAAGAACTTTATATCCAGTAAGACTCTCTTTCAGAAATGAGGGAGAGATTGAGATATTCCCAGATAAACAAAAGCTGAGGGAGTTCATCACCACTAGACCTGACCTACAATCAATGCTAAAGGGAGTTTTTCAGACTGAAATGAAAGGACACTAGACAGTGATTCAAACAGCATAAAGAAATAAAGATCTGTGGTAAAGGTAACCATTTGGGTAATTATAAATGCCAATATTACTATATTATATTGTTTGGTATGTGACTTCAGTTCTTACGGGTGCTAAAATGCAAATGCATAAAAAGTAATGATAAATCTATGTTTTTGGACATTTAATGTACAAAGATATATATATGGTAACAAGTTATAAAAATGATGGTGGTACAGAGGGATATATGAAAAGTATAGGTGAATGCTATGAAGTTAAGTTGGTATCAAACCATATATGATTGCTCTAGATTTAGGATGCTACATTTTTTTTTTTGTTTTTTTTTTTTTTTTACCGGGAGGTACCCGGAATCGAACCCTGGTCTCTCCATATGGTAGACGGACGCCGAACCTCTTGAACCACATCCGTTTCCCAGGATGCTACATTTTAACACATGGTAGCCACAAGGAAAATAGATGAAAAATACATCCAGATAGAAATGAGAAGGCACTCAATATATTACAACAAAAAAATAAACAAATAAAAATTAAGCATTAACAAAAGTGAGGGACAGAAAATGTGTGAGATTTACAAAGGCTAAATAGCAAAGTGGCAGAAGCAAGTCCTGCATCATAAGTACTGACTTTAAATGCAAGTGGATTAAACTCTCTAGTCAAAAGTCAGAGATTGGCAGAATGGATGAAAAAAAAAAAAAAGCATGATCCAACTATATGCTGTGTGCAAGAAACCCACCTTAAATTCAAAGACACACGTAGATTGAGGGTGAAAGGATGGGAAAAATATTCCATGGAAATAGTAACCAAAAGAGAGCTGGGGTGGCTATATTAATATCAAACAAAATAGACTTTAAGTCAAAAACAATTACAAAGGACATAGATAGTCTATATTTCCTGAATGAGGGTACTATTCAAGAGGAAGATGTTATAATTATAAAAAAATATATGAAGCAAATACTGACAGATTTGAATGGATAAATTGACAGTTCTATATAATAGCAAGAGAGTTTAACACATCATCTCAATAATGGATAGGACATCTAGTTAGAAGATCAATAAGGAAATGCAGGATTTGAATGATACAATAAACCAACTAGACCTAACAGACATATATAGACTGCATCCAGTGAAATCAGAATACACATTCTTCTCAAGAGCACATGGGTCATTCTCCAGGATAGACTGTATATTGGGTCACAAAACAAGTCTCAATAAATTAAAAAATATTGAAATCATACAATGTATATACTCTGACCACAATGGAATGGAGCTAGAAATCAATAATAGAGGGAGAAATGAAAAATTCACAAAATTTGGAAATTAAAAAACATATTCTTAAACAACCAATATGTTGAAGAAATCAGAAATGAAATTAGGAAATATCTTGAGGCAAATGAAAATGAAACTACAACATCCCAAAACTTATGGGATTCAGCAGTGTTGAGAGGGAAATGTATAACTCTTAATATTTACATTAAAAAAGAAGAAAGACTTCAAATCAGAGACTTAACCTCAAAACTGGAAGTACAGCACTAGAAAAAGAAGAGTAAACTAAACCCAAAGCAAACAGAAAGAAGGAAATAAGAAAGATTAGAGTAGAGATAAATGAAATAGAAAACAAATAAAAACAAAACAAAGAAACTGTAGAAAGAGTCAATAAAACCAAAAGATGGTTCTATGAAAAGTTCAATAAAATTGACAAAACTTTAGCTAGACTGATAATGAAAAATAGAGGATAAAAATAACAAAAATCAGAAATGAAAAAGAGGGCATTACTACTAACCCTGCTGAAATAAAAAAGACCATAAGAGGATACTATGAACAACTATATGCCAATAAATTATAACCTAGATGATATGGGCAAATTCTTAGAAAACAAGGACAGATACATAGTTCAACGGAAATGAATTAAGAACTCAGAAATCAACTCTCACATTTATGGACAACTTATTTTTGACAAGGGGTTAAAGACCACTCAATTAGGAAAGTATAGTCTCCTCTTCTCAACAAATGGTGCTGGGAAAACTGGATCTCCAGCTGCAAAAAAAAAAAAAAAAAAAAGGAGGACAACTATCTCACACCAAAAACAAAATCAATTCAAATTTGATAAAAGACCTAATTTAAAAACTTAAAACTATCAAACTCCTAGAAGAAAATGTAGAGAAGCATCTTCAGGACCTTAGATTAGGCAATGGTTTATTAGACATTAACAAAAGAAAAAAATAGATAAATGGAACCTCATCAAAATTAAAAACATTTGTTCCTCAAAGGATGTTATCATGAAAGTAAAAGGACAACCTACACAATGAGAGAAAAAATTTGGAAACCACATATCCAATAACGAATTGATTTCCAGAAAATATTAAAAATCCTTTAACTTAACAAAAGAAAGACAAACAACACAATTAAAATTTGGACAAAAGACTTGAACAGACTTCTTTCCAAAGACGATAGACAAATGGCCAGAAAGCTCATGAAAACATACTCAACATCATTAGCCATAAGGGAAATGTGAGTCAAAACCACAATGAGATACTGTTTCATACCCATTAGAACAGCTGCTATTTTAAAAATGGGAAATAACAAGTATTAGAGAGAATATGGAGAAATAGGAACACTCATTCATTGCTGGTGGCAATGTAAAGTGGTATAGTCACTGTAGAAGACAGTTTGGTGGTTGCTCAGAAATCTAAGAATAAAACTACCATATGGCAATCCCACTTCTATGTATATCCCCAAAAGAATTGAAAGCAAGGTCTTAAACAGATATCTGCACACCATTGTTCATAGCAGCATTATTCACAAAAGCCAAAAGATGGAAGCAATCCAAGTGTCCATCAACCAATGAATGCATAAATAAAATGCGGTATTTACATACAATAGAGTATTATTCAAACATAAATAGGAATGAAGTCCTGATACATGCAACAACATAGATGAACTTGGAAGACACCTTATTGAGTGAAATTAGCCAGTAACAAAAAGACAAATATTGCATTAACTCACTGATTTGAAACAATTAGAATAAGAAAACTCATAAAGTCAGAATCTAGAATGTAGGTTACCAGGGGATGAAGTGGGGATAGGGAGTGGAAGTTAAGGCTTAAAATGTGCAGGGTTCTTATTTAGAATGATGGAGATATTTTGGTAATGGATGGTGGTGATTGCAGCACAACATTGTGAATGCAATTAATAGCACTGAAAGTTGTGGTTTCCCTACACATGGCTCTTCTGCCCCTTCTGTTTGAACCTATAGTTAGTACTAGACTTAATAGGTGTATGTCCAAGAGACTTAGATCTTTGGGCTGTCCATGTGCCAGCTGGCCCTGAATCTCAACAGAGTTTCAACACCTATTCTCTAGTTCGTTGGACTCACCCAGGACAACTATCAAGGAGATGATGATGGACAATGCCCATCCCAAGGAACAGAGAGAGTCTGCAACTGCAAGATAGTCCCATCCATCAGCCCCATGGATCTCAGCCCCCTCTCACTTAGAAGTAAAGTGGGCATCACCATCCCAGAATCTTCAGGACTGGGGAATGAATGATGGACTAGAGTAGACTTATGGTTTTTCTACTATAAGACTTATTGTTATTCCAGCAATGGAAGAGCTTTTATCATTGTTGTGAAGGCAGTGGCCACTGGAGGTTCTGAGGGGAGGAAGAGGGAAAATCAGGTGTAACATGGGGGTATTTTGGGTTCATTGGAATTGTCCTGAATAATGTTGCAATGGTAGATACAGGTCATTATACATTTTGTCATAACTTAAAAAATTTTGTGGGACAGAGTGTAAACTATATAGTAAACTATAATCCACACTTAGTGGCGATGCTCCAATTTGTGTTCATCAATTGTAACAAATGTACCACACTAATGAAGGATGTTGTTAATGTGGGAAACTATGGGAAGGGTAGGGCATGGGGCATATGAGAATGCCCTATATATTTTTTGTAACATTTGTGTAATCTAAAGTATTTTTTAGAAAATAAAAAAGTATTCAAAAAATTGTTTGGGGCAAAGTGTAAACTATAATGTAAACTATAGTCCATGGTTAGTAGAAATGCTTCAATACTTTCTATCAATTGTTACAAATGTACTACATTAATGAAAGATGTTGCTAATGTGGGAACATGTGGGAAGGGGAGAGGGTAGAGTATACAGGAATCCCCTATATTTTTTATATAACATTTATGTAATCTAAAGCTTTGTAAAAAAAATTTTTTTTTAAACAGAGGGAAATGTTAGATTGTATATATGGTAACAGAATAGAAGTATTTTAGAAATCCATGGAACTACACTATACAAACAGTGAACCTTAAATTAAACCATGGACTTTAATTAATAGTATAATTATAAAAATGTGATATCATCAATTGTAACTAATATTCCATACCAATGCAAGTTATTGTAGGTTGGGTGGTGTATGAGAATCCTGTATTTTGTACATTATTTTTCCTATACCCACAACTTCTTTAATAAAGAAAAAAAAGTGTGAAAAAAAGAATCATTGAAGATGTCCCAATCACAACTATCTTCATTACTCCTTCCCAATGTTTCACAATATTCTTTGTAAAGAAATTCTTTCTAATAAATACCTAGTCTGAGCCTACTAAAAATCAGTATGAGTACACCATAAATTTACAGATAAGCTGGATTATAAAAGGAAATACCTTGCAATAAAGGAACTCCATAACTAAAAAAATAGAAGGAATTTCACAAAAGAACTGAGAATATCAAATAGATTGGCCGCATATTAGAAAGGACAATAAAAATTGCTAAGAAAAACTACAAACTCAGAGTAATCAAGGATTGGAGCAAGCAGAAAGGATATTCATACACTATGCTGATTTTGGAAATACTCCTTTCTATATTAAAATGAATAAGGTACAAACAACGGAAAAAGTGAAGGCAAATCTCTCAAAAAGAGAAATTCACTCCTTATGTAAGTTAATTTTCCCTTTTCTAAATGAGGATACTTCATATGGTTGTTTTGAGACTGAATTAATACATGTAAAACATTTAGAAAAGTACTTGGCATATAGTAAGCACTCAATGAGGTTACTAACCATTTGATTTTGATTTTGATTTTGATTATTATCTCATATATTTTTCCCATGATTCCCAGTATCTATCTATTTCAAGCGGAAAGAAGCAGCTTGACATGGAGTCATGACAAGATATAGTATGGTTCAGTGGTGGCCTATTAGAAAGGGAAAATGAGTAAGACAGTGGTTACAGAAAATTTAGTCTCCAGGAAAAAGAAGAGGTCAGATGACAGTATTTCAACTCACTATATCCAGAAGAATTTGTCAAATTCAGGTTCAGTTTCAACCACACCTAAATCTACATATTCCAAACAGTTTATAATTAAGTAGAGATGATGAAAAATGGCCGAGGGGATTATTTGCTTGCTTTTATTCATTTTGAGTTAGATGCCAGGCAAACTGTTGTAGGGACGCAAAGTGGAGTTACTCTAAGGCTTGGACTGTAGCAGTCAGATAAATTCTTCAGGACCCAGCCCTAGCTAGTAAAAGCAGGGAAATCAGAAATCAGAGTCCAAAGAGTAAACCAAGGCAGAATTCCGAGCACCTGGACTGATACACAGTGAAGGCATAAAGCGGAAAGAAGCAGCTTGATGAGTTTTTAGAAGCCTGGATACAAACTCTAAGAATACCAAATACAAGTTTTAAGACAAATGGGTTAGTTTTCAAAAGTGAGGATAGGTCCTAGTATGGTGCTTCAGAAAATGCTCAGGAACTGGCAGAGGAAGCCTGTGTGAGAATTCACTCAGAGCCTGAGTTTGAGAAGATAGGGGAAAGAAAGCAGGACTAAAAGCATTGCATCAAAACTACCAGTTATCTCTTGAGCCATCTTTGCCAAAATACTTATTAATTTATCATATCCAGTCAAAATAATGCATATAACATCATATGGGATTCAGCAAGAAATTAAAACAATAAATTAAAATGTTTAAATGATGAAATACAGTTTATCCTTTCTCCTGGAAGAAAAAAGAGAAAATTCAAGAAACCCTTCCAAAATTATTAAAATCAATAATGGAATTTTGAAAGTAGTTTTAATAAAAATAAATCTACAAGTAATAAGCTAAAATGAAAAGGAAAATATTCAATTGATAATAGTAATAAAAATTATACAAAGTTCAGGAACAAATTTCACAGGAAAAGTATAGAACACATAGGAAGAAAACCATGGAATCATATTGAAAGACATAAAATGAGATCTTCACAAATGGAAGTACATCTCCTATTCTTAGATAAAAGAACTTAATATCATTTAAAAAAAGTCAATGCCCTTCAAATTAATATATATTTATTGTAATTCTAATAAAAAATCCTATCTGTTTTTTAATAATTATAAATTTATCTTAAAGCTCACAAGAAAGCACAATTATCTGGTAATAGCCTAGGAAATTCTCTTGGGAAGAGGGCATTACCTTACCTTAACAAACTCTGTAATTCCACATAATCAAAATAGCCTGGAATTGAAAAAGGAAAAATGAGTATATAAGCAGATATAGAGCCCAGAAATAGAGCCTAGTATATATGGGAGATTAGCATATTAAAAATTTATTATTTCAAGTCAAAGAGTAAAGAATTTTTTTAAACAAATGCTGTCACAATTTTTTAGCCATGAGGCATGATATATCATTGAACCTTTTCTTTACACCATAAACAAAAGAAATTCAAGCCATATATTTTTTCATATAAAATATTGTATAATAAGTATCAGAAGAAAATTTCAGAGAATATATGAATAACCCAAGGTTTGGAAAGTTGTTTTTAATCAAGATGGGAAATGCAGAAGCTAGGGATTGAAATAGTAGCATGATTACATTACTTTATTATTATTATAATTTTTTTTTTTCAGAGCCTGGCAGCCTATGCGCCTTCTCTCTTTGTATTTTTTTATTTTTTACTGGGAGGTCCCAGGGATCAAACCCAGGTCCCTCCATATGGCAAACGGACGCCCAACCATTTGAGCCACATCCGCCCCCTACATTACTTTAAATATCTTTAGCATAAGGTAAAATGTATCACAAACTGGGTCAAAATAAATTATAATCTGGATCAAATATTTACCAGAAATTTTACAAATAATGGCTTAATATTTTAAATATATAATAAAAAGAAATAGTTCAAGATAATAAAAGGGTGAAAATATACAGATAAGTAATTCAGTGAAGATTAATTCCAAAACCCAATAAATATATGAAAATTATTTCTATCACAACTAGTAGTTAAGGGAAGATTAATTAAAGCAATAGCATTTCTTGAAGATTACATTGGAAAATATTAAAAGAGTAACATCAACTATGAGGGGACAATTGCATGCTTGCACGTTACTGGTGGAAGGATGAATTGTTGCTACCATTTGGAAACCAATCTGTTAATAGCTATTCCCAGTGAAAACAGGTATACAGTTTGACCCAGCAATCTTAACCTTGGGAGTCAATCCCAGGAAAATAAAAGCACCAGTTGCAAAAACCAGAGAATCTTTGTTGCAGCATTTATTATTATAAGTGGTCAAAAGCAGATAAAGTGGAAGTCTGTCAGCATTGGTACAGTGGAGTAAATTGTGTTATATTAATAAATAGACTCTTAAGCAGCCACTTCTAAAGTTGGAATTTTACAGTTATAATAATTCGTCCATAGGGACTAACATGTACTGTTAAATTATTAAAGTAAGGTTCAGAGAAAGGGATGTAAATATGATCCCATTTGGGTAAAACCAACAATTATCAGAAAACCTATATATGGTCATTCTTATTATTATTCTGTGTTACTCCCATGCGGCCTAAAATTCTCATTAACAGCATCCTCTTTCTTCCCCTGGGTTTTTAGATACCTCGTCTCTCCTCTGTTCATACTATTTATGGCATATGCACTATTAACAGAGAGATGCATGACTCAGCTTTGATTCTGAAATCTTTCAATAAAGGAAAATTATTTCAAATGGGAATACAAGAACATTTTAATGCCTAACTGGGTTTGATGAGCACAAGGACAAAGAGCTGGGTGAAATGGAAACAAGTACAGAAGCTCAAGTAAATTATGTGCAAGGAAATTGTTGAAAAGATATGTGATAGTAGATTATTGTTTGGTAATATTTGAAAGGTAGAGATAAATGAATTAGTGGAGATTGAAAAATATCCCTATATTAAAAACCATAACTATACCAGCAAATGCAGCTAAAAAATGTAGACAAGTATACCCTTAAAAAGTTTAGTATATAATAACCATCTGTAAAAATTTTAGTATGGATTATTTGAAGATGACAAAACAGCAAATGCTTATTGTATTGAATTATTAGAAAATAGTGAAAAGTCACTGAGAATAAATGATGTAAAACCAAAATCATTTCCTTACACTGGTATGTGAGAAGAATGCTGAAGATAGAGTATCTTAGTTTACAGGCTGCTAAGGAATTTATTGAGTCACCATTTCAGAAGCTGGGAGTCTTGCTTTCTCCCAGAGGTAGTATTGTGGCTGGCTGGCAATCCTTGGACTCCTTTTCCCATTTGTGGCAATGTCCTCTCCTTTCTTTTCCAGTTCCATTGCATGGGATTAAGATTAAGAACATGGTTTTTCTGGGGTACATAATTCAACTCTCCACATTGAGTGTGCTAATTTTCTCCAAGACTTTGACAAGGCCTTAATGATATTCTTGTGGTCAAGATGGTTGCCAAATGGCAATCCTGTTCAATTGATTAAATTCTTGAAATAACCTTTTCAATATGAATCAATTAATGAATCCATGAAAAAACAAAGTTTCTGTGTTTTCTCATTGAAGCCAGTTCTTGTCTCAACCTGTCCCTGATATTAATGACCATTTGTGTATAAAAATATGGGATGCATACTTAGCTGTTTTTAGTAACATAAAACCATGAGAGAAGCATAATTAGTAGGAAGGATAGAAATGGAAATATTTCTATTGCCAAATCATGACAGTCTTGGGGTGTAGATATGAAGTTCTAAATATGGGCTGATAGAATTGACTTCTTATGTCTAAGAGAGGAGAAACCTAGCCTAAGCACCATTAATAAGGGAAAATAATAAACTAAGATCTTTAATTGATAAATTGAATAAATGAACCTTCCAAGTCAGAGACTAAATAGCAAATAATCTAAAAAAAAACTAAATAGCATGACAAATATACCAAGGTTACTCCAATGGCAGGTCATCCAATAAAAATAGTGGTGGGTAGGTAGGACATTTCAAGTTGAACAATTCTCATGTTCTCCCATTATTAACATCTCTCATTTTCCCCCTACTCATATCGAACTCAAGTTTTTTTTTAGATTATTTGCTTTAGTAGTCTTCTATTTCTGATTAAACAGTTTTGCATGCTCTAGTTTCCCAAGCTTCCACAAATTCTGAATATCTGTAAGGCATTATGTACCCATATGTGTGTTCTGAATTGGTAAGAATATTTGTGTGGTCAGGAAATATCTTCCAAGACTGGAAACCTCTATGGAGGATACTTGAAAACATGAGTGGAAACAAAATATTTACACATGGGAGTCAGTGAAGGTAAGAGTCCCAAAAGAATCTCACTGGTCGGATTATACTTAGAGCATTTTGTTCCTGTGAGAGTGTCTTATTGGCAGTGAAATACTCAGAAATACAAAAAGAGAAGAGTAAAATTTCCAGGAACTAAATCCTTAAAGGAACAGTGAAAAAATTGAAGAATGAAAATTATGAGGAAAATAGGGCTTCGTTCTTTTTTTGTTCTCTATTAAAAACCACCTCAAAAAGCAGTGACTGGCCATGACCAAACAATTTAAGTAACATCTGGATGCCCATTATCCAAAATAGGGTATAAAATACTTATCTTCTGTGTGGAAAATTAGACTCTTCCAATCTCTAATAATTCCTCTTTTCCCTTTGATAATGATTATCAAAGATATCAATGAACTTCTGATTTTCAGAGGGTTCTTAAACTGCATTTAACAGGATAATGATAATTTATCAAAAATGTCTTTCAGAGACATAAGCCAGGTTATCATGGCGCTAGCTGCGTTCTCAAATTACAGAAATATCTGCTGAAAAATAAATGTTGCAGAGGCAACCACTATGGTTCCTGAAAATGTGTTGTATACCATCTACCACATTGCCCAGTATGTAGTCATTGTCAGGATTCTTTCATTGTGAATGACAGAAACACAACTCAAACTTGCTAAAGAGTAGATAGAAAGAAAGACTCTTATGGTGGTACCTGTATTCTTTTGACAGGGCTTAAATAGTCTTATATAATTTTCTTGCTTTCTCCACAGACAAAGCTTATCTTATTTATTCCTTGACTCAGAAATATAATCAGCCATTTCCCCAAGTAACTTTGGTTCTTTTAATGAAAAAATAATATTTAGAGAACACAATCTCAATGTGAGATCTTTTCATCAGAAAACTACAGAAGGTACATGTTTTAATAAAAATTTTACTGAGATAATTGTAGATTTTATGTTGTAACAAATAATACTGAGAACTTCAGCATACATTTTACCCAGTTTCCGCCAATGGTAATATTTTGCAAAACTATAGTATAATATCATAGTAGAACAATGGCATTGATATGCTCTTATTCAAATTTCCTTTTTAACATCTACTTGTGTTTGTGTGTGTGTTTAGTTCAACGCTATTTTATCACATGTATAGGTTTGTGTATCCACCACCACATTCAAGATACTGAACATTTCCATCACAACAAGGATGCCACCTGTTGCCCTTTTATAACCATGCCCTCCTCTCCCTCCCTGATTCTCTGCTAATCCTAGATAACCACTAATGTGTTCTCCATTTCTAAAAGTTTGTCATTTAAAAAGGGTTATATAAATGAAACCATACTATATGTAACCTTTTGCATTTTTTTTTTACTTAGCATAATTCTCTGGAGAATAATACAAGTTATTGCCTAGTGTTACTCCATGGTATGGATAGACAGCAAATTATTTAATCATTCACCCATTGAAATGGACATCTGGTTGTTTCCAATTTGGATCTATCATGGACAAAGCTATGAACATTATTATGTACAGGTTTTATGTGAATGTAAGTTTCATTTTTCTGGGATAAAAGCCCAGTGTTCATTTGCTAGACCACATGGTAATTGCATGTTTAGTTTTGTAAGAACTTGACAAACTGTTTTCCAGAATGGGTGTACAATTTTAAAATTCCACTATCAATGGAGGAGTGATCCAGTTTCTCTGCATTTTGGCAGTATTTGGTATTTTCACTATTTTTTATTCTAGTTATTCTGATAGGTATGTACTGATAACTCATAGTGCTTTTTAAAATTAATTAATTTTATTTTAAAAGAAGCTTTAAATAAAAAAACAACAACAAAAAAAGAAGCTTTAGATTACATAAATGTTACATAAAAAATATAAAGGATTCCCATATGTCCCATTCCCTCCCCCTTCCACACTTTCCCACATCAACAACATTCCTTATTAATGTGGTACATTTGTTATGTTGATGAACACATATTGAAGCATTGCTACTAACCATGGGCTACAGTTTATATTATAGTTTACACTCTGTCCCACACAATTTTGTAGGTTATGACAAAATATACAATGGCCTGTGTCCATCACTGCAATGTCATGCAGGACAACTCCAATGTCCCCAAAATGCCTCCATATTACACTTATTCTTCCCTCTCCCATCCCTCAGAACCTCTGGTGGCCACTGCCTTTATATCAATGATAAGAGTTCTTCCATTGCTAGAATAATAATAAGTCTTTAGTAAAATAATAATAAGTCTACTTTAGTCTATTGTTCATTCCCCAGTCTTGAGAATTTGGGGATGGTGATGCATACTCTGTGTCACTGTACATACAGGATTAACAGATCTTACAGTGGTGAAAGACACAATGTCTAAAAAATTTTTTTTTAATTTTTATTATTTCAAATTTTTTTAAAATTTGTATTTTGTTGGTTATTTTTTTAAATTATTACTTCATTTTCTTAATTTATTTGGTTATTTTTTTACTTCATTTTTGGAGAGGTTTTGGATCACAGAAGTGTCACAACCATGGCAGGGGAAGATCACTGGTGCAGAATGTCAGTGATGGGGGGATGCATGGGAAGGGGTTCACCTGGGACATGCCTCTAAGTCTTATGAATATGTTCAAGTATTCATGGGGAATTGTCTTGGTGGGTGGAGATCCACACAATAACTGAAAGAATATTGAATTTTCTTCCTGGGGAGTTCTGCTACATTCTCTAGTAGGACAGCAAGAATCCCCTGAGTCCAAGGGCAGTGCCTAGTGAAGGAAGACAGACCATTTCACCAGGCCCTTGATATTGATGATTGTATTTATGAACCTTTTCTTGTGAAATTGAAACTTAGCCTAGTATTATACACTGCCTAAGAGTTACCTCCTGAAAGCCTCCTTGTTGCTCAAATGTGGCCTCTCTCTAAGCCAAACTCAGCATATAAATGCATTGCCTTCCCCCTGGCATGGGACATGTTTCCTGGGGATGAGCCTCCCTGGTACTGAGGGATTATTACCAAGAACCAACTAGCAAAGCATCTGGTAAAAGACCTTGACAAATAGGGGGAAATGGTAAATACAAATGAGTTTTTATGGCTGAGACTTCAAAGTGAGTCAGGAAGTCATTCCAGAGGTTATGCTTATGCAAGTCTCAGCAGGCTCTCATTGACTGCCACAGCAAACAGCCTCATATAGCAGGACTCCTAAAAGTTCTGGAGACATCCAGAAACTATAAGCAGGGCAGACAGCTCAGGAATTTGGCAACCTGTCAGTGGGCCTTACTTTGGAATTTATGCCTCCCAGTATAACAGAGTTAGACTCATTTATAGGTTCTCTACACCGAGCTCTTCTGCCCCATTTACTTGAACTTGTAATTATCACTACACTTGATAAAATATATGTCCCAGAGACTTAAACATTTGATCCATCTATATGCCAGGTGAGCCCTGAATTTCAGCAAAGTTCAACACCTACTCCTCAGTTCATTGGACTCACCCAGTACAACTAACAAGGATATTATGATGAACAATGCCCATTCCAAGGAACAGAGAGTGTCTGCAACTTCAGGCAAGAAAGATCCAACCATCAGTCCCATGGGATCTAAGCTCTCTCGTAGTGCTTTTAATTTGCATTCCCATGATGGTTAATGATGCTGCACATGTTTTCCTGTGCATTTTTGCTCTATGTATTTTCTCTTTGGTGAAATATCTGTTCATGTATGTTTCCTATTTTCAAATTGGTCTTTTGTTGTTGTTGAGGTTTGAAAAGGTCTTGATATATATGCTAGATACTAGACCTTTGCCAGATATGTGTTTTGCAAATATGTTCTCCCAGGATGTAGTTTGTCTTTTCATCCTCTTCACAAGGCTTTCACAGAACAAAGTTTTTAATTTTTATGAGTGTGCAATTTCTTGTTTTCTATATATCATGCTTTTGGTGTAAAGTCTAGAACTATTTGCCTAGCCTTAGTCTTGAATAGTTTCATATATTTTCACATATTTTCATATATTAATTATATTTTGATCCTCTAGTTACATTGATATTAATTTGCTCTTTTTAAATAGATTATTCTATACTATCTTGAAAAGTTAGTATAGAAGAATAGCTAAAGATAAAAAAACTGAAAAACTGCCAGTGGTTCATGGAGAATTGTCTCCTAATATGGTGTTTTCATTTTCAATCGTTTCAAAATATTTCTAATTTTTCTTCTGATTTCTCTTCTGTTCTATTGATTATTTAAAATTGTGTTTTAATTTTAATTAAAATTGTGATTTTAATTGTGTTTTAAAATTTCCAAATATTTGCAGATTTTGAATATCTTTCTCATACTGGTTTTTATTTTAATTCCGTCATAGAGTACATAGTTTAAATGATTTGTAACCTTTAACATTTAATGAGAATAATTGTACGGTATAGACTATGGTAATGTTCTCGGTAAATGTGCCAACTGTAGTTATAAAAAATGTAAATTCTGCTGTTGTTGGGTGGAGTGTTCTATAAATGTCAATTTAGGTCATTTTGTTTGATAGTGTCATTCAAGTATTCCATTCCTTATTGATTTTCTGTCTATTTTTTCTAGTTGTCTTGAGAGAGGATGTTGAACTCTCTGATTATAATTCTTAAATTGTCTGATTCTTTTTTAGTACTATCAATGTACTTCAGTGTCTTGAAGTTTTATTATTAGATGCTTAAATGCTTATGATTGTCATAAATTAACCTCTTTATTACTGATAATATTCCTTAACATGAAATCTACCTTGTCTAAAATCAGTGTACCCCTTCCAGTTTTCTTTTAATGTCTTGATGTTATATATTTTATTCCTTTTACTCTTCTCTATCTGTACCTTTATAATTAATGCATATTTCTTTTATGTGGCATATAGTTGTGTCTTACTTTTTTAATCCAATCTGACAATATCTAACTTTTAATTGTGGTCTTTAGCCTATTTATATTTAATATGTGTGTGTTCCACTTGTTTTTTTGTTCCCTTTTCCCTCATTTTGTATCTTTTTTGTATTGTTTTTAATAATTTACTTTTATCTTATTTATTGGATTATTATATATGCCTCTTTATTTTTGTGTGGTTTCACCAGAGTTTATGGTATAATATTTAATTTATTACTATCTATATTCAAGTAATATTATATAATTTCATGTATCATTTAAGATCCTTAAAATTCTTCCACATTATCCTTCCCAAGCTTTGGATAATTGTAGTCATGCATTTTACTTCTATATATGTTTTAAACACCACAACAAATTGTTATTTTCTTTAAACTTCCAAGTATCTTTTAAGATATTTATAAAATAATAAAAAGTTATTTTAATTTACATATATACATATCTATTTTTCCAGTACTTTTCATTCCTTTGCCTAGATTCAAATGTTCCATCTCAGCATTTTCCTTTTGCCTAAAGGATTACCTTTACTTTTTCATAAGTGTTGGTCTAGTGTTAATTCTTTCAACTTTTCTATATGTTAAAATGTCTTTTCTTTGCCTTAATTTTTGAAAGATATTTTCACTGTGTTTAGAATTCTAGTTGACAGTTTCTTTATTTTAGTACTTTAACGATGTCACTCCACTGTCTTTTGGCTTGTATTAAAAATTCAATTACTGATCACATCCCATGTAGCAGTCATGTAAATACGGATTTATCACATTCTTGGAAGACAATAGTTGCTCTTTCTTCTTATATTGCAAAGTAACCTGGGTGGTGAGGTGCTGATAATTTCAAGAGAAACCACATCTTACAAATGAACTGCACTGTGACTAATAAAGGAGATAAATGTAAGAAACCAACCCATAATGTGCACCACAGAATATCAAGCTTTTACAATATTAATATCTTCAGTCTTAGGTCCAAGACTACACCATAGACAAACTGATACAACGGTAATTTCACACAAACTGACTGTGCCAGCAACCTACTTAATTTACCAATTCTTATTAATTCCTTAAGTCTCCCATACCTTATCTGTATCCTTTCATAACTCTTCACATTTTGAGACATGGCATGGATCCTCTGAAGTGTGTTTTCCCTTCTTGTAGCAAGCTCAATATATTTAATTTAATTAATTTATTTATTTAGTTGGTTGGTTGGTTAGTTTGTTTTGCTACTGGTATATTTTTGGTGGTCTTTGGTCAGTGTGCTAAAAACTCTTAGTTTCTCATTATGGTAAGCTATAGCCTCCAGAAAAAAGTCTATGTCCTAATCTCCAGAACTTGTGAATATGTTACTAAGCATGGCAAAAGTGATTTTATAAACATGATAAATTTAAAGATATTGAGATGGGGAGAATTTCCTGCTTTATGCAGATGGGTGAAATGTTATCATGAAATCTTTATAGGAGAGAGGCAGGTGGGTCTCAGACACACAGAAAGCAATGTGACAATGGAAACAGAGGGGCAGAGAAAGACAGACTGGAAGATGCTACACTGATAGCTTTGGAAAAAAGAGTATGGGACCATAAGCCAACGAATATAAGCACCCTCCAGAAGCTGGAAAGGGCAAGGAAACACACTCTCCCATAGAGACTCCAGAACTGCCAGATAAGATTGTTTTGTTTTAAGCCTCTAAGTGTGTGGTGATTTGCTACAGCAGCAGTAAGAAACAGATACACTATTGATATAAACATTGTTTCTTACCCAAATGTGTGCATATTTATGTGTGTACATGCATGCATACTTTAATAATCAATATGCCTATGTCATAATGACATTAATAAAAGCATAATTGCTAAAAACAGTTTAAGATTTTTTTTTTTTTTTTTTGCAGTTCATTTAAACTTAGGATACAAATCCCATGAGCAATGTATAGTCAATTACTTATTTTTAATGTCTCAAAATAATTTATCTATGTATATAAGCCACCAACTGCATACAGGGTTTGATTTATTTGCTTCACTTTGCTTTGATTTTGTTTTCTAATTATGTAAAACCTTTCCAGGGTTCCAAAGGCAAATCTAAAAAAGCAAGGTACATTCAGGGAATTCTATATTCAATTACTGTCCCTTTCACCCTGGAACGTTCTTTCCTAAACTAGGAATTCTCACTTATATTCCTGGTCTCAAAAAGATGGAAAAAATGGTAATACACATAATTTCATGAAAACTACTTTAAATTCATACAAATCTGCTCAGTTATATGAATTAGGTTCAACCAATCAATAGTTTGATGAATTTCCCTGGGATTTTGGCACTGAACTAAATGAGATAGAGATGGACAGTTATTCTTATTCATCTTAGTGGTAGATGTTTTGTGCTCAGGATTGTCAGTAGTGTCTTCTCACAGCAACATACTGGCTAGACTAGCCCTGCTGAAAACCATCATTGCAACTTTGCTTCTTGGCTTTTATAGATACTTTTGTTTATGACCATTTTCTAGACTTGATCTTCAGTTTTCCATCCATTGATCAAACTGATCTCCCTGTGGATTTCCAATAAGTTCTCTTTTATGCTTAATATGCCCATTGTTGTATTCATTTGCTTGTTACCAACACAACATCACTGAAAAACATACTGGATTCTCATTCTCATATTTCATTATAAAGGAGGAAAATATATAAGTATCCCAGGAAAATGTACACCTCTACAATAACCACATTTTCCAGCTTCTGTAAATTGATGCTTGAACATCTGTAAGCACCCCCAGGTGGCCAAGCCCCACCTATACATCTATCACTCGTGGATGATTCTGACTCAATTTCAGGGTGTCATTTACAAAAATAGCCAGCCAATCCCATGCTGACAGTCCCCTGCCCCACTCTTGCACGCTTCACACAGAAACCACAATAAAGACACTTTCCCAGTCCCAAATTCTCTCTCTGTCTTGTGACTGACTCAGATTTCTCCCCCCTGTGGTCCCACAGGCTGTGTGCTGCCCTCTCCCCAGGGAACTGTAAGTATAATAAATCAAACGCTTCCAGTCTCTCTAGCTGACGTTATCATAACTCACCAAGATACTATGAACAAAACAACATCTTGTCCCATAAATCCCCATTCATTCAAATCTACTCTTTAGTGCCAGAAATAAAAATGGAAGAATAAGAAGGACATCTGTTACAATCAATAGAACAGAGTAGGGACTTCTCACTTTAATACAAATAGATTCATGCCAAAACACATCTTAATTAATTGCTTGACTTATAGGAGTTAGAGACTTCTCCATGGGTAAACAATGGAAAAAACAAAATGAAGGGACCTGAGGACTAAGCCTGAGTGGTGACACACACACACACACACACACACAAATCTGGGTGAAAATATCAAACCCAGCATTGCAGGAAGATTAAGCCAAGGGCCCATGCAAGGATAGAGAACTGTACCTTTCAAAAGAGACTACGTTTCTTTGAGAAGGCAGAAAATGAAAACCAAGTCTTCTTTGAATAAAAACATCCTCATGTAGACCCTCAAATTCTCCAGAAAAAATGAACCAAGTCTGAGTTCACAACAATAAAAAGTCATAAAACAAAACAGAAAGAATAAAAACAAAATCAGAGTACAAAGACCACAGTTAATAACATCATCAGATTTTTATGAAATGTTTAAGTAAAATGAGCAACTAATGGGTAACTATTAAAAGGAGCAGTTATATTTGAAATAGAATTATGGAGAACTCTTGAAAATAAACAATCTAATCAATGGATTTAAATCCCATTATGTGAGTTTCATTTGTGCTTAGGATGCAGAAAGCAACAGCAGACTGTCACTCCAAACTTGATCAAAAGAAAAGGACTAATAATCTCCAAAATCATAATGTGTTTTGAGCTCATCAAATACCTAAGTTTGCAAGGCACTGAATGAACTGAGAGAAGGGGCGGTATAACAAATCATTTCACCTCAGGCAGGGCACAGGAGTAGGAAGTTGTTACCATAAAAGTGGTAAGAAGGGGAAAAAACCTGAAATCTTAATGAGCTCTTTTTTTTTTTTTTTTAAGATTTATTTATTTATTTTATCCATTTTAACCAACACCCCCTTCCCCATTTGCTGTTTTGTGTCCATTCGCTGAGCAATTCTCTGTGTCTGTTTCCGGCCATCTCTTCTCATCCTCCAGTCTTCACCAGGATTCGATTCTGGAGACTTCCGATGCAGGAGACAGTTATTCTGCCGCCTGCGCCACCACAGCTCCTGGCTTCTGCGGCTTTCAGAGCATCTCGTCTTGTCTCTCCCCTGTTACGTCATCATCCTGCTGCATGGCTCCCGGGGCCTGGAGGCTCACCGGCACACAGAGCCTGGCAGCCCATGCGCCTTCTATATATATATATATCTTTTTTTTTTTTTTTACCGGGAGGTCCCGGGGATCAAACCCAGGTCCCTCCATATGGCAGACGGACGCCCAACCATTTGAGCCACATCCGCCCCCCTTAATGAGCTCTTAAAGGCTAGGGTGACAGTGTGAGCCTGAGATACAGGGGGTTCCACACCCTTGTGCACTTTTTGCTACCATCTTCCACTGTATAGAATTCCTGGAAGCAGATCAGGGAGATTTGAGAGTTCCCCCATTGGTGGAGAGACATATCACTCTTAAATGAAAATTTGGCTAGGTGCAGAATTGGGTTGAAGATTATTTTCCATCAGAATTTTGTTAGCACCATTCCATAGTCTTCTAGCTTCCAGCATCCCTATAATTATAGAAACATGGCTGTGGCATTTGAATTCTTGATCTATAGATAACCTGTTATCTACCTCTGGAAAATCTGAGGACTTTGTATTTATTGCCTTTCTTCTGAAATCTCAAAATGAGTTTTCTTCATTAGCACCAAGAGGACCCTTTTTAATCTACGAATCCATCTGATTGATTTCTGGGCATTCATTCTATTGTTTCCTTGATACCTTTTTTCCTGTATATATTTTTTATTTGTTCTGTAAGTCTTATTAATAGCATTTGGGCTTCCAAAATTCTCTAATTATCTTATGTGTATATGTTCTTACTCATTATCAATTTCTTTATGCTTTATTCCATCTATTCAACTTTACCTTCCAAACTTTTATTGAATTTTTAATTTCTATTTTATTTTATTTCTAAAAGCTTTAAAATTCTTTCCATTTACTCATTTGACACACAATTATTGATTACATATAGGACCAATATCTTCTCTTGTTTCCTTGAAAACATTAATTATAGATTTGTTGGAATTGTCTTCTCTTTCCAATATTGTTTCTGATTTCCCTGAGTTTATTTGTATTTTTTGGATGTATCAGGGATTGAACCCAGGACCTCATACATGGGAAGCAGGCACTCACCACTGATCTACACCCACTCCCGAATGAGAATTGTTTTTTCATTTGTTTGTTTGTATATTTGTTTTTAGTAGGTACCAGGGATCAAACCCAGAACCTTATACATTAGAAGCAGGCACTCAACCACTTGAGCTATATACTATCCCCTATTTTTTTTTTTTTTTTTTTTTTTTTAGTTTTTTTGGGGGGAGGAGGTGGTTAATATCTATATATCATATTAGAGAATTTCCTAAAATGTCTGCTGCACTTTGTCTCCACTCATTTCAGATTAAAGCACTGAAAATCGATTTGACAATGTATAAATAGTGCCAAGACTCATTCAATGCTGGTCCTCATTATAGGAGACTGGGTGTGCATCAGACCATTTCATGCAGGGATTCAGTGTCCAGAGGCTGGAATGTTTCTCTGAGGAGGAATCTTCCACCTTCCTTGTTGAGGTGTAGAAATAAGGCTGTAAGTGTTCCAGGACACTCACAGGGGCAGGAGGCTGGGTGTTTCAAAAATCATTGTGCAGGTTTTCAGTTTACTATGTCTATATTTAGTTTAGTATCTCACCTTCTCTAGCTTGGTAGCAGAGTTCAGAGTCTTTCCGGCTCAACTGATCCAGAGGAAGAGTAGAGGATGAATGAGACTGGCTAAATTAGAATGCAGAAAAAAGCAGGCCAGCATTTACCCAGTTAATTTTTACCAACTCATCAGTATTGGCCCCAGAGCCACTTCTTAAGGGAAGCCTTCCTTCATCCATTTCCTTAGCTCATGATTAGGATTGGTTCCTGTCTTATGGGCTCTCAGAGTTTTGTGCATCTTTCAATTATAGTACACCTCATTTGTTGGAATCATATATTTATTCATGTTATATTTTTATTAATATCTGCCTTATGTCTAGACAGTTAACTCCAAGAAGGTAGTACGCATACTACTTTATCATTTATTTCAGTTCTTTATTTTTTAATTTACTATTAGCATCTAGTACTAAACACCAGGCCTGGGACATAGTAAAAATTCAATACATATTTCATGTAAATAAATAAAAATGAATAAAATCATTTCTGTAAAGAGTAACGACTTTAGAGTTGGAAGATCTGTGCATAAATCCTAGCTCTATCCTTTCATAATTGTGACTTCAACAAGTTAATTAACCTTACTGAACTCCAGTTTTTTAACCATCAATTGGACATAATATTGTTTGCCTCAACTTATTAGAATGTTGTGAGATACTATCTGTGAAGATGCTTAATCCAGTACCAAACCCATAATAAGACTTCAACAAAAAAATTGGCCAAATCTGTTGAATTGCTGAGTGATTTAATTTGTGATATTTGTTGCTGGGATAACTTGGACTAAAGTATGTTGATCAAATAATTAAAAATCATAAGCAAATTAATATTAATTTGCAGCATACAATTAGGCTATTAACTGTAACTTTCCTATGTAGACTTTCAGCCTTGAGGGTCATGTTGAATGTATTAACAGCAGCTTTGCCAAAAGTATTGTTTGCTATGGAGATCACAGACAGAGATGCCTACTATACAATCTTGATTGTACCTAGAAAATCATATTAAACACATATGGTAATTTTGTTTACATTAACAAGAAATATATACAGAAAGATGTTTACATTAGTAAGTTCAGATTTTATTTTAGGTTTGTCATAGGAAATACCTGAATACACAGTAATTTGCTTGGTATAGCATCACACACTGTCTATGAACAGAAAAGTTCTAGATAAATGGAGAAAGCAGACAGAAAAAGTAGAAGAATGGCAATTTTCATCAAGTCACAAGATAACTTGGAAAATAGAGATGGTTATCTCCAGAAAGAATTACTCTACAAGGAATGGAATTGAAAATGTATGAGAAAAGAAAGAAGAAGAAAAAAATTCTCTTAGAAGAGTTGAAATTCAAGGAGAACTTCAATCTAAACATGAAGCCAAACAGCTGAAGTTGTTTGTATATATAAAATCTTTTTAAAGAGAAGTTATATTTCTCATACTCTATTTTTTTAAGAATGTACTTTTGAAATCCATTTTGCAAAAGCCATAATATGGTTCTCATACTTAGTCCCAGAAAATTACTTCCAAAAAAGAAAGATTATAGGCATGGGAATTTACATACAAGGGTGTTCATCAGAGTGTTATTTAAACAAGACAAATGGTAGAAAAACCTACTATTGAACAATAGGTAATTGGAGTACAGATCCAAATAATTACTGCTATAATGCTTATAACCATTAAATATCATATTGAAGAAAAATATTTGGTGACAACAGGAAATATTCAAGATGTTAAATGGAAAAACTTAAATTAAAAATAATATGTTCTGTGTGATCACAAATAACTGTATGCACAGAGACAAACATGCAAAATCATGCAGTAAAAAGACAAGAACTCTATGGACCAAAATGATAATATTTAATCATTGGTAAATTGAGATATTTCTAGTGATTTTAATTTTAGTAATGCACCTATCTGTAATTTTAATTTTTTACAATGAGCATATATTACTTTCGTAACTGAAAAGAAAATGTAATGTGACATATATATTATTCTTATATTTATTCGCCAGCATTTCAAAAAGAACTTAAAGCTTACATCTGCCATGCAAAGAATCAGTTGCACAAGCTGGAATGACATTGATGGAAATGATAAACTTGAGTACGGAGCTTGAAGGCAGATAGTAGAAAGGCAGTATCCACATGACTTAATTGGTCTGGAACAATTTTATCAGAAAAATCCAAGGGAGATTCAATTACAGATCAAAGCTATTCCCACCACAAAGATCGCTGCTTATCAATTGCAGAATAACAATGGATTTGACTCCTAAAGTCCTAAGTCAGGATGAACATGGAACACGGAAGAAAACACAGGTGGGTAGATCCCCTATTTTGAGAATAAAATAGCAAAAGCAAAACAAGGGTAATGATGTCACCATGTTACTCTCCTACAGGGTACTTATATTCTAAAGGTCATCTGTGTGTCACTTGCATCTACTGTGATCGGTCACTTATAAACACAACATAAACAACTGGAAGATGTAAATAAGTAATCAGGCTTCATTGCATTCTCATTCTAGGAGCTTTCTAAAGCAACAAATTGATAAAAGAAAAAAGTTATTTAGGAAAGATAAAATATCTTCCGGAAACTTTCATATTGTGCTTATTTTCCACACACCAATACATACATCCATTTATTCACAACCTTTGCCAAATTATCACATTACAATATTGACCCAGGCACTATGTGAAGTGCTGAGGTTATTAATAGTAGTTATTTTATAGGGTTGCTAAATTACAAGAGAGTAGAGGTGTAAATTACTTAACACAGAGTGGAACTTATAGTGGGAGTTCAAGAAATATTTGCTAATGGTTCTATTACTACTAATACTCAATAACTCCTAAACTTATTACTGCTTTTAGTATAAAAGGCCCAATAAGTCATGTTCTCCCTCAAGCCACATGCTGTATTGTGTGATACTCCTTTAAACCAACCCTGGCTATGGCCAAATGACCCAAGGGCTTAAACATTCTGACCGTTTTCATATCTGAAACTCATTTACATATCTGAAACAGTCTGATCAACAACTAATCTGAAACTAGCCTTTCAGATATGGTGCCTAAATGGTGTCAAAATGTTAAAATGTTCAATTGCCAACTAAAATGTCCTGAGGCAACCCACATTGACATCATTTTGTCAACTTTAAACATGACATTATAATATTTCTTCAGTTTGATGTGCTGTCAGCTCATAAGTATATGTGTGATTGAGGAGGTGGAGGGAAGAGCGTGTTCTCCTATGTCACGAAGCTCGAGCATGGCTAATGCTCCACTCTGGTCATTTGGAGTCTCAGCAAGGCGTGCATTTTCTGGAGACACTGCCAAGGCCAAGAAACACTGGAAACTGTGTTTCTATGAGTTTGCATGCTGAGAGGCAAATCTTCTGGTATTGCAATGTAGTGCTGTGAGATGATGAGAAAAATTAAGCTTCTATAAGCAAAATAAAATCCTATAAGTTTAGTGCTGGATAATACCCTCTTCACAACACACTGCTTTGCCCACTTTGATTTTTTCTCCACACTTTATTTCAAATGTGTTGTGTGGTCTCATTATAAATGACTCATGAGATGATGATTGAGGGACTTCCCTTGGATTCCTCAGCCTAGTGAGGATACCTGATAGAAAAAGTTTTCTAGAAATGTCTTCTTTAATCAATTCTAATATTCTTAAATGATCTATAAATATAAGTAAACACAGAAAAATAACCCTGAGATTATTTAGATGATTTATTGAATGTCTATGGAACTATATACAAAATTTCCTTAGAATATTAGCTGTAACTTTTAAAAAATATTTTAAGCTTTTCATGTTTTTTAAGGAATGGAGAATAGCTAAAATAAGATTAGGATAGTGAAATGTTGACAGGTTTGAAGCTGGGTGGAGGTTTAGTTTGCCATACTTGCTTCATCTTTCCATACCAATATATACTTTTAATATTTAAAATAATTGTTTTCTTAGAGTATTTCAAAGCCAAATTCAGGCACCAAGTCAACTCACCATAAACACTTCAAAATGCATCTCAAAACCACAAGGACATTTTCTTAAACAATCCAATACTATTATCACACTTAAAATGGATAGTATGCCTTTATATTTTCTAATATCCAACCTACTTTCAAATTTCCCCAATTCACAAAAATAATTGTCCTTGTATAGTCAATCAGTTCATTCATATAAACAAGGTACACTCGTATGCAGTTCCTAAGCTCCTTAAATACTTCAAGTGTCTTCCTTTTTCGGTTTTATGGTTCTTTAAGAAACCACACCAGGTGTCCAGTGAATGTCTCATATTTTCTGTATTTGACTGATTGCTTCCTTGAAGTAACATTTAACTCATTCTTTTATTCCCTGAATTTCCTGTCAGCTTGATTTGATTCAGGTTCCTTGTGGCTCTTTTGCTTTTGAAGGAATATACCTTGGGGCTGGCTGCAGCTCTTTCCATATTCTGTCCTATTGGTTAAGCACATATTGTCTGGTTTTCTCACTTTAAGTGACACTAAGCTTGGTCAATGAGATCAGGAGGTGACAGCAGGACTCTTTAAGGTAAAGTTCCCATCACCCTTTCTCCTACTTGTTTTACTAACCATTGATAACAACCCCTGATTCAGTTATTTCATTAGGGGTGAAGAAATGGTGATTTTTCAAGTCTATCCTTCCTTCTGCATTTATTAAATGGGATTATTCTGTATAGAAGGAATCTCCCTAGTGTTATTTGTTTACCCCAACCATAGTTCATACTAGAAATCAAAATGGATACTGAGTTCTTTCTCCATAAATATTGATATTCAGTGTTTCGATTTGGTGTTCTAGTAATCGCCAATGATGTCTGATAACTTTTGTTTAATTTCTTGTTTTTAGTATCATTATGACCTTATGGTTTTTCATATATTCTCCACGGTCTAGTTAAATTAATCAATATTTTTTTGTTGTTTTTCAATTTGCCTCGTGTTGATCAGAGCACAGCAAGTTTGTCCCATGTTTTTTTTCCCCCTCTTTTAAAAACTTTATTTTGGGGGAAGTTTTAGATTTATACTTACAGAAAAATTACACAGAAAGTATAGGGAATTCCCATATAAGGCCCTCCCCTACACCCACACAGATAGTTACCACTATTACCGACATCTTAGATTAGTGTGGTACACCAGTTACAACTGCTGAACCAATACTGAAGCACTGCTACTAACCAAAGTCTGTAGTTTGCATTATGGTTTACACTTTGTGCTGTACAGTTCCATAGGCCTTGACAAATGCATAATGTCATGCATCTGTCATTGCAGTAGTATACAGAAGAATCAAACCACCCCAAATATTCCCGGTTCCACCCATTCATTCCCCCTCTCCCTTCTGAACCCCTGGCAACCCCTATCTTCATATCAATGTTACAAGTACTTTGTCAACACAAGATAACAAATAATCTATTTTGGTCTGTGGACACACACACATACCCCCCCCCCGCCATGATTGTTCATTCCCTAATCCCGAGGGATCCAGGAAAAGTCTGCTCTCACAGCCCTAGGCTGAGAGGGATCCAGATACTACAGGGCAGATGGAAGGAATTATCCTGTTCACAGCTGCAAACACTTCCCGTTTTTGGGGATGAGACCTGTCTATCATTCATCTTGTTGTCTGTTCAGGGCAAACACGAAGAACTGGAGAGTAGGAATTGTCTGCTGTCTGCTACTCTGCTGGGATTCAGGGCTCAGCTGGCATTTGAACAGTCCAAAGATTCAAATATGCTTAACTAGTACACTGAAAATTATAATTTCAGATAAAAGGAGTAGAAGAATCATGATTAGTGTACTTATAAATGAATATAACTATGTTATACTGGGAACAGTCCCTGTAACAATTGGTGTTGGGAGAATTGGATATTCATATCAAAAAGAACAAAAGAGGATATCTATCTCATTCCTTATATAAAAATTAACTCAAGATGGATCAAAGACCTAAATATAAAGACAATACTTAAGAGAGTCATTCCTTTAAAAAAAAAAAAAAGACCTAAATATAAGAGCCAGGATCATAAAGCTTCTAGAACATAATGTAAGGAAGCATCTACAGGACCTTGTGGTAGGCAATGGTTTCCTGAAATTCTCAAAAAATAGGCAGTGAAAGAAAAAATAGATAAATGGGACCTCAAAATTAAAACATTTTGTACTTCCAAGGAGTTTGTCAAGAAAGTGAAAAAGGCAGCCTTCTCAATAGGAGATTTAGAAACCACAAATCTGATAAGGGTCTAATATCCAGCATATATTAAGAAATCCTATAACTCAATAATAAAAAGACAAACCATTTCTTACACAAAATATACTATACTATATACACTGTTGTGCACGTATATTCTGAGTTCACTTCATGTCGGTGGTTAGCGATCTTCATAATTCTCTTTTGCAGCTTTATAGTAAAGTGTAATATTATTTTTTATTTTTAAATCATTTTTAAAGCATGTGCTTTATTCCCAATATTTTGTTATTACTAATAATTTCAGTGAATAATATTACACAAAAGCTGTTTTGTGGTTTGCCAATATACCTTTGGATAGCTTTCTAGATGTGGAGTGAGTGGTCCAGTTTGATATCCTTTTGCTTAATATTGCCAAAATTCTCTCCATAGGATTTGTTACATTTTGTACTCTTATTAGCAATGTATGTGAGTGACAATTTAACCACATACTTACCAATATATTAGAATACTATTTTTCCATTTTGATTTTTCAGTCTGATAGGTGAGTAAAAGTATCTCCATGCTATTTCATTAACTCTTCTCGATTTATAAGTGAAGTTAAACATCTTTCCATTTGTTTAATGGACAATTGTAAACTATTCATGTCACTTGCAATTTTTATATTAAGTTGCTGCGTTTTAGTTTCTTCTTATTTTAGGAGTTTTTAAAAAAATATATTAGACATTAATTCTTTGTAATATAAGATACACATATTTTTCCCAGTTTGCAACTTGTATTTTGGCATTTTTGCCATTCAGTGTTTAATGTTTATATAATCAAATATTCCCTTTTCATTACTTCTTATCAATTTTGAATCATAATTAAGAAGACTATAATTCAGTCAAGTACAAAATAAATCATCCCTGCTTCCTTCTTGAACTTGTATAATTTCAAGTTTTACATTTAATATATGATTCACCTGGAACCTGTCTTCTTATAGAATGTAAGATATTCTAAGTTGTGTTTTTCACCTAAATACTAATCTGTTTGTTCTAAAACAATGTTTTAAAAGATTAGTTACTTCCCACTGATTTTCGATGCCAGATAAACTATGATAGGCCAAATGGCCTATCTCTTCAGTTTCATTAGTCCATCTGTCTATCCCCTATATAACCCTAAAACTTTATTCCATATGTAAATATTTATTAAAATTATTGCTCTTTTAAGAAGTTCTCTAAATCTTTATCCTTGTTCATTTTCTACACAAACTTTAAAATCAATATATGTAGCTTCAGTTTTTTAAAAAGCTGCTATTATTTTTATTTGGATCATGTTAAATTTGTGTATCAACTTGGGGAGAATTAACAGCTTTAAAATATGGAGGTTTACAAGAGCATGGGATTTCATTCCATTTATTCAAGTTTACTGTTGAGATTTTCAGTGATATTTTGTAGTTTTCCTGTGTCATCTTGGCATATTTCTTGCTAATTTTTTCTAAGAAATAAAATTGTTTTGTTACTATTGTAAATGCTCTTCCATTTTTATTCTCTATGGCTGTTTTCTATATATATGAAGCTATTAACTTCTGTATGTGAGTTTAAAATTAGGCTTCTTTAATACATTCACTCATTGTTTGTAGTAGTTTTACCATTTTATCTCTATTTATTGTTTGTAGTAGTTTCATCATTCTTATGCATTTAATTAGTTGTTTTCAGTTCCTTATCTCATTGTGTTGGTTAATACCTTCAGTAAAATATTAAATAAGGATGTCAGAAATGGGCATATAATTTTCTTCTTAAATTTGCATTAATGAGCTGGTATACATATATGTGTATGGAAGTACCTATTTTTAGCTATATTTCATTGGTGCCTTTACGAGGAATCTGTAAAGTTATCATTCTTTTTATTGGCACGCATGGAAGTGGCTGTATATTATATCTCCTTAAATATCTAAATATGATGTATTATGTTAGTGGATTGTCTGGCACTCATAGAATAAACCTCCTCAGATAATATGTATTATTTTTAAGATGCTGTAAGATTTTGCCAATATTTTATTTAAAATTTTAGCATTGGTATTCACTAGTGATTTTTCTGTGCAAGCTTTATTAGGTTTTGCTTTTGAAGTTTTTCTTCCTTTAGTATTCTCTGGAATAATTTCAGTAAACTTGGAAATAACTGTTCTTTAAAAATCTGGATAATCCACCTAAAGCTGGAACTCTTTTGTGGGGTATCTCTAAAATTTTCTCTATTTTTTCTATGGATATTGGTATATTTATATGCATCTTATTAGAATTAATTGGTAAATTATTTTAGAAATGTTTTCAAATTTGTTTGGCTAGAGCTGCATACATTCTTCCCTATTTTAAATTGACTAAATTTTTTTGTTGTTTATAGTGTTAATTCTTTCAGATAATGGGCCTTTTTGGTTCATTGGTTATGCCATTTTTCTGTTTTCTCATTCATTAATTTCTGTTTTCATTGTTACTAATTCATTTATTTTTGTTTGCTTTCGGTTAACCCTTTCATTCTTTCTCCAACTTTTTGAGTTGAATGCATAATTGATTAATTTTACAGTTTTCATTTTAATTGATATAAACATTTAATACTATGAATTTTTCTGTTTTAGCTACATCTCGTGGGTTCTATATGCTAAGTTTTGATTATTGTGACTTTCTAGAAATTCTATAATTTCATTTAGTATTTCTACTTTATCTAAGACATATATAATAGTGTACTTTTTTATTATTAGAGAAGCTGTAGGTTTACAGAAAAATCATGCATAAAATACAGAGTTCCCATATACTACCTGTTTAAGTTAGTCAAAGGGGTACTGATGCAAAGTACCAGAAATCTATTGGCTTTTATAAATGGTATTTAATCTGGGGTAAAAACTTAGTTTCAAGGTCCTAAAGAATCCAACTCAAGGCTGCTTTCTCACCAAAGTGAGAACATGTTGCTGCAAGATGGCAGGTGATCTCAACTGCTCAGCTGCTCTATTCTCTTCTGCTGCAAACTCTCAGACAAATGTTTCACCTCTCTTCCTGGGCCTTTAGCTGTTTGAGCCTTCACCTTTCTGTCACAAGACAGGACCGAAATGATCAAGTTCTCTCTTCTTCCGTGTCTTTTTCCGTGAGTCTTCTTGAGTGAGTGTCTACTTTATATAGGCCAAAGGGGGCATGGACTCAACCTGAGCTACACCTTACTGACAAAGCCAAATCCAAAGACCTAAACTGATTTAATCAAATAAACTTAAAACCTTTGAATTTAATAGTCAAAGGATATTACACTCAGAGGAACAGACCAGTTTCCAAACATAATATTTCTCGCTTTTGGGGAATTCACAAAAAAATCTCAAACTCCCACACTACCCTATTATGGTCACTTTGCATTAGTGTGATACATTTGTTGTAATTGTATATTTTCTTTAGGGTTCAATTTTTGTGTTGTACAGTCCTATGGATTTTTTAAAATATATTTATTTTAGTAACATATATACAACCTAAAATTTCCCCCTTTAACCACATTCAAATATATACTTCAGTGCTCTTAATTATGTTCACAGTTACCGAAACTTTTCCAGCATCCCAAATTGAAATGCTGTACAATTTAAGCATTAACTCTACATCCTTAACCCTGTCCTGGCCTCTGGCAACCTATATTCTAGTTTCTGACTCTATGTATTTGCTTATTCTAATTATTTCATATCAGAGAGAATATACAATATTTGTCCTTTTGAGTCTGCTTATTTCACCCAACATGATGTCTTTGAGGCGCACCCATGTTGTCACACGTATCAGAACTTCAATCCTTTTTATGTGTGAATAAAATTCCATTGTGTCTATATATCTTTGTATATCCTCTTTGGAGAATTGTCTATTCAAAACTTTTGTCCATTTTTTAGTAGGATTGTTTGCCTTTCTATTGTTGAGTTGAAGGACTTCTTCATAAATTCTGGATATTAAACCAATATTGGATATGTGGTTTCTAAGTATTTTCTCCCATTGTGTAGGCTGCCATTTTATAAAGTTCTTTCATGTGCAAAAGTTTTAATTTTGATAAGGTCCCATTTTTCTATTTTTTCATTTGTTTCCTGAAGTTTGGGTGTAAATCTAAGAAGTCATTTCCTAACATGGTCCTGAAGATGCTTCTCTATGTTTTATCCTAGATGTTTTACAGCTTTGGTTCTTATTTACAGTTCTTTGATCCATTTTTTATAAAAACCAATATGTTTGGTCTTTAATCATGTCATATTGTTTCACGCTATACTGAAATTTTATATAAAATTTTATAGAATGTGATATGATTTCCTTACATTTTTGGAGGGGGGATTTTTGTATTGAGGACAGTTTGTGTTTTTGTCCCAATTTTTATTTTATTTTATTTTATTTTGTCCCAATTTATATTAAAATCATTAGTCAACTCTTCTTCAGATGCTGTAAATTGCCATCTTACTTTAATCATCATTCTTTTCCCACGTTTTACCATTTCACCCACTCTTCAATTTTACTCATTAGCATTATCTTGGCTAGTTGATTATTTCTACTTTTACAGAAAAAATTAACACTGGCATTCTACCATCTCTTTCTTATTCACATATGGTAGCTTTACTTCTACTGATAAATATATTAAATGCTCACTCCCATACTTATGTCAAAAGTCACTGATCACTTAATGATTATCTTAAATTGTTAATAGAGTTCTTGGGAAGGGTTCATGGGAACAATATTACTCACGTTCTTTTTTCAAAGTTTTTTATTTTAAAAACAATTTATTGAAGTATATCATTCATACAGGAACATACAGAAGCAATAGTGTGTAGTAAAAAGTTGTGAACTTACAAAACAAGTATGCATAATATCATACAGGGCTCTCATACATCACCCCACCACAAACAACTTACATTGTTGTGAAACATTTATAACAAATGTTGAAAAAGCATTTTCAAAGTATTACTACTAACTATAGTCCATATCTTACATTTGGTGTGTCTTTCTCTCAACCCACCTTAATATTTTTTGCTTATAAATCATATAATTTATCTAAAGTATAAAATCAATGGCATTTGGCATAATCACCAAGCAGTGCACTCATCACTTCAATCAATAGTACAACATTTTCATTACTCTAAAAAAATGGAAAAACAACAAAACAAAACCATCATCATACCCATATGTTAGCACTACTAATTACAAACCCTATGATGTGATTTCACCATTTCTATTCTTTTCCAAACATACAAACAACTTTTTACCAATTCTGCACAGATTAAACCTCAGCTTCCCATTCTCTAACCACATTCTATTCTCTGGTGACTTATATTCTAGCTATTAACTCCATTAATTTGCTCATTATATTTAGATCATAATAACAAAATCATACAGTATTTGTCCTTTTGTGCCTGGCTTGCTTCACTCAACAGAATGTCCTCCAGGCTCATCCATGCTGTCATATGTTTCATAACTTCATTTCTTCTTATAGCTGAATAATATTCCATCTTGTGTATATACCACAGTTTGTGTATCCATTCTTCTGTTGATGGACACCTGAGTTGCTCCCATTTTTTGGCAATTGTGAATAATGTTGCTATAAGCATCAGTGTGCAGATGTCTGTTTGTATCACTGCTCTCAGTTCTTCTGGTAATGAATGGTATTATCCCATGGTAATCTGTATCTAATTTCCTTCAGAACTGCCAAACAGCCTTCCACAGTGGCATTCCATTCTACATTCCAATAGTGAACAAATGTTCTGACCTCTCCACATCCTCTCCTACTGTTTTGTTAATAGTGTCCTTTCTAGTACGTGTAAAATGATATCTCATTGTAGCTTTGATTTGCATTTCCCTAATAGCCAGTGATAGTGAACATTTTTTCATGTTTTTTATCATTTGTATTTCTTTAGAAAAATGTCTATTCAGGTCTTTTGTCCATTTTTTTAATTGGGTCATTTTGCTTTTTATTATTAAGTTATAGGATCTCTTTATATATCATGGATATTAGACCCTTTCTGGATGGGTGATTTCCAAATATTTTCTCCCATTGAGTATGCTGCAATTTTACCCTCTTCTCAAAGTCCTTTGAGGTGCAGAAGTGTTTAATTTTTCCCATTTATCTATTTTTTTCTTTTGTTACTCATGCTTTGGGTATAAGGTTTAAGAGACCTCCACCTACTACAAGGCCTTGTAGACATTTCCCTATGTTATCTTCTAGGAGTTTTATGATCCTAGGTTTTATGTTTAAGTCTTTGATATATTTGAGTTGACTCTTGTAAAGGGACTGATATAGGGGTCCTCTTTCATTCTTTTGGTTATGGATAGCCAGTTCTCCCAACATCATTTGTTGAATAGATTTTCTGTACCAGAAAAGTGGCCTTGGTAGGCATATCAAAAATCAGTTGAACATAGAGGTGAGGGTCTATTTCTGAACTCCTAATTTGATACCATTGGTTAATATTCTATCTTTATGCCAATATCATGCTGTTTTAACCACTGTAGCTTTATAATACATTTCAAGTTTGGGAAGCATGAGTCCTCTTCATTTTTAGGGTGTTTTGGCTATTTGGGACCATTTTCCCTTCCAAATAAATTTGGTAATTGACTTTTCTATTTCTTTAAAGTAGGCTGTTGGAATTTTTATTGGTATTGCATTCTGCTTTACTAGACTTTCTGAGGTCTGAGCTTTGTGACAGTCTAAAGGTTTGTGAATCCCAGAAAAGATCATGTTCTTAGACCTAATCTATTCTTTTGGGTGTGGAATTCTTTGATTGCATTAGATTCAGTTAAGGGACCTTTTTTTAGATTTTTTTTTTTTTTTTTTTTTTTTTTTAGATCACTTTAAGGCTTTTGATTGGACTGCATCAGTGAAGCCTGTCCCATTTTGGATGTCTATCTTCTTGCTGGAGTCTTTTATAAGTGGAGAACTGAAAGAGGAAACACACACACAGAGAAAAAGACTGCTACCATTTAAGAGAAGACTTCAGGATCACCTACAACTGCAGAAAGACAGAGAAACCCAGAGAGGCTGCTAGAGAGGCCAGAGGCTGGAACCAGCAGAGGTGCTGAAACAATGAGGCCCCCAAGAAGCTTGGCCATGGAGCAGCTTGAAGCTGAAAGAGAAGGTGAGCCTGGAGTAGAAAGCAGAGAGAGACTGGCAGACCCACCATTTTGCCTTGTCATGTGGTAGGAGTCCAGGATCTAGCACCCGACCTTTGGTAAGACAGCATCACTGATAATGCCTTGATTTGTACATTTTCACAGTCTCAGAACTATAAGATTTTACCCCACATAAATCCCCATTACAAAAGCCAACCCCTTGATGGTATTTTGCTCACCACAGCTTTAGCAAACTAAAACAAGCTTAATTATGAAAACAACAAAGTGACTCGGATCCTCAATATATGCCTATAGATAGTCGTTGTCTTACCTCTTGGTCATGGTAATTCAGTTAATTCTAGAGCCCAGATTCCAATCTAGATGTGACTCCTCTAAAACCTTTACTCTCAGGGTTGCTAAATAACTGGATTGCAGCAAGCATTATTTACATCTCAGAGTGGCTTCCTGCACCTCGCATGTGCAGCCACTGAGTGTTCACCCTGTTTTGCAGGATCTAAAGCTAACGAAATACAAAGCATTTTCAAAGGAGAGGGCAGAAAACAACAGTGGAATTGATTAATACACTGACCATTAAATGTGGATCTGTATTTGCCTCATTTTTTAAAATGTTTTTACATATGACAAAGCTTAATAATACTCATATTTTTAGCCACAAGTCAGCATTTCTTACTGACCTTGTTATTTTTTCTTACTAATTCTGAAAATATAATATCAGGAACAAATTGTGGGAGAATCTGTTTGTTTTTTCATTCTTATTTCTGACAAATCTAGAGTTGTGTCAATAAGAAGAAGATGTTTGTCCATTCATTTTCCAGTTGCTTCACAGTATCCTGGTTATTTCACCTCAGCGAGATTCTTCCCTGATCTGATTTTATTACAGTTTATATGTGTATGCTATGATTTATAAGGTGGGTCAGATGAGGTGCAGAAGCTTCCACTTTGTTGAGAAATAAAAAATGGGATTTCTTATTCTTACTAATTTGCTCAGCTCTCATGAAGTTGATCTATTATGCTAGTCCTATATTTTTGTTGATGGAAACACTAAAAATGAAAAAAAAAATAGAACACATTGTGACTTTTCTTGCCTGGTTATTTACTAAACCCTAAAGAGCAAGGGTTTTGGAGTAGTCATATTAATAATTAAATCTTGGTTCTAGAAGTAATAAGCTCTGTGGCCTTGGAGGGTACTTAATTTCTCTGATTCTAATTGCTTTTCAGCAAAATCAGGATAATAATATCTGTCTGGCAAAGCAGTTCTATCAAATGAGATTAACAATTCCTGGTCCTTAGTGTTACTAAATAAATGTTTGTTGTACTTAAATTTCTTTGTCTTAAACCTACTAACATTAATAATATCATGTAACTTGAGATGGTTCTCATCTACTTCTACTCCGAAAAACTATGGACTGTAAAATTCCAGTGACTCCCTCATTTTTTATATTTGTGGCACAGAAGTGGAAAGTGGGGGTGAGAGCAGGTGATTTACTAATTGAAGTCGTTTTCTGATTAACTGATTGCCCTTCGTATTGTTTAGGAATGATGTCTGTCTATTAATAACAGAGATTTGGGCATAGTGTTTTAAATTAAAGTATAATTCTCAAAGAAGTCCAGATTTAGTTAGTTCAAAGCTAACATGGAAGTTCTAAAAAGTTATTTGGGACCCAGATTCCTATTTTCCCTTCTGCAACTCTTAAGGTCACAACAAATCTTCTAGAGCTTCATCTATCATGGGTATGGTTTTAGGCAGAAAAAATGGAAAGGGCAAACAGGTAAATGGGATTTCCCAAAGCTCCACACAATGATATTTCCTCACACCTCACTGTCGTTCCTAACTGCAAGAAAGTTTGGCTAAAAGAGTTTTTGAGCCCAACACGTTATCACAACTGTAATAAAATAAAGATTCCATTAATAAGAAAATAGAGGAAAATAGATATTACATAAGAACCCAGCAGTCTGTGCCACACACTATTTCAGTTCAGTAACTTTAGTCTATCCCCGGAAGACAGAATAGGTAAAGAATAATATGGGAAACTGGTGCTAAAGCAGCATGCCCTTGAGTGGGAGCTTATCAAGGTAGCTGATTCACAACAGAGAGATCATGATGGAGGTGGCTGTCTTAAGCAGAAGTAACATAAAATCCAGGAGCTTTTAAAAGTAAGAAGGAAGCAGACAGTCAGAATCAGGAGGAATCAAACCTGGGGTAAAACCTTACATTAGGTAACAATCATAAAGTTCCAGGAAGCAGAACACCCTCATTTAATGTAGGTCTACTTTAGGAATGCTAAAGGGTTTGGAGTCTTTCTTTTTGGAGTAATAAAATTGTTCTAAAATTTTTGAGATGATGAATATACGACATTGTGATTATGTTAAAAGCCATTGATTATGCACTTTGGATAGAATAGCCAGAAACAGCAGCTATGTACAGTGGGGGAAGCATAGAGTGAGTGAGCGGTGAGGAATTTTCTTGTTTGTCTGTTTCTTTATTATTATTATTATTATTATTATTATTATTGAAATAATGAAAAATGCTGTAATGACCAAAGTGATGAATGTACAACTATGTGATTATAGCAAATACCATTGATTGTACACTTTGGATGAATTATATGCTTTATTAATATGTATCAACAAAATTGATTTGTTTAAAAAAAAGTGGGTTTAAGAATTTGTTTTTGTTAAGTAGAGCAAGCATCACTAAATTGCTAGTAAGAAGGTAAGAGTTTCTCTTGAAAGTGCTTTATAGTACCTTTCTTATATTAGCATCGCCAGTCTGCTTACTCTGCAATATCACAAGTACTACTGCAACACTAGCCAAACATTAGGACCCAAACCCAAGCCAATAGAAGATAAGCTTTGAGAAAAGCAAGGTAGAGTGGTATGCTTTGAATGATGACTATTAAATGGAAAGTACAAACATTTTCTGGGAACATTGACTTTAAGAGTAAAAGATAATTTTAATGAAAATTCAATATTATGTGGATAAAATATACAGATTTTTAAAAAATGAATTGATGGCTGAGTAGGCCATTAAAATGAAAAACTTTGCTATGATAGATAAAGCTATAAATATTTCAAAGTTTCCAGAAACATTTAAAAATTTTTCAGGTGGCTCAAGGTCAAGTTTCCACAGATTCAAATATTGCAGCCCAAAGGCTGGCTGGTAAAGTTCCATTTGAATCTATACACACATTCAAGTGTTCACTCCTTGGTACTCTGCGACTGAGCTTAAAGAATTGAAAAAAGATTATTTTCCATTTCTAACAGCTATCAAACAATAAATAATGAGTCTGAGTTGTAAAGAAATAGCAGAGAATTATCTGACACCATTCTTGAGAAAATGAAAGATAATATATTTGCCAAGTACAGTCCAAATGTCTCTTTTATCACCACATATTTTGTCAGTTGTGACCCTGTCAAGCATCACTTTATTTTGTAAGGACTTTTAAAAATGTGTTTCTCTTATTTTCAGTTAATTATAACACTAACATGTGATATAATGGCTTCAAACATGATGCCAAATTATAGATGGGAAGGGGAAATGTGGTAGCACGTGTTGGAAACACTGAGTGTTAACAAATATAGCTGTTCTGAGGGTAATGTCTTGTTGTGGAAAGAATGCCTTAAGGTAGGGAAAGAATACATAAAATTTTTTGTTTTCAAAATATGTGGGTTTTATTGGTGATAACATTTTTTAAAACCTTGGAAAAAGAAAATGAAGCCCAATACTCAGACATCAAAAGTATGCCATACATTTTAGGCTTTTTTCTAGCTCAGGACCTTTGCACAGGATGTTGCATCTCCCTGGAATTCTTGCTTCTATTACTTTTTTTTTTTTTTTTTTGAGATATCAGGGCTGGGGATTGAACACAGGACCTTGTATCTGGGAAGCCAACCCTTAACCACTGAACCACAACAGCTTCCCTGAGTTGGTTTTCTCGTTTTGTTTTTGCTTGTTTGTTTTTGTTTTTTCAGGAAGCCCTGGAACTGAACCGGGGAACTCCCATGTGGGAGGCGGGAGCTCAACTGCTTGAGCCTCATCCGCTCCCTTACTATGGCTTTTTAAGGTAATAAGAAGAGTGTCATTTTCAAGGTAACAAGAAGGGTGTTCTTCCCTTGTACACCTAGAGAACCTGCTGTGACTTTTATGCATTATAATCATATTACCGATTTATATGACTTCTCCAATTCCCGTAGTCCATTAAGGGCAGTTGTAATGCTTTAGCCATTGTTCTATCTCCATGTCTACCACAATGCCTGCTAGCACACAAAGAAAGCCTTGATGATTTAATGAGTGAAAATCAAATGCACGTCAGAGACAGTTAAACACAGAATTTAGATTTTTTAAACCTAAATTCAAATCTTCTCCCCCTTATCACATATTCATTAAGCTTTTTCCAACAAAGACTACACACAATCAGTATGTTATTTAGAAATCACGGGCCCGCATGACAAGAGATTCATTTAAGAGAAATTTTGCTTCTGAAAATCAAATGAGTTTTCTACATTTCTCTTGACTCAAAAGAGATTCAAAAGGTCCTCACCTTACCCCTCCCCACCCAGTGGTCACTTTTCCTCTGTGAAAACAAAACAAAACAAAACCACAAATCTGTCCAGTCTTCCACATATGCTACCAGTTCAGAGTTTTGATGTATCTGATGCCCTAGAAGATTTTCAAATAGAAGTGCTAGTGTGTTGGGTTTCTTTCAATTTTGCAACAAATCCATTGGTGGTACAGGGCAGATTATGTTCAGGCCTTGGGAATGTGGCTGTCTGCATTAGAACCTCTGAAGGTAGATAAATAAAACCACTAAATAAAGGTACCCTTAAATCAACCTGATTACCCAGATTCCTAGGAAGTTAGTGTGATGATTAATTTCCTGTTTCAATTTAGCTAGGTTTATGGTGTCCAGTTGTTTAGTCAAGCAAGCACTGGCCTGATTGTTACTATGAGGATATTTCATGGACAGATTTAAATCATTAGTCAATTGATTGTATTTATGTCTGATTACATCTACAGTCAACAAAAGAGATTGCCTTCAGCAGTAAGGGAAGTCTCCTCCTGCTATCAATTGAAGACTTAAAGGAAGTCCTGATGATTTCAGCTGTCAGAGAAAAGAATTTATGTATATTCTTCAGCCAGCCAGCTTCTTTCTTAGGGAATTCATCCTCAACTTCATGACTTGTGGCTTCTCCTGGGGAATTTGTCACCTTCATCAAGTTTCCAACTTGTAGCTCACCCTATGTAATTAGATCTCTGACTAATCAGTAAGGGAACAAACATTGTATTGATCATGACATATCTCTTAAGCACTGTATTCGACACTTTATATAGTTTACTGGTCAGGAATATGGGTCAGGAATCTTGACCCATATTCAGGTTCAAATTTATCTTTGCCACTTACTAGATGGGTGATTTTAGGAAAGTTATTTGATGGCCATTATACCTCCACATCTATACCTCCATTTCCTCATCTGTAAAATGGAGAGTTATAGTTCCTACCTCATAGCATTTGTGGAAGTATTCAGGAAATTGTGATGTAGGTAAAGTTGTAGAAAAGTGTTTGACACATAGAAAGTGATATTTATGGTTGCTTTAATTATTTTCATTATTATTTGAACCCAGATGTTTCATTCCAAAATATCTAGAAAGGGAAGTTTTGTTTTTTTTCATCAAAAATCTAAGTAAAATGGAAGACAGATATTTTCCTTTCAAGAAGTCATGAAAATACCAAAGTCTCATGACTGATTTGAATAAAGAAATGCAAGTCTTCATTACTGTTTCCAAAAACAGATTTACTACCCAAAAGCATGTGGGCACTTTATGTTTCTCAGGTGAAAGTCATGAGTGTAAACTGCATAACACCAATAATTTTTTTTTAGTGAAAGTTCTTTTCCAAATTGAGTTTTGAAAAATATTGCATAGAAAATGAACCTGAAGATGATTGAGGAGTTGGAATATAATCAATCAATAGACAAGTAGGAGGACACAAAACCAGGGTGCCTTTTGTGAAAACTGTAATTCACTGTTTCACAGTGAAGCATTTTCTGTCATCTAAATTTATTCATCCAAGTGTAGAAACATTTGACAGTGATGAAAATAAGGATTACTATCTAGAATAAATCTACTTAAGCAACTACAGAGACTATCAAGACAAGGAAGGCAGTTTCTGATGCAATCAAAACAAAGTTACTGTCAGTGATTGGCAAGAGTAATTGAAAAGGCTGCTACCTTCCTGATATTTAGAGCTAAAGAAGTTTGATATTTATACTTCCTGCCCCATTTTTTACAGACAATAAATCAGAACAGTCCACTTTGTCACTATCTGTGCACAAGTTTATAAGGCATGCTGTAAGTGAGGGAAATACTCAAACATTTAGTGTTTCCTGGCCCTAGGTCTCAATTTTTAAAGTTAGATCAATAATTTCTTGGTCTGGTAGATTTAAGATGATCTACAATGCACTGAGATTGATACCAATCAAGAAAATCAATGAAAGCTTTACAGAATTTATAATCTATTAATTGTCAAAAAGTATAGTAGAATAAGGTTTTTAAAAGATCATTACTGATATAAATGGTCAGATTCTAGCCAAAGTGGCCAAGTTTCTGGTAGCCAAGTGGGTGTTAATAATCTTCTACCTTTGGAAAATTCTAGTCTTTTTAATGAAGTTTCTTTTTAGTGAACTGTGACCCTGGCTTCATACAATTAGGTAGATACTTTCTCAAGATGCAAAATAGTACCAGAACACAAAATATTCATCTGAAATTTACTGCGGCTTCTGTAAATGGTATAAGGTTAACATTCAGCAGCCAAATGAACAAAACACTGGGCTTTGTTCTTCTGGTAAATAATAAAAATGACTCAATTTTTGCTCTAAATTTCAATACAAGAAACAGAGTGAGATAATGGATCTTAAATACCTGGCACCAACCTGGCACATAAAAGGTACTAATAATTATCTGTTGTTTCTGAACATTTCCTATATACATGAGCACATCTTCTGATATGATACAGACAGAGAGCTCTGTGTTCAAGATCTAATTGGTATTTACAGCATGTCTTCGAGTAAAGGTATGATCAGTATTTAGGTCTTTATCTACAGAGGAGAACATCTGAGTACACGTGATGGCAGATTTATTTATAAATAAGGGTGAAAGGTTTGCTATGACATATCCTTTACCCCTCCTTTGGTCTACTGAGGGCTAAGACCATTAGTCCTTTTCAGTGGATTTCAGCATGCATCAATAGAATCTTTATTTCAATAAAACATCAGTACCTTATTATGGTCACACACTTCTGAATTTAAGGTAAAAATATACTTGCCTAAAATGAATGTTAAAATCACTTTGTCTAATAAGTTGAGCAATTTCTATATGGCATATTCTATCATTTTTGGGAGAACCTTGTTCTGAGTTAATATGGTTTTGTTTAGTGAGAAATTTGTAGTTTCTCTTGTGCAAATATTTTGGATCACTAATACCAAAATGATAGCAGATAAGATAAATAACGAAAATGAGAACCAGTAAAAAGGAGACTGTAGTTGTATTAGTCAGCCAAAAGGGTGCTGATGCAAATTACCAGAAATCTTTTGGCATTTAAAAAGGGTATTTTTTTTTTTTTTAAGATTTTATTTATTTATTCATTTATCCCCCCCTTGCTGCTTGTGCTCGCTGGGTCAGCTAACCACGCCGCACGGGCAGGCTTGCCTTCACCAGGAGGCCCCGGGAACCGAACCCATATGGTAAACGGGAACCCATATGGTAAACGGGAGCCCTACTGATTGAGCCACAGCCGCTTCCCATATAAAAGGGTATTGATTTGGGGTAGGAGCTTACAGTTACCAGGTCATAGAGTATAAGTTACTTCCCTCACCAAAGTCTGTTGCCATGTGTTGGAGCAAGATGGCTGCCAACATCTGCCAAGAATTCAGGATTCCTGGGTTCCTTTCTTCCCAGGCCGTATTTCTCTCCAGGCTCAGGATTGCTTCTCTCCACAAGGCCAGCTGTAGACTATCAGGCAACTGGCTCTGTCTCTCTCCCAGGGGCTCAATCTCTCTGGGCTCAGCTGCTCTGCTTCTCTGAGTGCTTACTTCTGGGCTCCAGCTCAAAAACTCCAGCATCAAAACTCCAACTCTGTCTTTTGCCATGTCTTTTATCTGTGAGTCCCTACTCACCAAGGGGCAGAGACTCAATGCCCTACTGATGTGGCCCAATCAAAGTCCTAATCATAATTTAATCAAGTAAAAATAAAACCTCTGAATCCAATACACTCTAATATGTCCAGAGGGAAAGACCAGTTTACAAACATAATCCAATATTTCTTTTTGGAATTCATCAATAATATCAAACTGCTACAATAGTTAATTTTTTTTAAATTTTCCTTTTAAAAGATAAAAGGAGATTATTCTCATTTTTCAAGTCTTGTATTTACTTATTGATCTCCTGATTAGATGTTCTATCCATTATTGAAAGTCAGTGCTAAAGTATCCTACTATTAATGTAGAACCATCAATTTTTCACTTCAAATCTGTCAGAATTTGTTCTATATATTTTGGGGCTTTGCTGATAGGTGCAAATATATTAACAATTGTTACATCTTCTTATTGAGTTGGCCTATTTATAAATATATAATGGCTGTCTTTGTCTCTTATAATTGTTTTTGACTTGAAGTCTATTTTATCTGATATTAGTATAGCCACCCCAACTTTCTTTTGGTTACTACTTGCATAGTGTATTTTTTTCCATCCTTTCATCCTCAACCTACTTATATCTTTGAATTTAGGATGAGTCTCTTGAAGATAGTATATACTGGGGCCATGCTTTTTTATCCATTCTTCCAATCTCTGCTTTTTGACTGGAGGGTTTACTCCATTTACATCTAAAGTCATTACTGTTAACACAGGACTTTCTTCTGTCATTTTGCTATTTAATCTTATATGTCTTATAGCTTTTTTGTCTCTCAGTTCTTCCATTTTTGCTTACTTTGATATTCGTTTGATTTTTGTGTTCTACCATATTGAGTTACATCTTTTTTCTATCTGGATATATTTTTCAACTACTTTCCATGTGGTTACCCTGAAGTTAAAATTTATCACCCTAAATATATAACAATCATATTTGGTTTAATACCAACTTAACTTCAATAGCATGCATATATACTTTTCCTATACCCCTCTGTCCCTCACCTTTTTTTGTATGTTTCCACTTATATGTTTTACATGTATGCCCAATACCCTAGATCTTTCATTACTTTGTGTGCACTTGCATTTTAGTACCTGTAGAAAGTAAAAAGTGGAGTTTCATACCAAATAATACACTACAATAATACTGGCATTTATAATTACCCAAATGGTTACCATTACAACAAGTGTTTATTTCTTTATGCCACTTTCAACCACTCTCTAGTGGCTTTTCCTTTCAGTCTGAAAAACTCCCTTTAACGTTGCATATAGGGCAGCTCTAGTTGTGATGAACCCCCTCAGCTTTTGTTGTTCTGGTAATGTCTTATTCTCCCCCTCATTTTTTTTTAGGAGGTACAGGGGAATGAACCTGGGACCTGTACATGGGAAGCAGGCGCTCAACCACTAAGCTACATCTGCTCCCCTCTCCCTCATTTTTGAGGTCTCACTGATTATAACATTCTTGATTCACAGTTGTTTTCTTTCAATACCTTAAGTAATTCAACCCACTGCCTCTTGTCTCCATGGTTTCTGATGAGAAATCATTACTCAGTCTACTTGTGACTCCCTGGTATATAACATTTTGCTCTTCTCTTGCAGCTTTCAGAACTCTCTACTTGTTCTTTGAATTGATAGTGTGATCTATATATGATGCGCTATATTTTTCTTCATGTTTATCTTGTTCGGTGTTCTCTGGGCTTCTTGGTTGTGCATATTCATAGTTTTTCTAAGTCTATGAGGTTCTTTCTCATTATTTATTTGATTATTACTTCTGCCCTTTACTCTTTTTCTTCTTCTGGGACTCCCATAAAGTAAATATTGGTATGCTTGATGGTATACCAGAGGTGTTCCAGAGACTTTCACTTTTTATAATTATTTTTTCCTTTTTGCTCCTTTGACATTTCAAGTGTCTTGTCTTTGATTTCACTGATTCTTCTGCCAGCTCCAGTCCACTCTTGAAACTCCTGGGAATTTTACATTTCAGTTTTTGTGTTCTTCAACACCAGTCGTTCTGTTTGGTCCCTTTTAAAAATTTATATCCCTTTACTAAGATTCTCGTATTTCTCATTCATTGTTTTCATGATATTTGTCGTTCCTTCTCTGTATTTTCCTTAATCTCCTTGGGCATTGTTAAATCATTTTTTAAAAGGCTTTCTTCTTCATTGGTGTTTTCTGGATTTTTATCCTCTTTCTTTCAATGAGCCTAATTTCTTGTTCTTTGTTTGTCTTGTACTCTTGTCTCACACCTGTACATTTTAATATTCTAAAATGTCAACTCCGGGATTTATTCCCTGAGATATCTGTTTCTTGATTTTGTAACCAGCTGTTAATAAGACATAGATTTTCTTGAGTCTCAGCCCTCCTATTGGGAAGGTCAGCCCAAGGTGAATGTAGCATGCAGGGTTTTCTCTGTCTTTCTGGGACTGTGTCATGTCTTGAGCTTTTGCTCTTTAGTTGTTTTGGTGTTCCCCTTAATTTATCAGACTCTTTTTCTTTCTCTTCCCTGGATACTGTTCAGTGTTCTTATGGCCTCTAGAATTTCAAAATAGCTGTTTTAGACACTTTCTGCCTGTTTAATAGTTCTTCTGGTGGACAGACTGAGTACTGGATCTCCCTACTCTACCATCCTCCCTCATGAGTCCCCACTCCCCCTTATTTATTTTTGCCTGAACTATAATTACCGCTGCAAACTGGTATTCTGTCCTGTAGCTGTCTTCCCCAAGTTCAAGCCATCCTTCACATTATAAAGAAAGAGTTCAGTCTCCCTAAATGTGGGCTTTCTTTGTGTCATTTCACTACTTGAATAATGAGTCCATGAAAAATCCATTACCTTAGTTTGAATGCAACCTAACTTTTGTAGTTGATTTCCCACTAATCTGCCTTAAACCCTTTTTCCTGCAATTTCTGTCAGCCTTACTCCCTTTCCCCTGAATTACAAACTCAGAAAATGTTGAAGGACTTAGCATGTAGGTATTTGTGTGTTGATCATCGTAAAGTTGCAAAAGATCTATTGCTGGAAAGCATTTTATTATAAATACAGTGGTAACTCGGTATTCATCATTAATTGGTTCTGGGAGGTACAACAAGTACCAAACACAACGAGTACCAAACAAATTTTTCCCATAAGGAATAATGTAAATAAATTTAATGTGCTCCCAAACCAAAGACAATGCATATTTTTAAGGCAATATGTAAAAAGATAAGGTTGTGTATCATTACTTTACCTGAGAAACAAACCTAAAAATTAATAAATACTTAGTCTAAATAAAATTAAAATTTCACTTTACCTGCACTGAGAGGAGTCCATGGCCTAATAGGATGGTGGGAGGAGAGTAGTGAGGAGGAGAGGTTACATGGAGTATTGCTTGGAAGGAGACTCTCCCTCCAATATACCATCGGGCACTTGCACTTCAGCTGTTCTTTCTATTTTCTGCCTTTTTTCAATTTGCACCACAGACTCTGACACACTCTTTGTCACCTTCACTAAAAACTTATCCAATGAGGACCACTTCTCTCTTCTTTTCAGAATTCCTCGAAAGTGTGAAATTGTTTGGTCATTCAATAAATTCACATTTCTGCTTGTCAGAGCTTTGTCTGGATGGTACTTCTCCACAAAGCTTTGCACACATTTCTTTAATCAAGGAACTGGGGACATCCTCTCTTATCTCCTCCTCACCTGAAGAAATCTCTTCAGCCACCTCTTGTTGCTGCTCCTTCTGTAGTTCCTGCAGCTCCTCAGTGCTGAGCTCTTCACGATGTTTCTTCACAATGTTCCTCCACTACCTCCTCAACATCAGCAGCATTGACCTCCAGACCCATGGATTGGCCCAAAGACACAATATCCTGCACAACTGCACCGTCTGTACCTGCAGGGATGGGGGTCAGCCTCAAACCTTTTGAAGTCTTTCTGAGTCACAGCTTCAGGCCACAAATTCTTCCATGACGAATTCACTGTCCTATAAAAGACTTTGTTCCAGGCCTTATCAATAGGTTAAGGCAGTGCAGGATATTGAAATGCTCCTTCCAGAATTCTGAGGGTCAACTGGGTGTCAGAGGTGATCTCACAGCACCTCTGGAAAAGCACCTTGGTGTCCAACTTTTTAAAGTTCCAGATGACCTGCTGGATGACAATAGTAGTGTAAGGCTGGAACCTTACAGTGATAAAGCTGAGCTACTCCATTAAGTCTTTCTCCACCTGGAGGGTGGGCAGGCACATTGTCCAAAACTAGGAGAGCTTTCAGAGGCAAATCTTTCTCTAGCAAATATTTTTTCACTGAGAGACCAAACACTTCATTTATCTACTCAGTGAAAAATTGCTTCATGACCCCAAGCTTTGCCGTTTGCCATCCACATCACATAGAGTTTGCTTTTTATGACATGCTTCTTGAAAACTCGCAGGTTTTCACTATGATGGACTAATAGAGGCTTGAGTTTTAAGTCCCCCCTAGCGTTCCCACACAACAATAGAGTGAGCTTGTCCTTCATTGGTTTGTGGCCTGGTTATGCCTTCTCTTTTGTCATGTAGGTTCTACCTGGCATTTTTTCGCAAAAAAAACCTCTGGTCTCATCACAGTTAAAAACTTGGTGGAAAATAAAACCCTCAGCCTCTACTTAGTCTTGAAATTTATTAACGAATTCATCAGCAGCCTTTTTATTAGCACTCGCTGCCTCCCCATGCCTCATGACACTGTGGATGCCGGTCTTCTTTTTAAAATGATCAAACCAGCCATGGCTGGTCTTAAAAACCTAAACACTCTCATCACTCGGTTCCGGTTTGTTTTTCAAAAGATCGGCATGCAACACTTTTGTTTTTTCACATATCATGGTCTTTGATACACTGTCACCCACTAACTGCTTCTCGTTTACCCAAATTAATCATAGCTTCTCACCTTCCTCTGGTGTTTCGGAAAGCTGCTTTGTTACTGCTTTAACTCTTTTTGCAACATCAGCCTTTTTTATCGCTTCTTTATTCTTAATGATGGTGGAGATGGTTGTTCTAGGCATATGGTATTCCCTAGCAAGATCAGTAAGGCGAATGCCACTCTCATATTTACCTTTTATTTCTTTTTTTTTTTTTTTGCTCAATGGTGGTGCGAAGTAATTTTCTTTTCTGCTCAGTGCTATGACTGCTCATTTTCTTAGGACCCATGATGAGGGAAAAAAAAAAAATGCAAAAATACACTAAATGACCACAGAAGCTAAGATAAGACCACTGTAGGATGTGCACAGGCAAGAACTACCGCATGACTAACGTGTGACCCTTTATTTTGGCTGGAAAGGGTAGCCAGTCACGAAACAACCAGAGCGGATGAGTTCCAGCTTGCGCAAAGAATACCAAACGGCAAGTACTGGAACAAACTTTTCAGGTCAAAATGCTTGGAGTACCAAATTCGACCCGTTTCAAAGCAGTCAAGTACCAAGTATGACTGTAACATTTCTCCTGAAAATTTTCTACTAGTTGAATTTTGAAAGATTACTTTTCATTAAATAATGGACAGATACAGATATTTTAATAGAGTGAATACATAAAGAACAACAATAGCATTTCACCTGGGTGCCCACCATCCAGAATTAGAAAATAAATATTAGCAATATTGATTGTGAACTCCACCCCAAACCTAACCACTTTATTCCTCAGAGATAACTAATAAAGATAACTAATAATATTGTGTTAATCGTATTCTGTTTTTGCATTAATCATGTTCTGCTTTCTTTGTGGTTTTAATATTTCATTATGTATCTCTAAAGTTATATTGTTTCAAGTAGGTTTTGGAACTCATAAGAATGAAATTGTACTATATTTTTCCTATCATTTGCTTTTATGTTCAATATCATTTTTTTTTTAAGATTCAACCTTATTGAAGACTGGATTTGTAGTTTATTGATTTTTACTGTTGTGTAATGTTTCATTGTTTGTATATTCCACAATACATTTACACATTCTACTGTTGTTTTTCAGTTTTTCTCTGCTCTGGACATTTGTGTAAGTATTCACAAAAGTGGAATTGTTAAGTTTAGGCATTTACCACTTTTTAAATAATGAAAAATCGTTTTCTGAGCGGTTATGCTAATTTAACCTGCTAACAGCAGTGCATTAATGATTCCAGTTTCTCTGATATTCTCCAATATTTTATTTCATGGAATATTTAAAATTTTGCCAGTGTGATAAGTCTAAATTGGTATTTTCTTGTATTTTAATTGTTTCCTTCTTAATTGTATTTTTATAAATTAAATTACATTTTAAACTTACTTCTTGGGGAGATGGTGGAAATGGCAAAAACTACTGGGATGCATCAGAATAAGTGGATGTTATTTTCAGTCCTATACCTGTGTTTCCTTCAGAGTTTCACCTGATCCTAAAGGGTTTCTGTGCCTTCATCTATACAATGAGAATATAGGCAAAAACCACTTTTAGCAATAAGTTTTTACAAATGTATGAAGATTCTGCTATAAAGAAAAGTACTACTACACTGTACCTCTTTTCTAAATTCAAGTAATCATACAACATCCAATGTACAAAAAACATTTTTTTAAAGGAAGGATGGGTTTGTAAGTTAAGAGTATTTTGTATTAGGATTAACATAATATAAATTTACCCATATTTTCTCTTTAAAGTTTCTAAAGTAAATAAACTATAAAGAAATCTACAGGATTTTCCTTCTCCTACATGATGCAGAGGACATACTGACCCCTTTTATTCTAACCAATGCATATCACATGTTCTTCAGAAACGGTAGCACATTTCTTTTCATTTGACTCTCTAACTCTAAAATGATATGTAATTCAAAGCAGCTAATATGAAACATTTTAAGTGGAAATTGACCAAGAGAAATTAGGAACTATTTATTTTTCATTGTATACACTGAGTAATTCTCATCCTTTCTTTAGATTTTATATGAGTGGCTGTATCAATGATAAATTTTAAATAAATTATGCTTTGATTCTGTGAATTTCAAGAAGCATACCTTGTTTTTACATGGACTTGGGGTCTAAAACAAACAAACTCACAAGAAAAAAATATACATTTTTTAAATCCTAGAGAAATGTTAGACCATCTTTGCTGTAGTATCCTTTCATGGCAGGTCCAGTTGATTTATTTAAATGCACTATATCTTTCATCTGAATAAACTGATAAGACAGCCATCATCAAAGCACACTTACTGAATGTGGCATTTCAAGGTCTGTTTTGATACATTCAAATCTAATCTAAAAAGTTCTTGTTTTCATTTTTAATATAATGCTGTTGCTTGTTAAAAAACTAATTTTACACTCCAAAAGTCTGTCACCACACTTCTTACAAATTTATTCCCAAATCAAATTTGTCATCAACTAAGCATGTTCAAATTTCTTTAAGTATTTCACCAGATGAATAGAAGAATCTATAAGGGGATTAACTGTAAAGAGATTACAAGAAAACCCAGACCCTTGACTTTTACGCACTTGAAATGGAATTTCTGCTGAGCAAAATGTGTTAACAGTCTTTATTAGGAGTAAATGACAAAGTTTGGATGAGGAGGGAGTTATCTCGGGATATTCCCATTTAGTGTCTCTAGCAAGCCACTGAGGGTCTTTAAATTTTTATTTAAAGAAAACATAATTTTGTTTCTTTTCACTTGAGTTTTCTTTTCTGAATTTAATATTTTCATAATTTATAATATTTTCTTTTCTATTTCTCCTATATATTGCCCTGATTTTGCAGGGAAGACTGATTTTATATTAAACAAACTCTTGAATATGAACTAGCTTATTTTTCTGGGTTTATTGCCATTGGACTTGTACAAGTCACTTAACCTTATTTATCTCAAACCTAACATGACAATAATACCCATTCTATATTTCTCAAGGGATTTGGTTTGCCAATTATACCAGATGAATTATGAGAAAATTCTTTATAAAATATATTAAAAATGCTATACAAAATAAAAACTATATTGTTCTCTCTATATTTAATCCATTGTTTTTCAAACCTAAGAAGGCAAAATGAGAAGATATTTAAACTTCTTTTACAATGAACTAATAATATCGTTGCCAAGATGAGTACTGAATATTCTGGCAATCAATGTAAATGCAAAATGATTACTTATTTTAAAGTTTTCAGCTAACTTCATTTCCATTGACTACAAGAATTTTGCAAAAATTATGGATGACACATGTATTAGTCAGCCAAAGGAGTGCTGAAGCAAAATACCAGGAATCTGTTGGCTTTTATAAAGGCCATTATTTGGGGTAGAAACTTACAGTTACCAGGCCATAAAGCATAAGTTATTTCCCTCACCAAAGTCTGTTGCCATGTGTTGGAGCAAGATGGCCAAGAGTTCAGGCTTCCTGTGTTCCTCTCTTTCCGGGGCTCGTTTCTCTCCAGGCTCAGCTGCTCTGTTCTCTCCACAAGGCCAGCTGTAGACTATCAGATGAACAGCTCATCTCTCTTCCCAGGGCCTCTGCCGTGTCTAATGTAGCTTTCTCTGCTTCTCTGTGTGTTTACTTTCTGGGCTCCAGGATCAAAACTCTCACTTCCTTCCTCTGCGGTGTGGTTTCTCTGTGAGTTCCTGCCCACCAAGGGGGCAGGGACTCAATGTCCTACTGACGTGGCCCAATCAAAGGCTTAATCATTATTTAATCAAGTAAAAGTGAAACCTCTGAATCCAATATAGTCTAATATGCCCAGAGGAACAAACCAGTTTACAAACATAATCCAGTATCTATTTTTGGAATTCATAAACAAGATCAAACTACTACAACACCTCTGAGTAGAAACAGAATTTTTTAATTGAAAGAATCCTCAGATATCATCTAATCAAACTCCTTCATTTTGCAGATGAGCAAATAAATTTCAAGAGGCATTAACTAATTCATCTGAAGTCCAATGTCATTGCTAGAACTCACCTTTCTTAGCTTTCACATTTGTACTCATTCCACTAAATCAGGGGTTCTTAACCTTTTTTGTTCCACAGACCCCTTACTAAACCCACACTATATTGTGTATTATTTAATAAATATATCACACCTGCACCAACATGTCCCCACAAGAATAATGTTTTTTTTTTTTTATTTAAATTCAAGCTCATGGAGCTTTGGATAAGAACCCCTGTACTAAATCAACTGCTTATTGGATTGAAAGCCTGAGAAGGCTGCATTGAAAGTCAAAGGGCTGTAAATCTACCTCATCTCTACATATCTGAGGTCAACTTTTAATTTCTTGCCAAATACACGAGCTAAAATTTGTTCCATGTAATGTTTAAGTACATATGGACCTGCTATTCTATGATACAGGAGCAATTAGATTGGATTAAAACCTTTGACCAAATTTGAAATTATGTAAAAAATAGTAATAAAAGTCCCATACATGTTCATGCTAAATACTCTTTGCCTTGCAATGCATTTCACTCCTGCACTAGTAGAAAGAGATACTGAAAAATTGTGAGCTAGTAAAAGTTTTATGGATAATAAAACTTTTAAAATTTTAGCCATAAGATTGACTTTAGGCTACAAAGCTCTTTTGAGAAATTCCATATGGCATTTTTAATCTCCTTGATTCCGTTTACATTTTTAGCATGCAAAATTGTGCTACTCTCTTCTTTTTCAGGAAATCTGCATCCTCCAAGCACACTACTAGAGATTTAGTAATGTGACACCTGCTTCTCAGACTAATGAAAATGAGGAAACCACTACAGAGCTCATCCTACCATTATTGATCTCAGGCTTTGGGGGATAACAACCAAAGCTCCGAGGTAGATAAGCGGCAGACACTTCTCACTGTGGCAGCAAACCAAGATCCAGACCAGAATTTTCATCAGTAAAGAATGCTGACCTGGGAAGTATATGGAGGCAGACATAGAACATTTAAAATATCAAGGGCCCACTTACCCTTTATTCTAGCAGTGGCTGAACTAATAAAAGTCAATGGTTGTTGAAATATTTCTTTCCATCAGTACGATTTTTCTGTAGCAGTTATCACCTCCGGGCCTAAGGGCTTTGACAAGGGAGACTTTTAACATGAAAGTAGCAGTAAGCAAGCCCAAAGCTGAGTGTGTGGGAGGCCCAAATGGTGCTTTTCAAAAATAAGCTTGGAGATCATCAAACATCTCAGAGCAGGCACGACCTATGGGCAGTGACCTATAGAAACGCAGGTGCTACTTTCAGAATTTTTCCTCTATCCTGAAGTTCTGAGAGAAATGGGGTCAAATGATGGAGCTCTGCAGCCACTCTGCACCCTGAAAGACCCCCCAAGTCTTGTTCCTAGTGAGGAAAGGGGGGGGAAGAAATAAATAGACACAAGAGAGAAAATGAAATGTAGCAATAAAGTTGGGATAGTAATGTGAGATATATATTAAATTTCTCATTTAAAATCTGATCATTTTCAATGTATTTCTCAGAAATTCTCCTTGCAACTATGAAATAGGAGCAAGCAAGTTATCAATATTTCAGTTTGCTTGTATATTTCATCATGGCTTTTTTGTCCCCTCAATAATTGCAGTTTATTTGGATTCTAGCTAAGTACCATTTGTATTATGCTTCTCTCGCTTTAAATTGTACCATATCCATTTAAAAGGACTTCTTCCCTACTTGGCAGTGAAACACCATTTTTAAAAATGTGCACACACATACACACGCGCACGCTACACAACATGTAAACTGGACACGTGTTACGCACGGCACCTAAGGCAGTTTGACCTAAGGCCCAAGCTAGAACTCTATCTGACGTAGGTACCCGGACATACGGTGAGAACAAGATCCCATTACTAACACTATAACGAAAAACAGGTGGCGAGTCTTAAAGATAAGTTCAAGAGTGAAGGATGGCGCATCAGCAAACAAGGGTCCCAGGTGGCTCCCTGTCAACGCCCTGGAGGAGGGCTCTTCCCAGGAGGCGGCGCCGATCCCAGGACTGCTTCGCAGGCATCAATCACTCCGACCGACTGACAGATTTCCTCCCCTTATTCTTCTGCATGTCACCAGCGTCCGAGACTGCTTCACGGAAATGCACCACGTCCCATACCTATAGCTCCTCGCCGCTGGTGGCTCCTGAGGGGGTCTGCTCCGAGTTTGCGGCGACCCCAGCAGGTGGCGCCACCTTAAACCACGCTGAGGGAACTGTGTGCTCATCTGCTTAAATTTACGACACAGACTCATACACCAAAACCCAAGTGACAGAAATAGGTCTCTGCTGGGAGCACCTCAACAAAAGGTCTTTGCAAAGATAAATTACTGAGGAATATTTCTACTTGCCTGGTTTCTTCAAAATCAGTCAAGTCAAAAGGAATGAAAACAAAATAACTGTCAGATTAAATACATTGCTTTTTTACAGCAGGAGTCGTCTTTAAGATATTAAGAGGTCTTGTTTTTTTATTTGTTTCTAATTTAGTGCAAAATGCATAAAAAAATGTACATACTTTATAATAAACTAGACCACATGCAAAAGCCGTTTTCTGTTGAAAGAGCTGATTTTATAGATGGATGTGCATTAGTTCTTTCAACCCTAATGAAATAGACTCCTTACCCCTCAAGAGAAATGCATTTATTTATTTACGGTGCTTAGGAAAGGGGGGAAAGCAATAGAAAAAGGAGATTCGCAAAATCAGGCTTCAGAAAGGGCCCGGGTGGAGTGAGCGACGGCTGCTAAGGCCGGGTTCGGAGTCCGGCAGGTTCGCCTGGGCCTCAAATCCAGATGGTGAGGACCGTTCTCTCCAAGACTCTTAATCTGCCGCCTTTGGGCCCCAGCGACTGCCCTGGGCGACCTCTCAGCTCTCGGTCAGCCCCATCGCCCTGGGCCAGCTCCTCATCGTACCTAAACTTGTAGATCCTCTAGTCGGAGAGCCAAAGCAAACCTAACAGCGTATCTTCCCCATGAGGTGATGGCATCCTTACACAGTCATGGCTCTTGTTTCTTTATTTTTAATTAATAGAGCAGAATTTTTTGAGACAAGTTCACATGCTTTGCATTTACCTTGTGAACAGACAACTGATTCATGGACCATTTTAGACAACCTCATAGAATGATTAAGCCCACAATTGTTTCCCCTCTTTGCATTTTTACCAAGTTTATCCATTTAACATCTTTCCAAAAATATTTATTAAATGCCTACCATATGTCTGGTTTGTCTATGTTCACATACTTTGAAATCAGGGAAACCCCAGAAAGGAACAATAGATGCAATATTTAAGAAAGTAGGCATTTATCACATATAATCATTGGCTCTAAATAGGATCTACTTTAGAGTTTTTATGCAATTATAATTTCTAAAAACAAAGTCTATTCCATAATCTATGTAAACTCTCCCCACATTAATTAATACAAGAAGTCTCCAGTGTTGAACTAAAGCTTCTCAACAGGAGGGACAAATGGAATTCCCTTTCTCAGAGAACCCTTTGGTTAGTCACTAGACAGGAATTTCTTTTATCGCCTCCTTATGCATTATAGCCACATCAACCTCCCACTGATATTAATGCAATTCTTAGAATTAGAGCTAAAGATGCTTCTAATTTCAGAGACAAATCTTTCATTGTTTAAATAACACCACAGGCTACTATTAAGCATTTGAACAAAACAGGATAACTAAGTAAAATAAAAAATCTAATAGACATCAAACTAGAGTACAAACATATTTCATTTGAAGAGTAGCACAAGAAAAAGCCTTGAGCTTTCATTTCTATGTATTAAGAATCATATAAATATTATAATTTGAAGGGAGATTTATATATATATCATTTATTATTTGCTAGTCCCTGTAGTAAATACATACATACCTCATTTAATCCATGCAAGTGCCCAGAAAGGCTGCTATTATGATCTTTATTTGTGGATGAAGGTAAAAACCTAGAAAATATGTTTCACTACCCAAAGTCATAAAGCTAGCGAGGCCCAAGGCAGTTTGAAACGTAGGACTGAGTGCAAAACCTCGTGATCTTTCCTCAATATTATGTTGGCTACAGTATTCTTAGTCATGGATTAACATACGGGAAATGTAATGGTTAATCTACTTTGATCCAGTGTTTTTAAATATGAACTGCTGTTTGTATAAATTAAATTAATTGCATAGTTTATATGCAATAAGCATTGGCAGTTTATCTCTGAATATGTTCAGCTACTTTTATTTTTCTAAATATTTTCTCAGGCAATTATCAGATTTTAATGGCTCATATTTATTGTATATTGCAATAATTTTGTTGTAAGGTATGAATTATTTGCTGGAGCAATTTCCACAGAAAGCTTTAGAATATGTCAGAGACTAAAATTGTGACTCAGACTATTTATTAGTTTATAAGAAATAATTAGTAAATACCTAATTTTCTTATGGTAATACATTGCCTATGGACAGGAATTACTTAGCTGTACCTTCATTTGTGAATATGAGGAAGTAAAAATTCATATTTGAACAGTAGATGAATCAGTAAATGATTATCTTATTAAATGAATATTAGTTTAATAAACCAAATAATATTTATTTTGTATTTTCTGTTCAAATATTTTCCTAGATTCCTTTTAGCTAGTTTATTGCTTTTAAATATCAGATCATTTTGAAAATTTGTTTCTAAAAGGTCCCCCTGCATACATTTGGCCTCAAAAAACATTAAGTCATTAAGGAGATGTTTTTTTATATGAAAAGATGAAAAAGGATGAAAAAGAAGGATAATGTGGATGAGGATATATTTCTATACACTGCTGGTGAACAACCTGAATAGTGAGATTTAATTATTATTTATTAGAAGCTTTAAAAATAGGTAATTGTATCTATCAATTTTACCTGTGAAAGGCAGAATTCAGAAAAACATGCATGGATGCAAGTATATGAATTTTATGGCAAAATTATTAACAAAACTGTAAATATGGATGTCATCCATGCATCCTTCAGAAGGTAGCAGGTTAAATATTCTGAATTCATTCCATTTATTATTATGCAAGCATTAATATATTAATGTTGATCTAAAATTACTGGTACAATATGTTGAGTCAAAAAAATTAGCACATATATTATGACTACATTTGAATAAATAAATATGTGTGTGTTTATTTCCATGCATGTGAATGTGTGTATGTGTGAAAAAGAGAGAGACAGAACAGGGGAAAGAGACTGAGATGGAGAGAAAGAGAAAAGAGAGAGAGAGGAAAACGATAAAACTACATAGGGGTTAAATCAAAGATTAGATTTCAGGTAATTATTTCTGAAGTTTTGTTTGAACGGATATTATTTTTATATGCAGAAAATTTTAAATAATTAAAGCTATTTCTATTTCAAGAGAAGAGGGATTTTGAATTGGAAGGTTTGGAAAGAGGAAGAGGTTAAAAAAAAAATAAGCAAGAAAGGAGCAGGAGCAGAAGAAGTAGAGGAAAGAGATGGAGGAAAAATTATTGAGGCTGGTTTATTGCTTCCAACTTACCTTAGAGATCAGTTCCTTATAGAAGAAAGAAATCTCAGCACTTGAGATACAGAGAAGAGACCAGGCAAGTTCAAACTTTGTAGTTGTACCTGTTTTTTTCCTACTGAGTACTTTCCATCCCATCTTTCATCCAAGAGTGATCACATTGAGATGGAGCCTCCATCATCTTGAGTACCTGAGAGATGAAAACATAGATCAAAGCTCCTGAGCTGATCCATCACACCATGTAACCTGAGAGAACTAAACTTTTCCTGTTTTATGCCACTGAGATGTGGGAGTCTGACTTAGTTTTCCTGACCTGCTATGACAAATACCATACAATGGGTTGGCTTAACAACACAATTTAATTGGCTCCTGGTTTTGAGGCTAAAAATAGTTGAAAATCAAGCTATTACAAGTCTTCCTTTTTCCCAAAGTCTAGTGTTCTGGTGCTACTTGCAGCAATCTTTGGGTTTCCTTGGTTTGAAATCTTGTTTCCCATCACATGGTGATGACCACTCCTTTCTCTTCCAAGTTCCCCCTGACTTCTGGCTTCTCTAGTATTCTGGGTTAAGGCCTACCCTGCTTCAGTTGGCCACACCTTAACTACAAATAAGATCTTCAAGAGATCCTATTTACAATGGGCTCACAACCACAAGAGTGTGGATGAAGATTAAGAACATGCATTTGTTGGGGTATATAATTCAACCTACCACAGAGTCATTTGTTACCACAGCATAACTTCACTAATCCAGAAAGCTAGCTATGCAAAGAGCCTTTCCAAGAGCTCATATTCATTCAGCAAATATTTCTTGAGTATCTACTCTGTTCCATCTGATAAACCGATGAAACACAACTCACCCTTGTGGAGTTTATATTTTAATGTGAGAGATGGATAACAAACAGTAAAATTAATAAATGGTAAATATTATGGTGTTCTAGAAGGTGGCAGTATTATGGAAAAAGCGGCAAAGCAGTGTAAGAGGTATCCTGAGTACCAGGAAGTGGGGTGGGTTTGAATTTTAGATAAAGTATTTAGGATAGACCTCATTGAGAATTATATTTGTACACAGAGTTAGAGAACACACTACCTTCAAATGACTCAAAATGAATTGAAGTCGGAAGGCTGGAGGTGAGGAACTGGCCATCTTGCATTCTCAGAAAAAAAACAACAACAACTAAAGACTTAGAATGTTATTGAAAAATAATCTTAATAGACACTGGGTTGGTCCCAGAATTCTTTGCACACAGTCAGTTTCTTTAGTAATGTAAAACTAATTCTAAATCCTTAACTGAACTAAAAATAAAATCCATATGCTTATGTATAGAAACCATGATGTAATATGTTTCCATGGCATTTAACATCGCTTCCTTTGAGCCAGGAACCAGAGAGGTTTGTACAAATCATAGAGGTTTCAAAGGACTAGCTTGAAAGATTTGAAAAAGCTTTCACAGTGCAATGCCAAGGGGATTAAAATTTGTTTGCAAACTTCAATTTTATGTGTATTTGTATATAATATATATCCATAAACCATTCACATAGACACAGGCATATCCATGCACATACATAAATACTTTTGAATATTTTAAAATTATTTATTATTATTATTAGATAAGTTGTAGGTTTACAGAAAAATCATGCAAAAAATGCAGAGACCCCATATGCCACCCCCTAACACACACAGTTTTCCCTATTATTAACATCTTGAATTAGTGTAGTACTTGTGTTACAATTGATGAAAAATATTATGATTATACCATTCACTATAATCCACAGTGTACATTAGGGTTCAGTGCATTGTACAGTCCTATGTATTTGGTTTTTTACCTTTTATTCCAGTAACATATACACAACCTAAAATTTCTCCCCTTTAACAACATTCAAATATGTAATTCAGTGGTATTAATTACATTTGCAATGCTGTGCTACAATCACCACCATCCATTACCAAATATTTTCCATCACCAAATACGCCATTTGCCATTTAATTTCCTGTCCATAGACAAGTTACATTTGCTTATGTCCATAGTTAGCTGGCTTCTCCACCTGGAATTGCTGAATTTAAACTACAACATTGACAATTTTCAGATTACCCTGTGAAGCTTCTATTAGAATGGTCTAAGGGATATGTGAACCATTTGTTCCTTTAGATTCTTTAAGTCTCTATCAAGTTAAAAACACATCCAATCACATATCTGGTCTATGAAAGATTCTTATAGAACTGCTTTTGGAGAAATATGACCTAAGATTCTGCCATTGGCATAATTAGCTCTAGATATGGAAAAAGTGATAAAATAATTATGCACTATTCCCTCACAAATATTCACAATTCTTCAGGAATGCAGATCATAGCTCACAGACTTTAGTTTCTAAACATCCTTTTTCAGGCTAAAGAATCAGAATACATGAAGTGAAAGATAAAAAAGAAAGGAACACAATTAACATGGTGTCCTCTTCCTTCTTCATCCAAATTCATACAGTGCAGAGGTCAAGACCTGCCCTGAATTAGATTCATATTCATCTAAAGTAGAAGGATGATCAACTAGGGGTAATCAGTGAAATTCTATTTATTTTCTGTTATACTCCACATTCCAATGCAGAACATTAGGAATCACAGTACCTAACATATGGGTTAATAATGGCACAATATTGTCAGGATTTCAAGCAAGAATTTCAAGACTGTAATTTCAATTACAGTCAATATTTTGACTGTAAGCTGCAGACAGTAACTTGGTTAAACTTGTTTTTTCTCTTTCAAATGTATTCCCATGGATAAACTAGAAAGAGTAGTTTGAAGGGAAAAAGAACCATCAAATTGCAGCTTTGTCCTTGGCTTTTCATTGCTCAACTGGGAGAAAACAGCTAGCAGAGTGGTCTGCAACCTTACTCCGCCATATCGTTCAGAGTGTCAGCCATAGATCACCTGTGACAAGTATTTAATTCATTGTCTCACCAGGGACATTGTACAACCTTCTGCTGGAAGTGAGGTGTTTCGTTTCATTTTAAAGCTGCGAACAATAGTAGTCTTTCTGGCCTTGCATTAATCTCCCTTTCAATTTAGTATTTCCAACTTCTTCCTCTAAAGGCTATGAAGAAAACTCCTTTTCTAATGATTTCCCTGTTAAATCCTTTCAAAAGTATAGCTATAAGTGACTCTCCCTACCACCACAGTATAACAGTGAATTTTCTTGTTTCTCCACAGAAAACAACATAGAGTACTTTTGCCTTTGTTTTTGCCGCCCAAACAAAATAAAATATTAGAACATAATGATTCAAGTGCCAGAGCAAATGTGCTTTTGTTATTAGACTTTGGCTGAGAAGGAAAAATATAAATTAGAGCAAACAATGGCAAGCAGTTTTTATAGGTGATGTGCTGAAAATGCAAATTATACCCTTAGTAATAACTGATATGGACAGTAATTAGAAGACTCATTCTACCACTAAGAAGAGAATATATACAGAGTCAAATATTGCTTCACATGCCATTTTCCAGACCATTGACAGCTCAGTATGCCATCGTAGCTGGACCATGACATAGTCAGGCAGCAGTACGGATTGAATTCCTGGTTCCTCCAAATGGTGCCCATCTTAATTGAATTTGAATCACCACTGTAATGTTTATTAAAAATTAGAAATAGCCTTAAGTATTCTCAGTTTTATTTCAATTTATAAAAAGTTAACAAATAAAAGTTAAGTGTGTGCTGTGTCCTTTCATTGGAAATGTATTAAAATAATTACTCTTGAAATAGTTGAGCACAGCAGATGTCATAGATCTACATATTTTACTGTATTAAGTTGGACTGCTGAAATACAGAAAAAGGATTTGCAGTATTCAGTTTCTCTCTTAGGTATGCCAAGATGAACTAAGAAAAACACTATTGCAGATATAGTGAATAATGAGAAAGCTGAAAATTGTTATTTTAAAGTAGATAAGAAGATACATTTTAGGGTTAAATAAACTATAAATACCTAAATGTTTAAACTCTTTCTATGTGTACAATAAAAAATAAACTAGAATTCTATTTGGTTTTATGCTATCGATGTAGGCTATCTATACAAGGGCAAAACAACAATGCTTATAAATTAATAGTCTTCAGATAATACCAGCAATTCCAATTTAGAAATTCACCAACCTGGATGAGGTCAAATATATTCTAATTTTTTCAACTTCTAAACTACTGCCATTGCTTATATAAAAGGTTTTGCACTCTCATTTGTCTGTGAATATATGTAGGTACATTCCTTGATTTCCTACTATATCATGGTGTTTTTAAAAGTAGTACAGATTTTAGAAAATATGACAAAATAAATAAGGGAAACCATTTTTAATCTTGATCTTTGTATTTACAGAGTTAGCAATATTATTTCTTTAATTTCGTGTGTGCTTTATTTTGCTGTACATAATACTTCTTCCTTACCTACTGAATTGCCTTTGGGCTTACAGAAAGCTTCAGTAAACTGCATATAATAAGCTTGGAAATTTGCCATGATTTTAGTGACAGTCATTTTCAAATTTGCTTTCTCTGTTAAAATTTTGTAAGAAGTGTGAAGAGACATATTTTCTACCTGCTAGGCGCTGACTGCATTCCTGATCCAACCATGCCAGTAAGATATATGCCAGAAAATATTATGGCATTTGTAATAATGTTTTCAAGTGGAACATGTCCCTATGGGACATATTTTATGTGTGCTGTATATATTGGGAAGAAAAGCATTCAAGGGGCATGTTATTCAAAGTGAAGCTGTCGCTGGGTGTTAGAGTACCACAGTAGTTGGGTGAAATGATACAGATTGACTTATTTCATTTTTCAGTGGAACATTTTAAACCGGCTTGCTCTTAAGAGTCTGTAAATCATCTAAGCAGCAGCAAGGCTGATAAAATCACAAATGGCTTCTCCGTCACTGCTGAAAGTCTAATTTTCTTGCTTATTGCTTGAGTTGATAAAACAAATAAAAGAAGGAATCTTAGAGATTTCTTTAATATGCAAAGTGAATTTCAATGTACTCTCCTGCTGGTATTTTTATGGAAAACCTGACTACATGGTACATGTGGAATGTAGAAATCTGCATTTAGATAGAAATATTATAAAATGCATGGTATGATACAAAAATCAGTCTTTTAATGGAGATGGCAAAGTGCTGCATTATACGGTTGAGTGGAAAGTCAGCATGCATATAGGTTTGCACGTCTTTGGTAACCAAGTGCTTGTTTTGCCCAAGAGTCTACTAATTTATTTTGAACCTTTGACAAAAACCTGTGATGAAGAAAAATATACCAGATAGGTAGGTCCTGTGAAATTTTGGTGCTATCTATAGGGTATGTTTACAATCATACATTTCATCATTTTTTTGCTCAAATTCTCTTGGGAAATCACATAGATTGATTCTATTGGAAGGTATTGCATTGTACTTAGATGACTATGGCTGAGAAGAACTGAGAGGTTTCTTATGGTTATAGTGAAACAAAAGATGTTGGAAGTACTTTGTCCTATTACCACAACTGATGTGTGGGGTGACCTCAGGAATTTCACAGTCCCTTAGGGACTCGGGCAATTCTATCTACAAATGTACAAATGGCATTGCCTCTCACCAACTATTGCCCAGAGGTGAAGTGAGGACTAATGGGGTTCAGTATTATTATCAAGCACATATAAGAACTGCTGTTATGTGAATGAGAAACGAACTAGTGGCACAGAGATATATAAATTTCTGAAATTAAGATGACGGATTAAAAGTAATCACAAACAGAAGGGATCATAAGGATAGAGATATTTTATGTAAAGCCATTTTTGAAAGATTATTATATTTGAATTAATTATATATAATGCATTCATAAAAGACAGGAAAAAGTAAAATCAAGGACACAAACATAGCAAGATGAATACTCTTGTGTACCTGTGCTCTTTTTTAAAAATTTCACACAATAGTTAGAAAAAGAGTAAGATACCACATAATTCCCTAAGAACAAATAGAAAAGGTTAAGAACTGACAGTGACAAAATTTTGGAAGTTGGAAAGCACATATATGAATTATATGTGATCAAGAAGACTAATAAATGCTCACACTTAAGTCTACATTGGCAGAAAATAGGAAGAAAGCTGCCTGCCACCAGGAAGTTCCACAAAGTTTCAGGAATTAGAGGTAGCAGGGGTCACAGAGGTGAGGGGACATGGGGTTGGAAATAGAAGGACTGGCAGAGTCTTCTCTGTTAATAAACAGAAGCTCAGAGCCCCTTCCTCACCATGACAAAAGCTTAATGATTCAGTATGGTAGAGGAGCATCCTAAAGTACTCTGGATCTTGATGAATGTATGTCTTGGTTTACCAAGGGTGCTATGACAAATCCCACAAATTAGATCAGGAAACAAGAATTTGTTGTTGCACTGATTTGGAAGCCAGAAGTCCAAATTGAAGTTATCACCAGGCCATGCTTTCTCTTGAGGTCTATAATGTTCTGGTGCTGGCTTGATCTCTGCCTCCATCACATGGCAATATCAGTATCAATCCATGGCTTCCTCTTCTGGCTTCTCCTTCCATGCCCAATTTCCATTGCTTATGAGGACTTCAGCCAAGTTGGATGCAGGCTCATCACATTCAGTTTGGCCATCTTCAAAGGTCCTATTTACAAATGGTTCACTCCCACAGGACCAGGCCTTGGGACTTAAATATATCTTTATAAGGATTGACTCTACCACAATGTTGCAGGGTTATATGTAAAACTGTGTAAGTAAAAGTCTATAAGTGGTGAAAACTTCATAGAACTAAATCCACAGTTTTTCTCAATAAAATCCAATAATAATAAGTCTGAAAATATAAGAAGTACATTATAAGTTTTTATTTGATAATACTGAGGCAACTCCTAGAAAAAAATATAAATAAATAAAACAAGTTAAAATGAGTCTCAGGTGTATAGGAATTGCAGTGAGGAGGGGTGGGAGAAGTGCAATCCTGTATGTCTTTATAAGTTTGTAGAATTATTTGATTTTTTTTTTTTAACTCTCTGCATACCTAAATTTTAAAAGTAAAAATTAAATTAAAAAAAAAAAAAAAGAATGGGTGACAATGCCTGTGAAAAGAATAGCACACACAATAAACTAAGTACAAAAAGAAAAGAACATATTGATATATTAAGCAATGGGGATTTTTAAAACACAGAATTTAGTTTTCTAGGATGCTGAAAGTATATACCATGAAGTAGGTTGGCTTAAATGATGGGAATTTATTAGCTTGTAGTTTGAGGTCGAGAAAATGTCCAAATCAAGGAATCATCAAAGTGATGTTTTCTTCCTGTCAACCAGCAGCTGGCGAACCTAAGCTCCTCTGTCACATGGCAAGGCAAAATGGCAGTCTGCTAGTCTCTCCCATCTGTTCGGTTTCTGTTGCTTTCAGCTTCTTGCTGCAATGGCTCTCTTTCTCTCTTTTCTGTTATTCATTCCCTTTATAAAGGACTCCAGTAAAAGGATTAAGACCCATCTTGAAAGACATGGGTCACACCTTAACTGAAGTAGCCTTATCACAAGATCCTACTTATAATGGGTTTACACCCACAAGGATGGATTCCATTTAAGAACATGTTTTTCTGGAGTACATACAGGTTCAAACTACCATACACAGAATCTTAAAGAACTAGTAAAGTACTTTAGCAATGTGTATGTGGATCTCTTTGTGGTATTTTTCTTACTATGATGGTTAAGATGATTTGTCAACTTGATTATGTTATGGTGTTCAGTTGTTTGGCCAAACAAGCACTGGCCTGAATATTACTGTGAGGGATTTTCGTGGATTTAAAGTATTAAGTCAGTTGATTGTACCTATGGCAAATTACATCTATAATCAACTAAGGAGATTGCCTTCAGTAGTGAGAGACATCTCATCCAAACAGTTGAAGGCCTTAAAAGGAAAAGTGATGATTTCAGCAGTCAGCGGAGAGAATTTCCATCTCTACTTCAGCCAGCCAACTTCTCCTCAGAAATTAATCTAAACCTTCATTGGAGGGGTCAGATGTGGCTCAACTGGTTGGGCATCCGTCTCCCATATGGAGGGACCCGGGTTCGATCCCCGGGACCTCCCGGTAAAAAAAAAAAAAAAAAAAAAAAAAAAACCTTCATTGGAGTTTCCAACTTGTGGCCTGACATGTGGAATTTGGACTTGCTAATCCCGACAGTCACAGGGATTATAGATTACTATGATAAATTTCATATTATTTACATATAATATTGTCACTTCTGTTTCCCTGGAGAACACTGACTAAGAAATCAATTGTTCTATCCTGCCACTCTAGGAAGTTTAGTCACGTATTTTTTAAAAACTGCTTTCTAGCCCATTCTTATAACTGGACATATTCTGAATTATTTGACTTAATTCTTGGTTTGCCACTTCATTCATTTTCAAAACAAAAGAAATCGTGACAGGAGGGGGGGTGCCAAGATGGCGTTAGTGTAGGAGGGCACACATTGCAAGCTCCCAGAGCAAGGTGGATTGTGGAGGGGGTCCTGCCCGGGGGTCTGTGCTATGCCTGTGTAGAATGAGAAGCTGGGGACATCTATCTACGCGGATCAACGGCGTGGACGGAATGATAGAGATTCATGAGTTTTAAGCCTGCCTGTGGTGGTTGGCACGGATGGCTGAGCCCTGCGGTTAAGGAGGAAAAAAATAAAACAGCCGGCTGGAGCCGCGAGCAGGGCTCGGCAACCAGGACTCAGGGCCTAGTGGGAGGGGGCACTCTCTGAGGGGGCGCTCTGGTAAAGGGGCGAGAGAGATCTATTTTCTGGGTATTTGGCTGCCTGGAGCCCCTTGGACCTTGGGTGAACAGAACAGCCGGAGCGAATTGGCACCCAGTGGAGGGGAGAGGTGATTCTGTTCGGGGAGGGAGTTGATTTGCCTAGCTGCCCAGGGATAAGCCCTGGGCCGCCGTGGAGCCAGGAAGAGGGGACAGTCTCCAAAAGAGGGAGGGTTCTATTGGAGGACAGGGAAGGGAATTTTTTTTTTTTTTTTGCCATCGATCTGGCTGCCTGGACCACCCCATAGCTTTGGGGAGCAGATAAGCTAACCTGAAGCAGCATCAGGCTGAGAAGAGAGGCGAATCTGCAGAGTCAAACTGATTTCCCCAGCAACCCGGTGACGCTGGCGCTCCGTTCCAGAAGGGGCGGAGACGGCCGTCTTTAGCACTCTGCACTGACTAACATCAGAGCTACAGCTACCCTTGGGAGTCCAGGAAGTGGGACGTGCTTGATTAATTTCCACGGGGTCCCATCCATAAGGGAGTTGGTCTAGAGGAGGAATTATTTTGGGTCCTGTATTTCACCAAAAAAAAAAAAAGTAAGAAGGTCACGTCAAAAAATGAAAAATAAATTCTTTTTAATTTAGTTTAATAACTAAAAGCTGTTTCAGGACCTGTATATAGAACTCTGCAGGGAAATTGATTGATAAACACAAGCAGGCAAAGAGGATCCACGTGGACCCTAGGGGAATCATTGACCCTCCTTAGCTCTGTTTGACTGTTTGCCTGTGTGGTTCTTTGGTTTTTCTCTGTTTATTTCTGGTCTCTTGCTTTTCTTTCCTCTTTCCTCCCCCCTTTCTTTTTTCTTTCATTTTTTTAAATTCGGTGCTGCTAGCTTGTCACTTCTTTGCTGTGCTTCTTCTTCAGTAATTTCCCACTCACTGTCTATATTGATTTTGTATTCCAAACTATCGCTTATCCTTCCGTCATCTTTCTGCCTTCTGCTTTCTGTTGTGGCTCTTAGATATAACATTTTTTCATATGCCCACAACTTAAAGGTGTCAATTTCTATTCCATCTATTTTGTTTTCTTCTTTTTTTTTAAATTAGTATTAACTTTTTCTTTTCAGCCCTTTCTTTATTATTTCTCTCCCTCCTCATAATTCTAGCCTTCTAAATCACCATATATATATTCCTCCATTTGTTTTCCCAGTTCATTGTAGGAACTCCACTTTTTTTCCTATTACTCTACACTGCCTACACAAGTTAAATATTCATCCCATTAAGTCTCATTTGGCCCCTCTTCTAACGTTTATCAATATTACTATTATCTTTCTGCCTTCCTTACATCTTTTGATTCCTCTGGCCCTAATCTTTTGCCTTCAAGGGAACATAGAAAGAAGCAAGGAAATAAAATAAGAAAAAGTGCCAAAGAGAAAAGTTAACTCACACACAGAACCACCAGCTAAATAAAACTCTAGAACTTAGAGAAAAGCTAATCAACTGAACAAAGCCATCAAGATAACATGATGACCAGAGGGCAACAAAAAACTACAAATGACTCTGAGAAACAAGAAAACATGGACCAGTCAAATGAACAAATTAAAAACCAGGAAATGATGCAGAACATCGAACAACTAATCAAAGCTATCCAAACAAATATCATGGACCAACTTAAAGAAGTGAAGGAAGAGATTAAGGATATAAAGAAGACACTGGGAAAACATACTGAAGAAATTCCAAACATGCCTAAAAAGATATTGGATATGATGGTGAACAATGGCACAATCCAAGAAATCAAAAAGATGCTGGATTCACATAACAGTAGATTTGAACAGGCAGAGGAAAGAATTAGTGATATGGAAGACAATACAGCTGAAATCAAAGAGATAGTAGAACAGATAGACAAAAAGATAGAAAAAATCCAGCATGGACTCAGGGAATTAACCGATAACACAAAATGCACAAACATATGCATTATGGGTATCCCAGAAGGAGAAGAGCAGAGAAAGGTAACAGAAGGAGTGTTGAAGGAAATAATGGCTGAAAACTTCCCAACCCTATTGAAAGAGATGGATGTGCAGATCCAGGAAGCACAGTGCACCCCAAATAGTATAAATCCCAACAGGCCAACTCCAAGACATATACTTGTCAAAATGCCCAATGCTCAAGACAAAGAGAAAATACTCAAGGCAGCAAAAGAAAAGAGAACCATCACATACAAGGGAAGCACAATAAGATTAAGTGCTGATTTCTCAGCTGAAACCATGGAGGCAAGAAGACAGTGGTATGACATAGTCAAAATACTAAAAGAAAAAAACTTCCAGCCATGAATTCTCTATCCAGCAAAACTGGCATTCGAAAATGATGGAGAGTTCAAAATATTCACAGATAAACAGAAATTAAGAGAGTATGTCAAGAAGAAACCAGCACTTCAAGAAATACTAAAGGAATCTCTACAAGTTGAAAGGAAAAAACAAGGGAGAGAAAGTTGGAGGAGAGTTTAAAAACAACTGAAAAGACAAAAAGAGAAACAAAACAACATATGACATACATTAACACAAAGAAAAAATGGCTGAAGTAAGAAATTTGTTATGAGTAATAACACTGAATGTTAATGGATTAAATTCACCAATCAAAAGACACAGATTGGCAGAATGGATAAGAAAATATGATCCATCTATATGCTGTCTACAAGAAACCCACCTTCGACCCAGGGATTCAAGGAGGCTGAAAGTGAATGGCTGGAAAACCATTTTACAAGCTAATAATAGCCAAAAAAGGGCAGGAGTAGTTATTCTAATGTCAGACAAAATAGACTTTAAATGCAAAACTATTTTAAGAGGCAAATATGGACACTACATATTAGTAAAAGGAGTAATCTATCAAGAAGAGAGAACAATCATCAACATTTACGCACCTCATCGGGGTCCCTCAAAATACGTGCGGCAAACTCTGGAAAACCTAAGAGGAGAAATAAATGCCTCTACAATAATAGCAGGGGACTTCAACACACCACTATCATCATTAGACAGAACATCTAGATAGAGAATCAATAAAGAAACAAAGGCACTCAACATTACATTAGAAGACCTGGACTTAATAGACATATACAGAACACTACACCCAAATACAGCAGGATTTACATTCTTCTCACGTGCACATGGAACATACTCCAAAACAGACCTCATGCTAGGCCACAGAACAAGTCTCAATGAATTCAGAAAGATTGAGATTATACAAAGTAATTTCTCTGACCACAACGGAATGAAATTGGAAATCACTAAGGGCCAGAGAAACAGGTTAGGCACAAGGATATGGAAGTTAAACAACAAACTCTTAGACAAACAGTGGGTCAAAGAGGAAATCTCAAAAGAAATCAGTAACTACCTTGAAACTAATGAAAATGACAAAACAACATATCAAAACCTATGGGATGCGGCGAAAGCATTCCTGAGAGGGAAGTTCATAGCCATAAATTCATATATTAAAAAAGAAGAAAGAGCTAAAATTGAAGACCTAACTGAACACTTGGAGGAATTGGAAAAACAACCACAAACTAAACCTAAAGGACGTAGAAAGAAGGAAATAACAAAGATTAGAGCAGAACTAAATGAAATAGAGAATAAGAGAGCACTGGAAACAATAAACAAAACCAAAAGCTGGTTCTTCGAGAATATCAATAATATTGACAAACCCTTAGCCAGGCTAACAAAGAAAAAGAGAGAACAGATTCAAATACATAAAATAAGGAATGAGCAAGGGGATGTCACTACTGACCCCACAGAAATAAAGAGTATCGTAAGAGGATAAATTGAAAAATTATATGACAACAAGAATGACAATTTAGAGGAAATGGACAAGTTTCTAAAAACCCACAAACAGCTGACATTGATGAAAGAAGAAATAGATGAACTCAACAGTCCAGTTACAAGTAAAGAGATAGACTCATTCATCAAAAACCTCCCAACTAAGAAGAGTCCAGGACCAGATGTCTTCACAGCTGAATTCTACCAAACATTCTGGAAAGAGCTAACACCAATTCTACTTAAGCTCTTCCAAAAAATAGAAGTAGAAGGAATATTACCTAACTCATTCTATGATGCCAACATTACCCTAATACCAAAACCAAATAAAGATACCACAAGAAAGGAAAATTACAGACCAATTTCTCTAATGAACCTAGATGCTAAAATCCTCAACAAAATACTTGCTAATCGCATTCAACAACATATCAAAAGGATTATACACCATGACCAAGTGGGTTTCATCCTGGGAATGCAAGGATGGTTCAATATAAGAAAATCAATCAATGTAATACAGCACATAACCAGATTGAAAGAAAAAAATCACATGATCATCTCAAAGATGCAGAAAAGCATTCGACAAAATACAGCACACTTTCCTCATAAAAACACTACAAAAGATAGGAATAGACGGAAACTTTCTGAATATGATAAAGGGTATATATGAAAAACTCAAAGCTAACATCATTTTCAATGGTGAAATCCTAAAAGCCTTCCCTCTGAGATCGGGAACTAGACAAGGATGCCCACTATCACCACTCCTATTTAACATTGTCTTAGAAGTACTTGCATGAGCACTGAGACAAGAAAAGGACATAAAAGGCATCCAGATTTGAAAAGAAGAAGTAAAAATTTCATTATTTGCAGATGACATGATCCTTATACATAGAAAGCCCTGAGAAATCTACAACAAGGCTTCTAGAACTTACAAAGGAGTTCAGTAATGTTGCAGGCTACAAGATCAATGCTCAAAAATCAGTAGCATTTCTGTACACCAATAACGAGCTAACTGAGGAGGAAATCAGGAAAAAAATACCATTTACAATAGTAACGAAAAGAATCAAATACCTAGGAATAAATTTAACTAAAGATGTAAAGGACTTGTATACAGAAAACTACACAACACTGTTAAAGGAAATCAAAAAAGACTTAAATAAATGGAAAAATATTCCCTGTTCATGGATAGGAAGACAAAACATCATCAAGATGTCTATCCTACCCAAACTAATCTACAGATATAATGCAATCCCAATAAAAGTCAACACTGTATTTTTTAAGAAACTGGAAAAACTAACCACAAAATATATTTGGAGAGGCAAGAGGCCCTGAATTGCCAAAGACATATTGAAAAAGAAAAATGAAGTTGGAGGTATCACACTACCTGACTTTAAAACATACTACAAAGCTACAGTGATCAAAACTGCGTGGTATTGGCACAGGGATAGACCTACTGACCAATGGAACCGAATTGAGAGTTCTGATATAGATCCTCGCATATACAGTCATCTGATATTTGACAAGGCCAAGAAGCCCATTCAGTGGGGAGAGAATGGCCTCTTTAACAAGTGGTGCTTGGAGAACTGGATATCCATATCCAAAAGAATGAGAGAAGAATACCATCTCACACCTTATACAAAAATCAACTCAAGATGGATCAAAGATCTGAATATAAGAGCCAAAACCATAAAGACCTTGGAAGACAATGTAGGGAAGCATCTACAGGACCTTGTAATAGGAAATGGTTTCATGAACTTCACAGCCAAAGCACGAGCAGCAAGAGAAAAAATAGATAAATGGGATCTCATCAAAATTAAAAACTTCTGCACCTCAAAGGATGTTATTAAGAAAATAAAAAGGCAGCCTACCCAATGGGAGAAAATATTTGGCAACCATATATCTGATAGGAGCCTAATATCCTGCAAATATAAAGAAATCCTACACCTTAAAAATAAAAAGACAAACAACCCATTTAAAAAATGGGCAAGTGACCTGAAAAGACACTTCTCCAAGGAAGAAATACAAATGGCTAAAAAGCACATGAAAAAATGCTCAACATCGCTTGCTATCAGGGAAATGCAAATCAAAACTACAATGAGATACCATCTTACACCCATCAGAATGGCAGCTATTAAAGAAACAGCAGACACTAAATGTTGGACAGGATGTGGAGGAGTAGGAACCCTCATCCACTGCTGGTAGGACTGTAGTATGGTCCAGCCACTGTGGAAGACAGTTTGGCAGTTCCTCAGAAAACTAACAATAGATCTTCCGTGTGATCCAGCAATTCCACTGCTGGGTATATAACCAGAAGAACTGAAAGCAAAGACACAAACAGATATATGCACACCAATGTTCATAGCGGCATTGTTCACCATTGCCAAAAGCTGGAATCAGCCGTGGTGCCCATCAACAGACGAATGGATAAGCAAAATGTGGTACATACATACAATGGAATATTACTCAGCTGTAAGAAGGAATAAAGTACTAACACATGGAATAACGTGGATGAATCTTGAAGACCTTATGTTGAGTGAAGGAGGCCTGGCACTGAAGGATGAACAGTATATGACCTCACTGATTTGAACTGAGGAAAGTGAGCAGTCTCTGAGAACCATTGTCTGAAAGATAAGTTAACAAGGGTGAGAAAGAGAAGAGCAGGCTTTGAGCCATCACTCAAATGGACATAATCTAAGGTAAAGGGATAGAGTATAGTTGCATATTGGAGGATAGGACAGACGGGTAGTGATATTACTGGGTTTGGTGGTCTAACATTGACAGGTGGGTAGATTAGGAAGGGCAGGTTCAAATACCCAGGGCATGTAACTATGAATCTTGACATTCCATGATTCAACACAGGGGAGTGTCATATGCCCCAGAGGGGTGGGGAGGAAGGAACAGTTAAGATCTAATGGGGTATTTAGTGGTCATGGGAAAGGTTTTTCATTACCTTACAGTAATGGACACAGGACATGGTAAATACCATCAAAACTTATTAAACTGTATCGTCTAAATTGTAAACTATACTGTAATTCATTGACAATGTTTATTTGCTATATTTTGCTATCTGTATAACAGTTATAACAATGCTAACATCCAAAAAAAGAGGGGGGGGTTTACTATGGGGTGGGGGGGGGGTTGGTATCTGGGAGTCTCTGGTATTCCGTGTATAACTTTGCTGTGACCTAAAACTTCTTTGAAAATTAAATGAATATTTGGGAGACACTGGGGATTGAGAGGGGGAAGGTGTCACGGCACACCGGACATCTGATAACACAGTGATAAAAGGAAAAAAAGAATTTTTTTTTTAAAAGGCATTTCTTTCGCTTTCTTTTTCATTTTTTTTTTTTTTGAATGTCCCAATCTGCTAATTATACTTTGTTTTGTTTTGTTTTTTGTTTGATTGTTTTTTTGTTTTTTTTTCCTGAGTTTCCTTATGTTTGTCTCTTGCATGTAAGCTTATCATTGTTGTTTCTTTTTCCTATTAAGTGTATTTGATTATTATATGGGCTACATGTTCATGGAAGATTTAGATAGCAGAATGGTTACAATGGGTACTGCAGGGGATTATTGGTGGGGGGTGTCTGGGAGGGGGGATTCATGGGAGTAAGTTCATCTGAATATACATGAAAGATATACAAAATTGTTCAAAAGATCAAAGGATGGGGCATGGTCACAGTGGGTGGACAATCACTCAATAAATGAGGGAATCTGAATTCCTAGCCTGGAGAGCTCTGCCACATTCTCCAAGGGAGCAGCAACAGTCCTCTGAGTGCAGGGACAGTGTCTGTCAAAAGAGGATGACCCACTGATGAGTTCTTGTTATTGATGACTACCCTTATGAGTCTTTGCTCTTGTAACTGAAACTTAGCTTACTGTTATGGGGTGCCTAAGGGTTGCCACCTGAGAGCCTCCTTGTTGCTCAAATGTGGCCTCTCTCTAAGCCAAACTCAGCATATGAATGCATTACCTTCCCCCCAACGTGGGACATGACTCCCGGGGATGAGCCTCTCTGGCAACGAGGGATTAATACCAAGTGCCAACTGGCAACACAACTGGAAAAAGACCTTGAATAAAAGGGGGGAAAGGTAAAGACAAATGAGTTTGAGTGGCTAAGAGACTTCAAAGAGAGTCGGGAGGTCATCCCAGAGGTAACGCTTACGCACACCTCAGTAGGAGCTCATAGAACAACAAAGTGCATATCACCCCACACAGAGGGGCTCCTGAGGGCTCTGGAGACACCCAGGTCCTATATAAGGGGGAATAGCCCCAGAGACTGATGCCTTATCAGTGGGCTCTATTTTGGAATCTGTGCTCCTGAGAGTGACAGAATTGGACTCAAATAAATCCTCCCTGCACATGGTTCATCATTCCCTTCTATTCAAACCTATATGTGATGCTGGAGTTTTTAGGTATACTTCCAGAGACTGGAGCCTCTGGCCTACCTATGTGCCAGGTGTGCGTGGAATCTCGGTGGAGCTGCAACTCCTACCCTACAGCTCAATGGACTCATCCAAGTCACCTGGCGAGGAGACAGTGATGGGCAACGGCCAACTCAGGGAATGGAGAGGGCCTGCATCTGCAGACAGGATCATCCCACCCACCATATCCATGGGATATAAGCCCTCTCTCACTTGGAGTTGGAATGGACGTCACCATCCCAGTCCCCTCAGGATTGGGGGAAGAACTATGGACTAGAGTGGACTTAATGGTATTCTGTTGTACATATATGGTGATTCTAGCAATGGAAGAAATTATAACAGTGAGGTGGAGCCGGTGGCCACTGGTCATTTTCGGGGCAGCAGAGGATGTGCATTTGAAATACAGGGACTTTTTCGGGACTTGGGGTGTTGTCCTGAGTGCCGTTGTGGCAACGGATATAGGCCATTTTAAATCAGCACACACCATTCAGAACTGTGTGGGAGAGAGTGTGGTCTACGATGTGAACTGTGGTCTATGGCTGATGGCAAGGCCCCAGGATGTGTAGGTGCATTGAGGGTGGTGGGCCACACTTATGGGAGATGTTTGTGTGGGATGTGGTGGGAGGTGTGGGAGGTGAGGAACATGGGAATCCCTGTAGTTTCCGTGTAATATTTAGGCAATCTAAGCACCTTTAAAAAAATATATATATATATATATACACACACACATATATATATAACATTTTTGTAAGCAAAGGCAGATATATGCATATATATTTATATATCATTTTACAAATATTGGTATGTTTTGTGAAAAATTTGATTTTTACCCACAATAAAAAAAATTTTTTAAAAAGACATTTATGGCATGTTTTCTTCCCTAAAACAGCTCATATTGTAATCAAAGAGATAGATACTTCAAAAGACAATCTCCAAATAATTGTGCTATTTAGATATATTCGCCAGGTTTCTAGCTGCAAAAAGCAGAAGAAAATCACTTAAGCACACAGCAGAAAAATAAAAGGTAAAAAGCGAAAATTCACATTTTTTTATCCCTACACCCACTTATCCCCACAATTGATTTTAAAAATTGACATATGTTTCTAGAACATTCTCTACCCTAATGTGATTCTTAAAATAGGAGCAGGAATTTTTAAGCTCATCATTAATGATTCACCCAGACTTTCCCAACTCAATTAAATATATAACTGAATCTAAACGTCCAAGTAACCATTTTGTTTCAGTCCTGTTTGCACAAACTGGTTACTAACTTCTCATGAGTAAAAACCCAAACATTTTATTTAATAAAATTAACAAAATTATTGAAACAGAATATTACCTGTGCCCTCTAATTATTTTAGGATCAGGAATATATCTGATTTTATTACTAGGCCATCCTATCCAACCAAAACCCAGGTATGACACCAAGTTCTCTAGGATATCTATTTCTGAACCTTCGTTGTTCAGGCTAATGCATCCATGCATAATAATAGACGGCAACCCCCCATCCTCTACCTCAGTCAAAAAAACGATGTGATTTTTTCTAAGCCATTTCATCCTCAGAATTGTTTATATTCCACATAACATTTTTCAGCAGAAAACACACCTATTAAATCTTAACACACTTCCAATACTTGTAACAACTGAAACAGGACAAATGAATTTTTTTAAAGGTGATTAAGTGCTCGCTTAGGCAGCACATACACTAAAACTGGCAACGATACAGAGAAGATTAGCATGGCCCTTGCTCAAGGATGACACGCAAATTCGTGAAGCAGTCCTTATTTTTAAAACCTACAGAGTGCAGGCTGCAGAGTAATTGATTGATCAACATTGGCAGCCTGAGAAGCTCCTTAAGGGGCTTAAGAGGGAAGACTGTTTTTCCATGGTTTTTGTTTATTTGCTTGTTTGGGTTTTTTTGTTTTTGTTTTTTGTTTTTTTTTTTCCTTTCTTTATTTTTTATCCTCTTTCTCCGCCCTCCCTGCCGCCCCCTCCCCCGTTTTTTTTTAATCAGTTGCTGCTGTCTTGGTTCTTCTTTGTTGTGTTTCCCCTTCCTTTGTTTCCCTTTTTTGTTGTTTACCAGTTTTGTCTACCTACGCTATTTCTTTTCCTTCCTTCATCTTTCTATCTTCTGCTTTCTGTTGTTGTTCTTACATTCCACCTTTTTTATTTGGTCTTCAATTTTCCTTGACTTTATTTTTCTCTTTTTTTCTCTGCTTTCTTTCTTTTTTATTTTTCTATTTGTCTTTTCTCTTTCCCTCTTCTCATCATTCTGGCCTTTTAATTCATCCTATATATTTTTCTCTATTCGGTTTCTCATCTCGTTGTATGTACTCCACTTTTTTATTCTTATATCTCTGCACTTCTTACTTGAGTTAATTATTAATTTTTTTAGGTCTTATATGGTTCCTTTTCTACTTTTTACTATTATTATTACTATTATCCTTTTTCTCTTCTTACCTCTTTCCTTTTCTCTGGCCCTAATTTTTTTCTGTAAGGGAACTTTGACAACAGCAAGGAAATAGAAGAAGAAGAACAAAGTGTCACAGTGAAAACTACCACACACACACACACACACACACAAAACAAAATAAAACCTTAGATAAGAAAAGAGAAGCTAATCAACTGAACAAACCCATCAAGATAAACTGATGCCTAGACACCAACAAAAAATTACAACCCATACTAAGAAACAGAAAGACGTGGCCCAATCCAATGAACAAACTAAAGGTGATTAACATTTTTTAATATGATGAAAATAAAAGGAGTTTCCTTGAATTCCAATACTCTGTATTTTTACAGAGAACTTCTTTTTTTAGTACAAATGCAAATATCATCAAAAGTGAGTCATAGGAAAAGTGACATCTCCAAGATGGCAAAGTGAGTTGCTCCACAGTTCTGTTCCCCCACAGAATTTTTAACCAACAACAACAAAAAAAAAATCTTGAAACCATTTTTCTCAGAACTCCAAAAATAGATAAAGGAGTACAGTCACTGGGTGAGTGACAAGTCAAGAAAATGGCAACTGAAAAATGTCAGGAAAACCTCATGTGCCATTTCTGGCCCTTCCCCAATCCTCTTCCCTGGCTCAGTATGGAGACCACTCATGCTTGCAGCACAGGTCCCTGGTCCCAGTTCCAGAAGGAGGAGCTGTTGTGCATATATGCCTGTATCTATGTCTCTGGCGGCAGCCTGAATAACTGAACCAGGTCACCAGTCATCTCTAACGCACCATTCTAAAACTTGCCCTGCACTCAGAGCAGTGATCTGGGGCAAAGGATATAAGTTTTAAAAGATACAATAGAGTGCCCTGACCTGGAGAAAAGACTATTAGGGTCCATGTAAATGAGATAACTCCTAAGACCAGGAGTACATTTCCAGAACATGACACATGTTCAGAAAAGATTGGAAATGACACTATGCTTTAACTTCAGGCTGTTCCTCAGGTTCAAAGTTAGGACATCTGAGCTCTGAGAGCACCAGCCAACACAGACCCAAACTGCAAAGACTGTGAAAGTTGTTTAGTTTTATCGTATGTGTGCATTTGTTTCTATTTTGTTAGCTCCTGGCCTTCAAGGAAATCTCTGTCTTAACACTAGCTGGATAAACTTAAGGAATTGGAACCTCAGGGACTATATTCCAGAATAAACACATTAACATTTCAAAATGTCCATTGCACAAAAAATATTACAAGGCATGAAAAGAAATGGGAAATGATGGTCTATCCAAAGGAAGAAGATTAAATATCAGAAACAATCAATGAAGAATAACAGGCTTTAGACATACCAGAAAAAGATGATTAAAAATAGCCTTTAATAATCTCAAATAACCAAAGGCAAACATGGGCAAGGAACTAAAGGATATCAGGAAAATAATACATGAACAAAGTGGGAATTTTAGTAAAGAGGTAGAATAATAAAAGGGAACAAAACAGAAATACTGGAGTTGAAGACAAAAAAGAGGATCCTAAAAGCAGCAAGAGAGAAGCAATGTTCATGTACAAGGGAGCCTCAATAAGATGAGGTACCAATTTCTAAAACTAATCATTCTCAAAGTCTTTCAAAAAATTGAAGAGGAAGGAACACTTTCAAATTCATTCTATTTGTCAACATCACCTGAATACCAAAGCCAGATAAAGATACCACAATGAAAGATTACAGACAAATATTCTTTATGGATATAAATAAAAAGTCCTCAACAAAATACTAGCAAAACAAATTAAAAGGATTATACACCATGATCAAGTGAGATTAATCCCACAAAGGCAAGGGTGGTTCAACATAAGAAAATTAATCAATGTAATGCACCACATTATTAGAATGAAGAAGAGAATATCACATGATCATCTCAATTGACACAGAAAAGGCTTTTGAATAAATCCAGTACCTTTGCTTGATAAAAAATACTCAGAAAACTAAGCATAGGGAGGATCATTCTCAACATGAGAAAGGTCATACTTGAAAAACCCACCGCTAACATCATACTCAATGGTGAAAGACTAACAGCTTTCCCCCTAATATCAGGAATAAAACAAGCATGTGCCCCTTCCCTAATACTATTGAACAGTGGAAGTTCTAGCCAGAGCGATAAGACAATAAAAAGATTTAAAAGGCATCCAATTTGGGGAAGAAAAAGTAAAATTCTCCCTATTCACTGATGGCATGTCTTATATGAAAAAATTCCAAAGAATCTATACAAAGCTACCAGAGCTAATAAAAAAATGGATTCAGCAAAGTGGCAGGATACATATCAACACAGAGAAATATATTGTGTTTCTATACATCAGCAATGAACCATCCAAAATGGACATCAAAAAACAGCTCCATTTATAACAGCAACTAAAAAAAAAAATACTTAGGAATAAATTTAATCAAGAATGTGAAGGACTTGTGCACAGAAAACTACAAATTATCACTGAAAGAAATTAAATACCTAAATAAATGGAAATATACCCTATACTCATGAATTGGAGGGCTAAATAGTGTTAGGATGACAACACTATCCAAAATTACACAGATTCAATGTAGTTGCAATCAAAATTCCAGCAGACTTCTTTGCAGAAATGGAAACACTAATTATCAGATTCAAATGGAAGGGCAAGAGGCCCCAAATAGCCAAAAATATATTGAAAAACAAGAAAAAAGTTTGAGATCTCACATTTTCCAATTTCAAAACTTATTACAAAGCTACAGTAATCAAAACAAAGCATAACATTATGGTACAGGCACAAATAGAACCGTAGACCAATAGAATTGACAGTTCAGAAATAAACTCTTACATTTATGGCCAATTGATTTTTGAGAAGGGTGCCAAGTCCATTCAATGAGGAAAGAATAGTCTCTTTAATAAATGGTGCTGGGGAAGCTGCTTATCCATATACAAAACATTAAAAGGAGACTTTCCCAACTCACTGTATATGCAAAAAATTAACACAAAATGTATCAATGACCTAAATATAAGTCCTAATACTAAGAAAATATTATAAGCAAACAGGGGAATATATTCAGGATCTTGTATTAAGCAATGGATTCTTAGACTTTACACTGAAAGCATGAGCAACAAAAGAAAAATAAATAAATAAATTGGACTTCATCAAAATTAAAAATATTTGGGTATCAAAGAATATTATTAAGAAAGCAAGAAGAAAATCTACAGAATGAAAAAAATATATATGGAAAACATATTACTAACAAAGGTTTAATATCCAGAATATATATGTATATATATTAATAGCTCATACAACTCAACAAGAAAAAGATTAACAGCCCAATTAAAAACTGTGCAAGGGATTTGAATAGACATTTCTCCAAAGAAGATATACAAATGGCCAATAATCACATGAAAAGATGCTCAAAATCATTAATTGTTAGGGAAATCCAAATCAAAACCACAATGAGTTACCATCTCCCACCCACTGAAGTCTATTATATTTTTTTAAAAAAGGAAAATAACAGAACAGGTTTTGATGTGGAGAAATAGAATCTTTAGTACATTGTTGGTGGGAATGTAAACTGGGGCAACTGCTGTGGAAAATAATGTGGAGATTCCTCAAAAAAGCTAAAAATAACATATGGCACGTCAATCCCACTGCTAGATATATACCCAATAGAATTGAAAATTGGAATTTGAACAGTTATTTGTACATTAATGTTCACGGTGGCATTTATTCACAATAGCCAAAAGGTGGAAGTAACTGAAGTGTCTATAGCAGATGACTGGATAAACAAAATGTGGTATATACATGAAATAGACTATTATACAGCAGTACAAAAAGGAATGAACTTCTGATACATGACAGAACGTGGATGAACCTTGAAGAGTGAAATACATTGAGTGAAATAAGCCACATTCAAAAGGACAGTTATTATGCAAATATATCACTGTCCTGATTTTGCAATAATCAGGGTAGGCTAAACATTCGCTATATTAGAAACCATGCATATGTCCTGAGACCTAGTTTTTCTCCCTAGGTCTGGTTTTTGGAATGCTGGTGATAAATTAAGAAAAAAAAAAAAGAGAGAGACAGTTATTGTATGATTCCACTTCTATGATAAAACTACAATATAAAAATTCATATAGACAGTAGATAAGTAGAATACAGGACAGGTCCACAGGGACAGAGGGAAAGCCTATGGGGAATTCATGCATCACAAGTACAGAGTTTCTGCTTGGGGTAATTGAAAAGTTTTGGTAATGGGTAGTGGTGATGGTTGCATTGTGAATATGATTACTGTCACAGAATTGTATGTATGAGAGTGGGTGAAATAAGAAATTTTAGGTTGTATATATTGTGTGGGTGTATATGTGTGTGTATGTGTGTGTGTGTGTGTGTGTATGGCTTAAAAAGAGAGAGAGATAATGACTGAAGAGATAGTGACAATTAAATGCAATTCATGATCCTAGACTGGATATAATACTGGAGAATAAAATGCCCAAAAGGACATTATTGGGACAATTGAAAAATTTTTGTATGTTTTATAGCAATGTTAAGTTTTTTGAACTTAATAACTATACTTAATGTGTTTATATAAGTGAATATCCTTGTATTTAGGAAATACACATTGAAAAAATAAGTTTTAAAGAACCACTATATATGCAACTACTCTCAAATATTTAGAAAATAGGTAGATATGTAGGTAGAGAGAAAGAGATGCCTACAGATAGACACATATAGATAGATCAATAGGATGATAAAACAAACGTGGTAAAATGTTAAAATTAAGTAAATCTGGGTATCTGGGTAGGGGGTACATTGGAGTACTCTGTATTGATTTTTATTATTTTTGCAACTTTCCTGTAATTTTGAAAGCATTTCAAAATAAAAATTTTATAAAAAGGGATTTGTGGCAGTTTGATATTATTTATGAATTCCAAAAAGAGATATTGATTATATTTGCAAATTGGTCTGTTCTTCTGAGTGTGATAACCCTTTGATTGTATTAAATTCAGGGGTTTCAATTTTATTTTATTAAATCAAGATTTGGGCTTTGATTCGACCATGTCATTAGGGCGTACAGGTTTGAGTCCCAGCCCCTTTGGTAGGCTATATAAATGGACCCTCAATCAAGAACACCGAAGTACATACACAGAGAAGAACACAGAGGAAGAGAGACAGCTCCATAGACATAGCAGAGGCCCTGGAAAGAGAGATGAGCCTGATAGTCTACAGCTGACATTGTGAAGAGACCAGAGCAGCTGAGCCCAGAAAGAAACGAGCCCTCCAGCGTTGAGAAGCCCTGAGGGACAGTCTTATGCCAGCCTACAGCTGAGATCAGAAGAAGCTGGGACCACAGATCCTTAAGAGAAAGAAGGAAGGCTGAAACCTTGCAGACATCAGCAGCCATCTTGCTTCTACACGTGGCAAATGATTTTGGGTGAGAAAGTACCTCTTATGGTATGTTGAGTTGGACTCTTTAGGGCCTTGTGACTATAAGCTTCTATGCCAATTAAATACTCTTTATAAAAGCCAACAGATTTCTGATACTTTGCATCACCACCCCTTTTGGCTGACTAAAACAGGATTCATAATCAGATTCTAGTTTTGTGCAAGCCTCTAAGTATTTTTATGCTCACCAAAAGCATAATGGTTATCCATTTTAAATAGTTAATATCCTTCTGGCAAGTGTTTGAAATGTTCAATTGCAATATAACATTTCAAGATATCCTTGAACCTTGCAATGGAAATATCAAGCTTGTTTTTCCACATTCTTTCCTTCTAGATTGCCTCTTGAAAGTTTGGATAACATTTTTTTCAAATAAAGTTTACAAGAGACAGAAATCATAAATAACTATGGGCAGAAATGTTCTAAATTATTATAGCCCATTCAATAGTTTACCAAGTAAAAAATACCCAAAAAACCACATATAATCTATTCTACTGTGTTTTACAATGTTTTCTCTTCATTAAATTTTATTTCTTTATCTCCTAAAAGCAGTAATATATTGTGGAGGAGAAAACTATTTTGTCTTGCTAGAATCTTTAAATCTCAGCACATACTTTATGTTCTAAATGGCATAAGATGCTGTGATATTAGTGATAAAAATCTCTAAGTTTCAAACAGAAGAGATTTTATACAGACCACACATTATACAGTCTTAATATTCTTACATTCTGGCGGGTTTTGTTATACTTTTTTAAAGGCTTCTTTCATTATATTTGGCTTTTAAATAATTTTACAAATGAGTACAATTGGAAGTTAGGATATGATATTTTTAAAAAGTGAAAAGAAAGAAAAATAGTTTGAAGATACCTCTAAAGCAATAGTTTTTTAAAAAATTCATTAAATGTTTTCAACACTATCTCATGATTACAGCTAAATGTACTACTCTTTTTTCTTCATTAGAAGTCCGCCACCTTAATTATCTGCTATTCATGTTTTTATTAAAAGAATTCATTGTTCTCTTGTTTCTAGTACATTTTCCTTCACTTTCTTTTCAGAGGTTTCTATGATTTTGATAACTTTTCTATTAGAAATATTCCAGTTTGAAATTTTTATTAATTTTTTTTTTAATTCATGAGAAAAGGTTTATCAGCACAAGCTTATGCAAATAGGTCCTAAATAAAATTGACTACTTTGAAGAAAATTTGTTATAGAAGAGCAGACATGGAGATAAAAGTTTAAACCTCAACCAGAACCATGTATTCTTCTAAGCTAAAATATCCACTGTTACACATACAGCAAAAGCAAGAAAAGGGCAGGCTGTGGAAATATAATTTGTGTTCAGCATCATGACATTTTGTGTGTCACATAAATGTCTCGAACACTAAACTACTTTTTGACCAATCAAAAATCATAACACTTAAAGTGATTTTTTTTTTACATGCAGTAATTTACATACAGGAATGCAAATATATTTAGCATACAGTTCAATGAATTTTTAAATCTGTAAACACGTGTTTAAACTGCATCTGTCCTTACCAAGATAGAGAATATCACCATCACACCAGAAAGATCCCTCATGAAAACCTGAAGTGGCTTTAAGTACATATTAAAAGGAAAAAAAATCAAATTTGAGATTTTAAAGAGGCAAGTATATGCAAAAGATGCATTTATGTGACCTAAAGTATGAAATAAACAAGTTGGCAAAGATGTATTAGGTTAACAAGACCAAAAATGGGACATCCAGTATTAATATTAGTCAACCTCTAATAGAAGATATGGGTATGTAGTGAATAGAGGCCAGGAATGCTGCTGAAATTTATAATGCACAAGACAACCACTGTCCCCTCCTCCCCCCACTCCCACAACCCCAGCAAAGAATTATCTGGACAAAAATGTCAAGAATGACAAAGCTAAGAAGCCATGATCTATATCAAATTTTATACCCTGATCATGGAGGGAAAATACTGTTTTTTAGAACATTCATGAAAATTGGCAGCATGCTAATGCGAAAAACCCATTGCAAAACACTCGAAACTGTAGGCTATATACCATATTATGAACAAAGTATAGTTACAAACTCCTAAAAGTTTAAAATCTCTCCTTTATACAATTCTTCTGTTAAGAAGAATGGAAACTCTAGGATAACTAGGAAAAAACTATTTTAAGAGTGCATTATAAATCAGCAGAAGAATCAGAACACTTATATGTCCAGATGATAAATAATGTTAAAAAAAAAAAAAAAACTAGAATGTCAGATAAAGAAACTAAAAAGGACAAAAAGTAAAAGAGTTGGAAAATTGGAATTTATAAAAAGAAAAGTACAGTTAATAATTTAGGAGCATAAAAAATAAAATAAATATCTAATCCAGATTCTTTGAAAAAGGAAATCTAATAAAATTAGAAATTGTGAGCTATTATATTTAGAGATAGCAGAAATGCAAATTTAGAATAGTGTGTGTGTACATAATTACAGATCCCAAGAGCAAACAAGAGCAATATGAGAATAATTTCCTTATCTCTATGGAAAGCTATGTGAAAGGATTTATTTTCTATGCAAATATATAAATTAATCTATGTTCACTTTTGATTTTTTTTAATTTTCCTAAAAATATAATTATAATTAATACTTAGAAATGAATATCATTTCCATTAAAGTCAGGAATAAGACAAGGATGTTCAATATTAGCTAATACTGTATAGGAAGTTCTAGACAATGTAATTCAACAACAGAAAAAAATAAAAAGCCTTAAGTCCTGAAATAAAGAAAAAGTATATGGTTTTCAGAATTTCCAGTTATTAACAGATAATCAGAAGGCCTAAGAAACACCTGAAATGGTGTTTAAAATAAAACAAGAATTCAGCAAAGTGGTTGATTATAACAGTGATAGAATGTTAATGACCTTTCCATATACAAGTACAATAAATGAGAAAATACAGTGGAAGAAAAGGCACCTCCTAAAAAACAGACATACCAAAAATGTGCATAAATTTAACTGCACATTAAAAACTGTTCCAAGGTGCATAGAAGACAAAAATTAAATAAAAAAATAAATCATGTTCTTAGAGTCAGTCAATATTATAAAGATGCCATTTCCCTCCAAATTAATCACACTAAAATATTTGAGAAGTTTTATTTGCAATGTGAAAAGCTGATTTCAGGGCATGTGGAACATGGAAAACTAGCCAGTAAAATTTTCAGATAAAAGTGAGTATAATGACTTATTAGATATTAAAACATATGTGAAAGTTATAGTAATTAAAACAGTTCGGTAAACCTGTAGGAATAGAAAGACAAATCAGTGAAATTGAATAAAGGCACAGGTGCCTTGACAATTTGGTATATGATAAAGAAGGCATTTTAAAGTAATGTAGAAATGTGGAATAAATGATATTGGGATAACTTGCTAGCTAATTATAAGAAATACACACACACACACACAAAAAGAAATTAAAACATTATGCCACAATTTACACCAAAGTGGTTTTTAAATAAACAAATATCTAAATGCAAAAACAAAGATGGTTAAATTATACAAGATATAATACATACAACCCATAAAGGAAATGAGTAATATAGTTAACTATAAATTTTAAAAAATATATTTTTGTATAGCAAAAGTCATACAACTCTAAATTGTAAGAGGAAAAGCATAAAATTATTTTTAGGACATATAGTAGACAAAGGGCTTATTTCCTAATACACAAAGAACTTCTAGCAATAGGTAAATAAACTATCCCAAAAATCCAAAAGAAATTATCTCAAAAAATATGAGTAAAGGGTAGAAACTGTGCCCTGAACAGACCTGGAACTGTCTATGAGGATGCCCTTCAATCTGCCTTTACACAGTACCATATCCTTTGCATCTTCTGAGTTAAGATCAATATGGAATATGAAGTACCAGGAGACAAATTTTACAGAGAAACCACTAATTTGTGGACTATGGTTTCATATGTAGGTCTTGGGCCAGCATGCTTAGGAGAAAAACACAGTGGAAACCAAGGTTGCGGTTTGTCTGTGTCAAGGTGGACTACCTTGATCTTTTTTCTAGGAGGTGAATACTACATGTGTGGATTAAGAATTGGGCTGGGGTGGGGGAGGAATTTGTGTATGGGGGCTGCTTTATGACAGTTATGTTATGGGGGCTACATATGGGAGCAGCTTGGCCTCCCAGTGAAATGAAGATGCTGTGTCTGCTCTGTTTCCTGTTCTGGATCCGCCTATAAAAGCTAAGCCATAATAATTTTAGCTTAAAGGTATTGTGTCTTGTCAATTTGATTGCCAATCTGAACTTCTGGTCACTCCTAGTAATGGTGTGTATGTATATGAAACACACTTGTATTAGTCAGCCAAAGGGGTGCTAATGTGAAATATCAAAAATGGGTTGGTCTTTATAAAGGGTATTTATTTGGGGTAGAAGTCCACAGATACCAGGCCATAAAGCATTAAGTTTCTTCTCTCACCACAGTCCATTGCCACACGTTAGAACAAGACAGCTGCCGGCGTTTACCAGGGTTCAGGCTTCTTGTGTTCCTCTCTTCCTGGGGCTGCGTTTCTCTCCAGGCTTAGCTCCTGGTTCCTCCACAAGGTCAGCTGTAGATGATCAGGTTAATGGCTTGCTTTTCTTCTCCTAGGGCCTTCTTTCCAACATCAAAACTGCTTCTCAAAAGACTGCTTCAACTCTGTTCTTTGCCTTGCCTTTTATATTTGATTCCCCACCCAACAAGGGGTGAGGCTCAATGCCCTAATCATAACCTAATCATGCCCAGATTGACAGATCAGTTTACAAGCATGATCCAATTATATTTTTGGAATTCAGAATTACATCAAATTGGCCAACTGTTACAACACTCAAATTAAAATATAAATTGAAAAACAAGAATGAAAAGTAATTATTATCTATAGATTCATGGTGTTGGTAAGGATGTGGAGAAACAGACATTCTTATATAATTTTGGAAGGACACTTTGGCAATATCTATAAAAACCAGAAGTGTATACACCATTTCCCCCAGCCATTTCACGTGCTTAATTAATCCCACAGAATAACTATCCTATGTATGCATGGTATGTGAACAGGCATGTCTTTTTTGCATTTTTGTGATGGAAATTTCTCCATCTAAAGTTGTTTTTAATTAATTAATTTTAATATTCATTAATTGACTTCTGGGAAGATGGAGGATTAGAGAGGCAGAGGGATCACTTCTCTCCTAGAAAAAATAGCTAGGGACATATCGAGGGCTACTCTAGGGCTCACGACACAAGAGGAAGGTGAGTCACCACCCAGAAGAGAGGTGGGCTAAGGAAAGGAGTCTCAGCTGGCTGAAAAATCCTGTGAGTAAAGCAGCAGCAGCAGCAGGTGGCACCCATGCCCCGCCCCACACTCAGAGCAAACAGCAATCTGCAGAGTGCAGTGGCTGTGGACTGCAGTGGCTGTGGATTGAAGGGATTGCAGGGGTCCTCTTCCCCAAGAAAGGGGAGAGGGAAGGACACAGCCTACAGCAAATTCAGATTTTGGCCAGCGAACTTGGTCTGCTGCATTGGAGGGTCTCAAACTTTCAGGCTTGGTGGTGCCTCAACCTTGTTTGCACTGAGAGCTGGCAGGAAGCTAAAGATAATTTTCCTTCTCAAACAGCCTCCCTACTGGCCCAGACTGATTGCTGAGGAGGCAGAGGGACAGAGAGTGCAGCCTGCCAAGGGAGATCAGCTTCTGAGTAAGTTTGTTTGTGAGGCTTGGCCAGCCCTGAGGACATAATTAAGGAACTGAAAGAGAAAAACTTCTGGCCAAGAATTCTTTATCTGGCAAAACTGCCCTTCAAATAAAAAGGTGAGTTAAAATTATTCATGGATAAATAGAAACAAAGAGAGTACCAAAATAAGAATCTAGCTCTGCAGGAAACACTAAAGGGAGTTCTGCATCAGAAAAGAAAAGAGAAGAAAGAGAAGCTTTGAGGAAAGTGTAGAAATGAAGACTATCAGAAATGGTAACCAAAAAAGTAAAAAAATGGACAAAAATAAGATACGACATATGAAAGCCAAAGGATAAAATGGTTGAAGTAATGCCTTTACAGTAATAACATTGAATGTTAATGGATTAAACTCCCCAATCAAAAGACATAGACTGTCAGAATGGATAAGAAAACATGAGTCATCATCATATACTGTCTGCAGGAGATTCACCTTAAACCCAAGGATGCAAATAAATTGAAACTGAAAGGTTGGAAAAAGATATTTCAAGCAAATAGTAACAAAAAGAGAGCAGGTGTAGCTACACTGGTGTCAGACAAAATAGGCTTTAAATACAAAAAATGATAAGAGATGCAGAAGGCAATTATAAATTAATAAATGGGAACATCCACCAGGAAGGAGTTACAGTCATAAATATCTATGCACCTAACCATGGTATCCCAAAATACATGAGGCAATCTTTGGCAAACTGAAATGAAGAATAGTTGGGGACATGAACACACCACTCAAATCAATAGATAGAACAACTAGATGGAAGATCAACAAGGAAACAGAAAATTTGGATAATGCAATAAATGAGATGGACCTGACAGACATATACAGACGATTGACCCCAAATCAGCAAGTCATACATTCTTCTTAAATTCTCGTGGATCTTTCTCCATGATAAAGCACATATTGGGCCACAACACAGCTCACAATAAATTTCAGAAGGATAAAATTATACAAAGCACCTTCCCTGATATGAATGGAATAAAGCTGGAAATCTATAATAGGTGGGAAAGGAGAAAATTTGCAAATATTTGGAGGCTAAACAATACACTCCTAAACAACTAGTGGGTCAAAGAAGAAATCGCAAGAGAAATTGGTAGATATCTCAAGACTTATGAAAATGAGAACACAACTTATCAAAACTTATGAGATATACTGAAAGCAGTGCTGAGAGGGAAATGGATAGCACTGAATGCTTATATTAAAAATAAAGAGTTAAAATCAAAGATCTAACTGAACAACTGGAGAAACTAGAAAAAGAATAGCAATTCAATACTAAAGCAAGAAGACAGAAAGAAATAACAAAGCTTAGGGCAGAAATAAATAAATTGAGGGAAAAAAAACAATAGAGAAAACCAACAAAACCAAAAGCTGATTTTAGAAAATCAATAAAAATCAACAAACCCTTAGCAAGACTAACAAAGAAAAGAAGAGATGAAGCCAAATTAATAAAATCAGGAATGAAAGTGGTGACATTACGACTGACCCCACAGAAGGATCATAAAAGGATATTATGAGAAACTGTATGCCAATAAATGAGGCTACCTAGATGAAATATACAAATTCCTAGAAATGCACAAACAACCTACAATGATGGATTGGAAGTCTGAACATTGTGAAGAAGTCAATTCTACCCAAATCGATTTAGAGATTGAATGCAATACCAATCAAAATTCCAACAGTCTACTTTACAGAAATAAAAAAGTCAATTACCAAATTTATTTGGAAGGGAAAGGGGTCCCGAATAGCCAAAAACATTCTAAAAATGAAGAGGAAAGTAAGAGGACTCACACTTCCTGACCTTGAAATGTATTATAAAGCTACAGTGGTCAAAACAGCATGGTATTGGCATAAAGATAGACATATTAATCAATGGAATTGAATTGAGAGTTCAGAAATTGACACCTCTATGGTCAACTGATTTTTATACGCCTACCAAGCCCACTTTTTTGGTACAGAACAGTCTTTTCAACAAATAGTGCCGGGAGAACTGGCTATCTATAACCAAAGTAATGAAAGAGGAAACCTCTCTCACTCCCTACAAAAGAATCAAATCAAAATGGATCAAATACCTAAACATAAAAGCCAGGACCATAAAACTTCTGGAGGATAACATAAGGAAACATCTACAAGACCTTGTAATAGGTGGAGGTCTCTTAAACCTTACACCCAAAGCATGAGCAACAAAAGAAAATATAGATTAATGGTACCTCCTCAAAATTAAACACTTCTGGACCTCAAATGACTTTGTGAAGAGGGCAAAAATTTGGCCTACTCAATGGGAGAAAATATTTGGAAATCACACATCCAACAAGGATCCAATATTTATGATTTATAAAGAGATCCTACAACTCAACAGCAAAAAAGACAAATGACCCAATTTAAAAATGAGCGAAAGACCTAAATAGACATTTTTCTAAAGAAGAAACAACTGGCAAAGAAACACATGAAAAAATGTTCAACATCACTGGCTACTAGGGAAAGGCAAATCAAAGCTGCAATGAGATATCATTTCATACCTACTACAACGGCCACTACTAAAAAAAAAAAAAAAATAGTAAACAAGTGTTGGAGAGGATATGGAGAGATAGGAACACTTATTCACTGTTGATCAGAATGTAGAAAGTACAGCCACTCTGGAAGTCTGTCTGGCAATTTCTAAAGAAGTTAGCTATAGATCTACCATGTGACCCAGCATGGTAGTAACTATGTATATACCCAGAAGAACTGAGAACAGTGATACAAACAGACATTTGCAAATTATGTTCATAGTGACATTATTCACAATTGCCAAAAGATGGAAGCAACCCAGGTATCCATCAACTGACAAATGGGTAAACAAACTGTGTTATATACACCTGATGGAATATTACTCAACTATAAGAATAAATGAAGTTGTGAAACATATGACAATATCAATGAACCTGGAGGACATTATGTGGAGTGAAGCAAGTCAGGCACAAAAGGACAAATATTGAATAATTTCACTATTATGAACTAAATATAATGAGTAAACTCATGGAATTAATAGCTAGTATATAAGTCACCAGAGAATAGAATGTGATTAGAGAATGGGAAGCTGAGGTTTAATCTGTGCAGAATTGGTAAAAAGTTGTTTGTAAATGTTTGGAAAAATTAGAAATGGTGAAGTCACATCATAGGCTTTGTAATTAGTAGCGCTAACATATGGGTGTGATAGTGGTTTGTTTTTTATTGTTTTGTGTGTGTGTGTGTGGTGTAATGAATATTCTCTAATATTGATTGAACTGATGAATGCACAACTCAGTGATTATACCAAATGCCATTAATTGTACACTTTAAATTATATGGTTTATGAACTAAAAAATATAATAGGGTAGGTTGGGGGAAAATATACCAAATGTAAGATGTGGACTATAGTTAGTAGTAATGCTTTGACAATCCTCTTTCGTTATTTGTCACAAATGTTTCACAACAGTGCAAGATGTTCATGGTGGGGTGATATATGGGAGCCCTGTATGATGTTATGCATGCTTGTTTTGTAAGTTCACAGTTTTTAGTATACACTTATTGTTTACATATCTTCATGTATGAATGATATACTTCAATAAATTGTTTTTAAAATGAAAACAGTAAACAAATTAATAATGTAATTTCAGATAGAGATAAGTGCTACAACAAAAATAAAGCAGCATAGGATTGTAGAAGGTGGTGAGTAATGCTGTGCAATTTTAAGATGGGGAAATCAGGCATGGTGACTCTGAGGTGGTGGCATCAGAAAACTGAGTGATGCTAAGGAGTCAGTAGTAGAATGATCTGGGGGTATTTTCACAAAAAAATATATTTTATTTGAAGTAAATTAAGCTCTTAGACTTAATTTCCAACTTACAAGTTAAATGATACCATAAAGAGATAATTAGGCAAATTCAGAAGGAGGGGGCATCCTCTAAAACAACTTGTCCCAATGTCTTCCAAACCACTATCATTTATTTAGAGAGGGGTATGGGTATGGGGGAGGAGAGAGAGAGAAAGAGAAAGAGAACAACAGAGAGAGAGAAAATAAATAAATAATACTAATCATTAATAGGTGACTTTAAAAATTATGGTATGTTTTTGTAACAAAATTGCAAACATTTAAAAATAATGAGGAAAATACTGGAATATACACATATAAAAAGAATAACTGAGCTATTTTGTGTGAAAAAAGCAAACTATAAAATGGTTTCTATATATGTTTTCTCATTAATTTAAAAATATGCATATACCTCTTTTGCTGTGGAGACTTTCTTGATGACCACAGTGAGAATACTGGCTATTTTGGGGCAGAGGTCTGAGTTGCCAGAGTGGAAAGTGTAATCACTCATTCATTTAAAACCTTTTGATAGTATTTGTCATTACCATGTGCACAAGTTGCTTGAATAACAAACATATATGTATAAACATATCTTTAAAAAATCTTCTCAGAGTTGAGGTTATTCTAAGAATTGGAACTAAATATTTTAGTTTTAAAAGTCCAGATTCTTTGAGATTTAGTTAATTATATACAATATCTTTTTCTATAAATGGCATCTTGATTACATTATAATGTAATTCAATTCTTCACCCTTCCTTGGCCCTTCACCATGTGACTTAAAGCAGTTCTCACTAAAAGTCAGGGTTTTATTTCCCTACCCTTATTTGTTGTTGTTCCCCCCACCCCACCCCACCCCTCTGCCCACCGAGATGACTCCCTTGTCTGTCTGCTCATTGTCTGCTGGTCTGCTTTAGGAGGCTTTGGGAACCAAAACCTACAACACAGCTTCTCCTATGTAGGAGGCAGGCACCCAATTGCTTGAGTCACATGCGCTCCCCCCGCCACCCCTTTTAATTTAGAAGATTTGATGATGTGCTTTGGTCAATGAAATGTGGTAAGTATAATATCCTAGTTTCAAGCCTAGACACAAAGGAACCTGGCATATTTTCTCTTGATTGTTCCTGCCCTCTGCCTTTGTCATGAGAACATGCTCAAGCTAGCACCCTGGATGATGAGAACACATGGAGGAGGATAAATTTGCTTCAGCTGTCCGCCAATGCCATCCTAAATTAGGCAACAGTCAACTGACATGCAAAACTGTAATTAAGCCCAGACAAGATCAGCAGAGTCATATAGTTGACCAGCAGCTAACTGCAAACTACCTAAGTGAACATTTGCTCACTAGCCCCAATCAGCTGAACTACACAGATGTGTAAACAAATAGTTATTTTGGGATGCACTGAAGTTTTTGGTTGCTGGTTACACAGCATTGTAACTGATATAATACACACTAATAAACATCAAACTATTAAGGTGATTCAAGCAATTGCTTTTTCAGTCATCTGGCTTAAATTCTCAGAATAAGAAAAACTATAAAATTTTAAGTCTAATAATCTGAGTAAAATACATCTTCTAATTCTTATTTGGATATCTGGAGAGAATTTGCTGGCTTTGTTGTCATTTTTCAAAAGTTTTCAGGAAATAGTAATGTCTCTCACAGCATGGCCTAAAAACAACTTGAATAATATTTAAATGGGTACTTTAATTAACTAGGCAGATTTTATTCCCATTCCAAAATAAATGTCCCAGTTGATTGCTTTGCACACCTAATTTGACAAAGATTTTGAGAATCTGTGCCCTATTACATAAGATGAAAATTCATCAGTGATGATTTTTTTCTTCTTATAGCAACAAAAAAGATTTTGAGACAATCTGAATAAGCATTTGAAGATAAGTTTGCAGTTAGTCTTTGTATACTTACTGCTGCTCTATATTAATAATGGTTACAGGTACAACAACAAAAATTAGAAAAAATTATGAAATTTCTGCAAGAGAAAAAATCTAAATAAATTCATTAATTTTATCTGCAGTTGGTACAAAGAGAACTTTGATTTGCATGTTGATTTAAGAGTCATTGTGCCAATGAAGTATAAGCAAGCAGGGCAAGTCATTGACTTATCATTCATTTCTGTAAAAGAGAAAATAATATGTCATCACAACAACCCAAACAAGTCACCAGAAGAATTCTCACTCCAACTGCTTAGCAAAGAAAATGAACACAATAATGGCATTTCAACAGACTCAGTGTAGGGAGAACCTTACTCTTTTACGACAGACAGCATGTTTTGAAATGATTGATATAATAGATGTAAGATATCTGAATCATTCTTCTTTTAAGGATATTTCAAAATTGAGTGCATTCTAATTTTATAAATGTTTGCTTCTAAATTAACTAAAAACGAATATTAATCTTTAATTGCATTAATATACAAAAAAATGAAACATAAAGCCCAAATCATCAACTTTTAGTTGAGTGTTGTGGATTTATTGCCTGTAATATATAAACAATTGCTTTATTTAGAGTCTGTTGTTCCAAAACGGAAAAACCTCTGGAAACCTGACAATTAAATATGCCAAGTCTATATGTTGGGCTATGTTCATTGAGACTAGTTGGTCTTATTTTTGAGAGGAATGGAATCCTTCTAGTCTGGGATCTTTTAATCCTCTATTTTTCTTGTACAGAGGCCAATTTGACTAGCTTATAGAAAATCCTTAATGTATCCTAGTGGAATGAATCAATAGTGTTTGCTTTATTAACAAAATGAAGAAAGTTCTTTTATTTTTTATACTATTGCAAAATGGATGTGTACCCAATGGGCAACACTTGCTGAGGAGATGAGATGCTGGTTGAAATACTGGAAATAAATCTACTAAAATACAAGAAAAGGAACAGATAGTAATATCCAGTTAGCATAACCATATTTTATCATCTGAACACTCCATTTCTTATTGTTACTCTGTATACTTTCTCTCTATACACTATTTCATTCGAGTTTTTGTAATTGTGTTTTCATATATCTAAGTGAGTACAACAAATAAAGGATCTCTTGAAGTCACAATATGGGAATTCAATTGTGGAGTTGGTCTAGAGGTGCAATTTGAGGGAGGAGTGATTTGCAGGCAAGTGAGTGACTTAAAGGCCTGAAATTCTGGAAGTGGCCTTAGTGACTAGAAGGCAAGAAAGACTCTCAAGGATTTAGAAGGAGATGCCAAATAGTGTAATTCACATAAAATACACAAAAAGTTTTACAATATTCTACATACAAGATGAACAGGCAGTTGTTTGTTTATTTGTCTTACTAACAAATCTCAATATATATAGAACACTTTTTGCCCACCAATAAAGAGATAAAATACGTATTGAATTATTCACATTTTGCTTAACCAGTACTTATAGAATGCCTTATACAGCAGTAACCTTAAATAATAATATTCAAATTCTAAGCCAGAACATTTCAACAAGTACCAAAAATACTGTGAATAACCAATACCAATTTTCATCAAAAGTCAGAGGCAAAATTGAATTGACTTGGATTAAAAAGTCATTATTTACTCAATTATTACTTTTTAAATTATGTTGAATAGTTTTTCTGGAGAAAAAAAAATTGTTTATGTCTTTCTAATATGAAAATTAACCCAAACCAATGTACAAACATACAGAGACAAAATAGTAACAAAAATTTGGGCTCCAAATTTCTCAAATTTGAAGAAACTTGAAATTTGTGTATTTATGAAATAAGATGTTTTGTGCTATTGAGAAAGCATAAGATTAAAAGAGAATGATCCCAATCTTCGAAAGAAACCAGTTATTTATAGTTCTTATATTACTTTGCCTTAAAGAATGCATTATAAATATGAGGGTCTTTAATATAGAGCACAAAATATCTAGAAATAATGAGATCCTCCAGAGAATAGCAAGGTCGTGAAAATATTTTATGGAAAAGGCAAAGGTTACTGTTTTTCACCTTTTTGCATTTATCAAGTCCTTTAAACCTATTCATATTGGGAGATATGAATCTTACAAGTTAGACTTTGTCAACTTCTTGCCTTGGTTATATTTACTTATCTATCACACACCCAAAGTTAATAGTATTTACTTCTGATTTTTAAAAATGTATCTCACATAACCTCAAGTATTAAGAGAAAAATACTAAATGCTAAAGAAGCAAATATTTAAAATAGTGCCAACTTGATATATACATTTTAAAATGAAATAATAGTAAAGAATATGAGATTTTTCAGCATTTTTGGAAAGTTCCCTTCTTCTTCTCCAGGCATAATCTAAGGGGTTTTACCACTTAATATTATATTTTTCCAGCTTTATATTATTACTAAGCTATTTAGAAATTCATCTCAACAATATTTTCTGAGAAAACCTGCATCTTATCAGTGATGTCTGAGGAAAACACAGCACTCTAGAACAACCCTCAGAGTCAGCTAAATTACAGTTGAAATCTTTTTTCCACAACAAAGGCCAATTTGGAGGCGGTGTTGAATCTAATTTGCTTTAATTACATGGCAGTCAAGTCTTCAGGAACATATAACTCCTGTGAGAAAAAAATCTCAGGACTGTTTTGGAATAATCCAGCAGACAGGAGCTGTGCAGACCTGACAATGACTCCTTCACCATCTGTAGCAGTCTGGCATTATTTATGAATTCCAAAAATAGATCCTTGGCTTATGCTTATAAATTGGTCTGTTCCTCTGGGTACATTAGATTTTATTGGATTCAGAGGTTTCACTCTTACTTGATTATATTATGATTAAGGCTTTGATTGGGCCACATCAGTAGGCTTTGATTGGGCCCCACCAAGGGGGTGGGGACTCACAGAGAAAACGACAAGGCAGAGGAGTTAGTTGGAATTTTAATGCTGGAGCCTGGGGAAGTACACACACAGAGAAGCAGATACATGAGGAAAGAGAAAAGGCTCCATTAGACAAGGCAGAAGCCCCTGGAAGAGAGAAACAAGCCATTTGCCTGAGAGTCTAGAGCTGGCCTTGTGGAGAGAGCAGAGCAGCTGAACCCAGAGAGGAACGAACCCTGGGAGAGAGATGAGACTTATCCCAGCCTACAGCTGATATTGGAAGAAGCTGAGACCACAGAGCCTTAAGAGGAAGAGGAAGCCTGAACCCTCGCAGATGTCAGCAACCATCTTGCTCTAACACGTGGCCACAGACTTTGGTGAGGGAAGTAACTTATGCTTTATGGTCCGGTAACTGTAAGTTTCTACCCCAAATAAATACCCTTTGGTATTTTGCATCAGCACCCCTTTGGCTGAAGAGCACACCATTTCTTTCCAAGACACGGGCAGTGTTTCATCTTGTAGTGATCATGTAAAACATCATTGCTGATTGGGAAAATTATGCAGGCATATTTTTGGAAAACAAAATTAATTTCCATATTTTATCTCCAAATTATGTAAAAACCAAATCATTTTTTAATACGTTCAATCGTTCCAATGGTAAAACCCTCTTTGACCAACACCTGATGAATGTTTAATTTGTGTTATGAAAAGAACACACCTGACTCCAGCCTTTAGCAACATGTCAGCATCTGTGATTATTGCCAATGATAGCAAATGAGTTGGTATATCATAGCAAGAACACTTAAAATTGTTTGCTGTCTAGATCATAGGTTATAAAAGTTATTTTATTAATTGATGGTCATCTAGTCCTTAGGATAGCTTAGCACCAATGGGAGATCAACTGAAAATAATAGTTTAATGTTAGATATCAAACTGGGTCTTTGTACATAGTCATTAAATCCTGCTTGTCATGTCATGTACCAGACACTCACCAGGTTTTGCCAGTTCTTTCTTGAAGTGTACCCAAATTCATCCTTTTTTCTCCATTCATAGTATCATAGTCCTAAAGCAAACAGCAACTAGATTAATAATCACTCCATATTATTGAGTGTCTTTTGTGTGTCAGCTTTCTCTTCATTATTCATTTGATTCTTTGAACCACCCATGAAGGCAGTATTTTTGTTATAAAAATACCTATCTAAGAGGTTTTTATGGTTAATTTTTTTAAAGTTATCTATATAAAGCACTTAGCATAGTGACCAGAGTATAGTAAGCAGTCCACAAATGTCCATCATCAACCATGATCATCATCCTCAACACCATCCTCATTACCATTACCAGATTACAATTGGGAAATCTAAGGTTCTAAAAGGCTAAGTATCCCAAGGTCAAAAGTAGCAATACAGCCAGGATTTTGGTCCCCAGATCTGTCCTAAAAACTCCTGCTCTTCAGGCCTTAATGTTACTTTGTTTTCTGTAGCCCTTAATAATACAGCAAGTAAGTTTAATGCAACTGATATTTGCAAGGAAATTGAAAATATGCAATAGAAATAGTCCTTTGCTTCAAGGAGCTTACATTCTTGTCGGAACTATAAGGTATACACATGGAGATATTAAAACATACTCCAGAATAGTTGACAATGTAGTGCCTTTTACATACAGAGAGGAGAATACATAATTACATTGATGTATTTCAATATCTATCATGAAAAGCAGTGGGTGAAAACAAGCCAAAGAAGGTAAGCATAAATGTGGGAGCTCAGAGGTGGGAGATATACCTCTGATTAACAGAAAACAAGGAAGGCTTCATGGAGCAAACAGTTATCCTTTAGGGACAGTTTTCTATCTCTGAAGCATCCTGTAGGCAGTTTCTCAATTACCATATCAACACTGATTCAAGATTAACCTTCTGTCCTTTCACCATTCATCATGTCACTTTCCTATTCAAGAACCTATAACGAGACTGGTATGGTGAAACAGAGAGGGCATAGTATCAGGACTAAAATGTACTCTGCCACTTCCAAAAAGCTAAGTAATCTCTTTTAACTTCTTTTATCTCCTCCAGAAAGTGAGGGAATAAAAAAAGCTATAGCAACATACCTCCATGTCTTTATCTCTCATGGTCTTTACAACATTCTCGTTAAGTATGAATTCTTATTGTCATCAGTTGTAGCTGGGGAAAATTACTTGGCCAAGGATGATTCAGTACATAGAAAATGGAGCTTAACACAAGCTAGTTAGTAAATAAAACTTGAGCGAAGCGCAGATTTTCTGATTCTAATAAAAAATACAGCAGTATATTGAATATATTCCAAACCAAAGGGTTTTCCACAGTCAGAATATTTCAAAAGGTGGCTTCATTTTATTTCTTTCAATCATATTATTCATATTTCCCCAACTATTCTCTTCAGTAAGCCAGTCCCTTACATCTCCAACAGTCATGCTCTTCACCATTGCTAGGACTTGGCTCATTTTATTTCCCTGGCAGAATATGTGGTTTGTCCTCCTTCTAAGCAGATCTGATCTTATCCATAGATCATGTTCTTCCTCCCCATCAACTTTTACAACTTCTGTGAAAATTGATGGCATGCATTTTTAAAACCTTATGACTTTCATTGTTTGTACATGACTTAGCATTTGATTATTAGGTTCAATTATTTGTTTCTGATTATTTTATACATTCATGTCTTTTCTACCAACACAAATTTAAACCCTATATTTTGGGTCTAATATAGACCTAGTAGAACTTGGCATATTTAACACAACTGAAATATTTTCTTACTAATTTAATGATTGTTATCAGAAAGAGCATAAAATGTCCATTGGTGTTATTATGGAGGGGGGAACTGAAGTAAGGTCTGCCAAATTACTTGTAACAAAGGTACAGAGTATCTGGATGAAAATTATTCTGGATACCTAAATATCTAATATCTTTGTACATTCAATGTAAAATACATACATTCATCCAATTATTCACTTAAAATGGTTACTGAGAATCAAGTAGGTTCTAATCACTGAGTTAAGTGCTATAAATATGACCATAGTCCAACTCCTGTCTCAAAGACCTTATCTGGCAAGACAAAGAAGTAAAGATACTAAATACAGTATGATCAAGTATCAATAGTGAATAAGGAAGTATGTAAACAGTTGGGACTGACTCATCCTTGGAGAGTTGAGAAGATCCCTAGTGGCAGAATATATAACTAGAATTCCTAAAGAAAGAGATCCCAGGTATTTATGTAAAAGGGTCATACAGAATACAATAGGTGCAAAATCAAAAGGGGAAAGAGATTATAGAAAATTTGCATAATTGCCAGTAGTTCAAAATGGCATATACACAGAATAACTTAGGTTGAGACTGAAGAAAATATAAAAAGGAGATGAAATGAGCAGAAATAATATCCCCACTTACAGGGCCAAATACTAGAGAATAAGCAAGTCTAGTTTAACTTAGTAAATATCATCTTTTGACTAAGTGTTTAAGAACAGGATAAATTAATTATACATTTGATCAGTTCTAGAGCATGATGTTCTAGAAGCTTAAATATATCCCTATGCTGCATGTTGACAAAGTCAAAATTTCTTCTTGAAATTTTCTTTATTTGGTGTTTCTCAAATTTAAAAGTAATTTTTGATCATTTAAAATGCATACCACACAGCAGCAAAGCTAAACATTTCCTCCCCACATGTATATACATTTCTCTTATTAATATAAATATATACAAGACCATAGGCACAAATATAGGGATAATGTTTGTTTGATAGATATTTTCCTCCTCAGAACTCCAATTCCTACTTTTACACACACTCTTCCTTCATCAATTCAAATAACAAATATTAATAATTGTAAGTGTGTTTCTGTTGGCAGATAAATGGATTTTCACTTCTTTGTATTATTCTTTTTTAAAATAGTGTAATAATAGTTTTTACATATATTTTAATTGCCTGGTAATTTTAAATTTAATATTCAAATTGAAGTTATATATCATCTTTAGTTTTTAAAGCATATATATCTACTAGAGAAACCAATATGAACAATATTTCCTGCTCTCAGATCACTAAGATATGTTCATATAATGTATGTGTGTGTGTGTCATATACACATGTACTGTATTGTCATTTTTCTTTGGTATATTGATTTTTTGGAGAATATTATTCAGTGAGAGTATTTTAATATTTACTTCACCGCTCTCAGTCCCCTGCTGAGAGCATTCTAAAGACTTAATCAATGCTGAAATCAGATATAATAAACTTGTAATGTATTCATATCAACCCTGCCTTTCCTCCTTGACTTTTGGGCTAATTATATCAATCATTGTCATCTCTATAGACACCCTGAATTCAGTACTTCTGAGTGAATAGTTTTGTTTCCTTTTATTCTTTTCAATTTGTGGATACGTTTTCATATTTCATTCTTATGCCTGACTACTTTTTTTAACATAGTCATAAAGTACTCATCTCTTTACTTCTAAAGCTCTTGTTTTTAATGAGGGTCATATATGAAAAACTTAAATCATGAATTTTATTAAAATTTAACCGTACTTCTATATATTAACAATGCTATAGGAAATCCACTCATTTGCATCAGGTGTAGAGATGCATTCACTGACACTATTATTTTTTACTGAGAATTTCTCGTTCTTTTTTTTCCCCAGAGCCTCTTCATGTGATAATTTTGCTTTCACTCTCTAAATTTAGGAAGATATTAAAAAGCCTCAGTGATTAAGGAAAATTGCCATTGCAAAGGAAACATGTTATCATTGGAAATCTTGTAAAATATTAATAGCTGTAATAAAATAATAACACCAACAAATATTTGCATAACCTTTTTCACATTGTGCAAAGTGCTAAAACTATTATGTCAGGAGATCCAAATAACAACCTTTATAATAGAAAAGCAAGGTCATTTTGCAAATGATAAAACTGGAAGTCACAGATATTAAAGTCTTCAAAATAACTAGTTAGTAAGAGAGGATGGTCTGGAATGTAGCAACCAGATCCCCAGGAATTTTTCCAAATACTTTCAAAATTCTTCAAACTCCTTGTCAATAATAGCTTTCTTTGACAGGAAACAGTCAAGAATATCTGAGGAAAGTTTTTTCCATCCTCCCTAACCTAGCTCTAAATTTTGTGACCACTTATGAAATCACAACATTCATGTCTAGAGAAAATAAATCTATATTTTAGTTCATATATATATATATATGGAGAGAGAGAGAGAGCGTGCGCACGCTTACTGTATGACAAGCACTATACTAGGTGCCCGAGAATTTAAAAAATAATAATAATAATAATAATGCAGTTCATTCTTATACTTAAGGAAGAGACAGTCTTACTGGGAAGATGAATCCGTATGATGAAAATTTATATACGTAATAAAATATATAAAATGTAGTAAGGCATCTGACACAGGTACCCACCAAGTGCTTTCGGAGAACCCAAGAATCAATTAGCTTGACTTCAGGAGAATAGGGCTGGAGGTGTTATGGGTAAAGGGACAAGGACAAAGACATCTTAATTTAGAAGCTACCTTCCAGAGAGTTTTAAGAGGGGAGCAGGTGAGTTCAAAAGGAAGAGCTTTCCAAGGGATAAAAGATAGAACATCATTCTTTTAGCCTAGCACTCTATCATAGCTAATGTGACCATATACTTTGTCAGTTAATGATCAGTGTCTGGGACAACAAACATAAATTAGGACTGTCCTGTGGAAACCTAGGCTTATAGTTGCCTTAGCATCTTGCCAGAGAGAAAGACAGTGTAATAGAAAAAGATATTCAAATAACAATATCAGTTTTTCATTTTATCTTACTAAGCTGCCATTCCTCTCTCTTTCTCTCCTATAACATTTTCTGCTGTTATTTATACAAGAAAGAAAAGTAAGGCTCAGTCTAGACTCTCTCTACCTGCACCTTACCCCTAGTAGGATAAAACTCATCTAAGACTATCTGCTGGCTCTGTTCCCTCTCTTTGTCACTACTGACACTGCACTGGACCAGACCTCGCACCATAATTTTTGAAAGCCCCTTAAACCACCTCCTTTCCTTCAGCTCTGCACTTTATTCTCCGCCAGCCTCCACAATAAATTACCTAAAATCCGTATCTGTTCATGGCACTCACTTGGACTTTAAGTTCAGTAAAGGTTCCTGGCTGGCACAAAAGGCCTTTCCTGATTTGCCCCACCCATACATTTTTCTTTTCTTCTCCCTTGCTACTTCTCTCTCACTCTTTACACCTCAGAAACTTAGCAATAAAACTCAAACATGATATTTTTTCTTACCTTTGAACTTTTCTATGTGCTTCTCACTTTACCTGGAATTTCTCTCTCTTCCTTATCGTAACAGAGACCCTCAAAACCCTGCTGAAATGTCATTTAATCTCTTTCTTTTTCACATTTACATCAAGTGAGTATATCACTTAAATCAAGTCCTGTGCTTTGCTTCCCCATAAATTGAATAAATATGTATTTTTGCACTAATTGTACTATAGTGCATTGATTTATTTGTATGTCTCTTTCCTATGTGATTGTCAACTGTGAGTGCAGGGAGAGCAAACCCATGCCTTGTTCTTCACTGCATTCCCAAGTCACTGGCTAGTAATGAGCACAAAGCAGGTCCATTATATATGTAATGACTTTTATTTACTGTCAAATGAGGTGGTAGCTGCTGAATGATTCGGTTCATTTGCCAATCCAAAATAAACAGGCTCAATTCAGAAAGTGTTGCAAGTGTTTGTTATCGACAGCCCTCTTCATATCACTCTTTCTGTGAAAAATATATTTAATACAAAATGAATAGCAGCATTTATAAATATACCTGGATCTGAGGGTCTAATGATAATTTTACAAATCCTTTTTTTCCAAATAGAACTCTGTACATAGAGTAAATAGAACAGTAGTACATAGATGATCTTTTCCTAAATAAAACCAAATGCAGAGGCCATTTATATTCCATTAGCTTTCAGCTTAATCATTTGTGTAATAGAAATATCTGTATTTGCCAGCTCATGCACAAGCAGATGCATTGAGCATAAAATCCCTCATTCTCTATATAGAAATCCAAGTTGCATGTGTTGGGGAAGGCAGTGCAGAGAGGAGTGAGGAGGTGCTTAAATCTAATGTATGGCAACTTTACATCGTAATTATTGCAACATTAGTAGTGGATGGACATTGAATCAGTTACATATTTATTTTTTAGGAAAGAAAGAGAGCAGCCTAGTGTGTATACAAGTTATTGTAATTTGACTCTGAAGAAATGAAACTGCTCTAAAACTCAAAAAGTTAACTACTCCATGAAGCTAACAGGTTTCAAAGCTATTACATATATTAAAAATAATTCCACAAGCTTTGGCCTGAAACTAGAGAAGGCCTGCTAATGCAACAGCTAAGGATGAGGAGTCTGGTGAGTTTGGTTTCCTATGATGTGCCAAATCTACAAGCTGTCCCCACAGTCTGAAGACCTGGAAATGCGTTTATGGCATGAGTTCCTGCAGAATGAAATTTGAAAGACCAATCTACCACTCTCAGCTGAGGCCAAGAGCCACAGAAAGCATCTCTATCCTTGGAGGAAAAAAAAACTGTGGAAATCCAAAGCAATAAGTCACTTCTGGACCTTGAAAAATCTGAAAGAAATTTTCAAATGACAAATAGAAAATTATGTGCTCTACAAAATAGAAATATGTGCCTAACAAAAATAGATCAAAATCACCAAACTATACTTCTTCTATATCTAGTACATATTTTAAATAAAATAATGAAAATTCAAAGTATATATTAAATTAGATTCCTTAAGGTTGGAAGTTGAAGAAAAGAGTTAGAAAAATTGCCTTTGATTTTGACTCTGTCTAGTACTGCAATAATAAAATAATAATTGAAGCCATATTGAGGAAGACAAACTTTTTAAGTATATATTTATTATTTTTAAAGAAGCTTTGGATTACATAAATGTTACATCAAAAATATAGGGGATTCCCATATACCCCACCCTTTACCCCTCCCACATATTCCCATATTAACAACATCTTTCATTATTATGGTACATTTGTTAAAATTGATGAACATATCAAAGCATTGTACTAGCCAAGGACTATAGTTACGTTATAGTTTACACTTTGCCCTGCACAATTAAGACTAATTTTGTGTTAAAGTATTTGGCAATTGAGTCCTATAGAATTTGGGAGGTTGCATACTTTATGAGTCACTGATTTCCTTTTTCCTTTCTTTTCTTTTCTTTTTTTTTAAATTACAAGGCACATTGCAGTTGTCTCTCCTATAATTCTGGTACATAGAATATTAAGTCCAAACAAGCAATCAAAAATAGGAAGCAATATGTGACCAAACTGCAATTTCTTCTTTAAACGTATTTTTAACCTAGGAAATACCTGAAATTTCTTATATGACTTATTTCCTCTTCCAAGCAAAGATCAAAATTAAAAAGAAAAATGCTTTTGTGTTTTGGAATTTTTAGATCCAAACTACATCCAAATTCAGGCCACATTATTATTATCAATGAGACTATGCTTTGGTGATTGATTTGTTTCCTAGGGCTGCCAAAACAAATGACAACAAATGAGGTGGTTTAAAACAACAGACATGTATTCTCTCATAGCTCTTGTGGCTAAAGGTCCGAAATCAAACTGTTGGCAGAGTCACGCTCCCTCTGAAGTCTCTACCGAAGAATCTGGTGCATGCCTCTCTCCTACTGGTTGCAGGCAATCCCTGGTGTTTCTTTACTTGGAGACCTATCACTCCAATCCCTGCTTCCCGATTCACGTGGCATTCTCTCTGTGTTCTGTGTCTCCGTGTTCAAATGTCTCTCTTCTTAAAAGGATGCCAATCATATTCTATTAGAGCTCACCCTGGTCCAGCATGACTTCATGTTAACTTACTGCCAAATAAGGTTACATTCACAGGTACTGGGAGTTAGGACTTGCACATAATTTTGGGGGGAGATACAATTCAACCCACAACAGTGATGTACAGAAATCTTCTTGCATGTAGTTTTTAAAAGGTTGTACATTATAAAAAGAAAACCTGTGTTTTATTAAGTCAAGCTGAGGGAAAATGCTCATTAATGCAGTGGTTTGGTTTCCTAGACTGCTTAAAGCAAATACCATAAAAAGGGTTGGGTTTTTAACAGTGGGAGTTTATTAGATTGCAGTTTGAGGCAGAGAAAATGTCCAAATCAAGGCATCATCAAGGCAAAGCTTTCTTCCCAAAGACTGGCTCCCAGCAATCATTAACTCCTCTGCCACATGGCAAGGCACATGGCAGCATCTGCCGGTTTCTCCCTCCTCTTCCAGGTTTCACTGCTTTCAGCTTCTTGCTTCCATGGCTTTCTTTCTCTCTGTCTTTTTCCATACTATTATTTAAAAAGGACTCCTGTAAGAGGATTAAGATCCATTCTGATTGACATGGGTCACACCCTAACTGAAGCAACCTCATCAGAAAGCCCTACTTACAATGAATCCACATCCATAGGAATGGATTAAACTTAAGAACATGTTTTTCTGGGCTACATACATCTTCAATCCACTACTTGCCGGAACAAATATACTTTGTTTTATTAACACCAATAACACACAACAAAAAGAGCCATTGAGGACCATACTAATATCTAAATTTTTAAATAAGAATTAAACATAGAGTTCTTCTTACCCAGGTTAAAACTAAAAATAGAAATACAGAAACTCTATTCAATAAATAGTAAAATGTAAATATGTATTTCCTTATTAAACTATGGTTGTTTATAGGAGTAAAGCAGAAGAAATGACTTCAGAGGAAACATAGTGAAATTAATAGGTTTCCTGTCCTGGTCCACACCCAGGCCCTGCATAGACCAATGTGACCTTGATCCATGCCTTAGTGTCAAGAGCTAATTTGGACCTCACAATCCATATTCACCAATCTTGCTAAATACTACTGCAATTCCTAGTCTCATACAGTATATTAATGCTAACTATTTTTTCTTGTGATTAAGCCCCACATCCTTTTTTCTTTTATAAAAATGTGTTCCTTATCCAGTTAATCCTTACTGAATACTTTTCCTTAGTTCCCAGCACAAAATTTTAGTGTTACTTTCACACCTTCCAGGTAAGTACAACATACCTGATAATGCTTTGTCATGTTTTGACTGTTAGTCCCTACTCTTCCAGTTTTGAGGTCTTCATGTGTACCATCTGCCTATCTGTATACCTGTACTTCCTGCATCTAAAATTTGTTCTTATTAACTCTTCAATATAAATGAATGCCTCTAGTTTTCTGGTACCAACCTTAACCTAACCCATGTAGTAGAACATAAACTCTGTTAGAGTGACTGGGTCTTAACTCTGCCTCTTAGTTAGCTCAGACAAGTTAAGCAACCCTTTTAAACATCAGATTTCCTATTTCCAAAAAAAGATATAGTGATACTATTTGCCTCAAATAGTTGTTGAGAAGATTAAATAAGGTAGCTCAGGTAACGCATTTAGTACAGTGCTAATAATAGAATAAATGTACAGGTGTATGTGGAGGAGTGAAGTATGAGAATTCTGCACATTATGCATGACGTTTTGTAAGCTCACAACTTCTCTAATAAAAAACATATTTAAAAAACAACACCTTGCATATATGAGACCAAAGACAAAAAAGTAAACAAATTCATCATATACAACAAAGATATGAAAACAATGGTTTAGCAACTTTAAAGTGTTAAAAGGAGGAATCAAAAACAAAACAAAACAAAAACATCTTTATATCCAAAATTCTATAGTCAGCAGTATTTTCCATCAAAAATTAAAATATGGTAAGATTTTTTTTTTATCAAATTTATTACCAGAAGGCCTGTAACATAGGACATGATAAAGAAAGTTTTAAAGGCTAAAGAGAAATGATACCAAATGTAAAAGGAGATCTACAGGAAGGAATGAAATTACCAGAAGTTGTAAATATGTTGGTAAATATTAAAGACTATCTATATCTGTAAAATGAATAACAAGGCAAGAAGGAAGCCATCATCATCATCATCATCATCATCATCATCATCATAGTTTAAAAACCATTAAATGAATGGGAAGCCAACAAATAAATTGCAGGGAGATTGGCAGATTTTGGAGTGTTACAAAATATTTCTTCGATTATGTAAACTGAAGAAAAGCTAACATTTTCTAAATCAAGTCTCAATTTATTTTCCTTCATAACTCCTTTAGATACTAAATTAATTTTCTTAAAATTTTAGAAGAAATTAAGTTAACATTAAACATATTGCATTTTATGTAGAAGTATTTTATTAGTTTATTTTAATTACATCAAAAGCAGCTAAGCTCAATAAATACTTCTATATTAATTCCAAGCAATAATTTCATAAATGATATTAAACAATCTTCAAAAGAGTATAAAAGTGATATAAAATAAACTTATAAACTCAATATATTATACTGAAAATAAAAGTTTAACCAGAATATCATCTAGAGGGAAATATTTTACAGATATATTTTTTTCCTGAAAAAATTATAATAGATAATTATAATATGCTGGAAAAATTTTTCCATAATATGTTAGGAAAACTGTCATCACTCTGAAATTTATTGGTTTGGATGCTACATAGCAATTTATTTAAAACCTTTTAGCCTTTTTTTAGTAGTAGTTTCAATAAACAATACTTTAAGACTCACAAGTTATAAAGAACTTTAACAACTTTCATTGAAGTTTGTATTTTGTCTGTTTGCTTCTTTACATTTCATAGTACTTTGCATATTGGATTTGTGTAGGTAGTTATTAGTTACCCAAACACAGAATAAAATGATTAACATTTACTCTACAAATCCTAATCACAGCAAGCACTTACTGAAAGTTTGCTATGTAAGGGCTTTGTTTGAAATGTTTTATAGTATTAATTCACTTAATTATAAAATTTTAGAAGAAGAAATTGAGACACAATGAGATTAAACAACTTTTCAAAACTTTCCAAACTGTCTAAGGACAAATTTGCTAGAGTCCAAACTCAACTCCTATACTGAACTGTCTAATTATAAGTACCTATGTTAATCAAAATCTAGGGGATTTACTGAGATTTTGTGGAATAAATAGTCTACTATTGTTCTATGGTCAATGGTAATGTCAGAATACATATACAGATCTATTAAAGAATTAATTAACATGACAAAACATAATACAATTAGTTTACACTAATATTTGACAAATAAGTTTTGCATTGGAGTGTTCTTTTCTCAAAAATTACAAAATAGTATCCCACTTGTATAAATTATTTTAGCTACTTACTTATTGAGAAAACATATTTTTCTGCCCCACTGGTATACTTTAATGAAGTATTTCTTTCATTTAAAAAAAAAAAAGTTCCACCTAATCCTAAAGGAGTTTGTATTCCTTCAAAGGGAGGAAATTTGTTCCTTTATATATTTAGCAGCAAGTATCCATATTTGTGGTATTCTAGGAACATAAAAAATCCCATTTTGCAGAATAAATGTTGAAGCTGAGAGGTTTTATGATATAGTTCACATTAAACATAAGAGCCAGGGAATAAACTTAGATTTATAGACTATTTGTGTAATTCTATAATTTTGTATTTCTATTCACAGTTTAACAACATATTGGGAAAATAACATATTCCTTAACTTATAACCATACCGGTCATTTCTTTGGAAAAAGAGCAAGAAAATAGAAAAATTATCTGTTACATAAATATGTGCTAGATTTTTTTATATTTACAAATAATTTTCTAACTAGTTTAAAATAAATTTATTAATTGGCATATCAGAAAATGGTGTTTGTTTTAGTTTCCTTGGCTGTTAATGGGAAATACCATACAATAGGTTGACATAAACAAAGAGAATTTATTAGCTCATGGCTTTGAAGTTAAAAGAAAGTCCAAATCAAGGTATCATTAAGGTAATGCTTTCTTTCTGAACACTGGCGTTCTGAGGCTGCTGCTGGTCAACCTTTTCCCTGGGGTCCTTTGGTCACATGGCCATGCACATGGCAGCCTCTGCTGACCCCTATGTTCCTTTCCCAGTTCCACTGATGTTCAGCCTCTGGCTGTTTCCTATGGTTTTCTCTTTTTATTTTTCCAAATTTCATTCTATTTATAAGGACTCCAGTAATAGGATTAAGAACCTTCCTGGGACACACTTTAATGGAAGTAACCTCATCAAAAACTGTTACCTACAGGGGAGTTGGTGTGGCTAAGTGGTTGAGTGCTGGCTTCCCATATACAAGGTCCCTGGCTCAATCCCCAACCCTGGTAACTCAAAAAATTTTTTAAAAAGAGAGTAGAAATTCTTCCTTCTTCCCACCTCCCAGTCACCCACTTTCCTTCCTTGTGGGCAACAAATATTATAAAATAAAAAATAAAAAATAAAAGTCCTACCTACAATGGGTTCACATCCACAGAAATGGGTAAAGTTTAAGAACATGTTTCTGGGGTACTTACAGCTCCATGCCACCACAGTATTTTATACCTATTCCACTGAGAGTAAATTCTTATCATTTATCATTATCCTAGGAAATCTGTTATCTCACTCATGCAATCATAAAACAAAAGAGTAGTGCTGGAAACCAATGGGAAATGGATTTATTGTCATTGATTTAGTGTAACCTCAGGACTTTACCAGATTCTGTACCTAGGGGAGTGCAGCTAGAAGTTGCAGCTAGAGAGAGGGACATTGAAGTACCTCAGTCAACCCATCTAAAGATATAGATTATTGGTTTGTCATATGTATCCATAGCGTAGGAGTCAGCCAATTGTTTAGTGCATAGATTTATCCAAGATCCCTTTTGATAGTCCTTCCATCCATATCTTTTCTAGATTGTAGTTTTTCTACAACCCAACACATTCACTTGGAGATGAACCTTGAAACTTAATTGAGTAAACCCTTACTAATTTTGCCATGAATTCTGATTCTACAGTTACTAAATTTCTTGATTGAATGGCAAAAGATGAAAATAGGTGTTTCATTCTAGCTTACATACCTAGGCTTCACCAGAAAGTTACCAGAAAAAAACAAAGCAAAACAAATCAAAAACAGCAACAAAAACCTGTTTCCATTGACTGTTTAGAATAGCCTGTATGAATTAAAGATAGTAGTATTGAAAGATGCCTAAATTCTATTTAAGAAATTCCTATAGAAATTGCAAATCTCTATAATAAATTTTTCAGTGTAAGGACTCAGTCTATCCTAAATCAAAGTTTGGAAGTTTATAAACTGTTGTCATGGCATATAAAAGTATATCATTGTTAACTTTTCAAAATCATATTATATATTTTATTTTATTTATTTTTTTTTTATTTTTATTTTTTTTATTATGGGTAAAAA
>JAKSZT010053792.1:1749712-1947886 GCA_026826555.1 Tolypeutes matacus | reverse complement strand
CAAAATATTACATGGAACTCACTGGGATTCCCATGTTGCCCACCTCCCACACCTTCCACCACATCCCACACAAACATCTCCCACAGTGTGGCCCACCACCCTCAATGAACTTACACATCCTGGAGCCTTGCCACCAACCATATTTTAAAACATATTATTGTATAGGTATATTAGTTGTTTTCTTGAGACAGGAAATTTCTATAACAAATATTAGAGACTCATTTATGAAGAAGACTAGCCTCTAAGTTTTCCTTAAAGAGAAATAGTGACATGTGAATGTGAATCTATTGTAAATCTGATTGTGAAGGATTGGCCTAATTTTTAATACCAAGCATCAATCATGTTATATTTAAAGTAAAACTAATCATTTTATCTCTTATAACAGAAATCATATTTTTCTCTCTATATCATTCATCCTTCTCTCACACCCTATGTCTCTTTTCAAAATGTTCAAATAAGTTTCTTAATTTTTTTATACAGAAATGATAATATTAATAGTAAAGTGTATAATCCAATTCTTCTCTAAATGCATTAAAATGTAATGTAGTCTGGCAATGGCAATTCCAGTGAAAACATTATTTGCATTAAACATGAGACAGCATGAAACAGTTATTCAGAAGGGATTCAGGCTTCTGGTATTAACAATCACAATTTAATTCTCAGCCATGAACACACACACACAATTCAGAGCTACGGAAATTTTCAGTGTTTCAGTAGTGGATCAGTCATATGTCTTTCTATGCAGAAACCTTCACACTGTTAAGATCTCAGGTACCTTAATTGTACATCACTATAGAGCTTGTCAAATCTGACAGTATTTAGGCATATACAGGCCAGTATCTCCAGGAGTCTCAAAATATAATTTATTTTTCATATGTTTTACATTAAATGTACCTTAACATTTAAATACTTCTCTTAATAAATGCAATTCTAGTGAATTTAGCCTATCACATATATACAGGGAATATGCAATTTGCTGGGTTAATGTAATTATGGTCATCTACCAACTGTCTCCTATTTCAACTCACAGCAATTTAGATCTGGAAAAGGGGATACATTATTAGTCAGCCAGAGGGGTGCTGATGCAAAGTACTTGAAATCTGTTCGTTTTTATAAGGGGTATTTATTTGGGGTAAAAGTTTACAGTTAAAAGACCCTAAAGAGTCCAACTCAAGGTTCCATAAGAGGTACTTTCTCACCCAAGTCAGTTGTCACGTGTTGAAGAAAGATGGCAGGCCTGGTCTCTCCTTTCTTCCTCTTCAGGCTCCGTGGGCCCAGCTTCTTACCATGTCAACTGTAAGCTAGCATAGGACTCATCTCTCGGGCTTCTCAGCTGCTCTGGTCTCTTCACAAGGTCAGCTGTAAACAATCAGGCAAATGGCTCATCTCTCCCCGGGGCTCCAAGATCAAAAGTGACAAAGTTCTCTCTTTTTCTATATCTTCTGTGTGTCTTCTTGAGCGAGTGTCCATTTATATAACCCACCAAGGGGGTGGGGACTTAAACTGAGTTATACCCTACTGCTGTGGTCAAATGAAAGTCCTAATCTTAACACAATTTAATCAAAGACATCTCAGCTGAATCTAGTACAATCAAAGGGTATCACACCCAGAGGAACAGACCAGTTTACAAACATAATCTCTCTTTTTGGAATTCATAAATAATCTCAAATTACCATAGATACTGACTTTATTGAGTCCAGACATTCTTAGAACTAAATTCTTAAAAACAAAAGGAGTAAAAGCCAAGATAGGACAAGCCATTTCTTGGAGATAAGAGAATTTTCATTTCCTGCAAGGGTTGGATAAATCATGTAAGCGTACAAATAGAACAGAGAGAGTTAAATGATATCCATATTTACAGCACAAGAATAATGAGAAATCAGCTGCTTCTCACCTCACAGATTAAAATACAAATTCAAGGTCAAAGCCTTACTAAACTTGTTAGACTGGTCGGTTTCTATTTTATTTATTTGCTTTATTATTGTTTATTTGGTTTGTTATTTGGTTGAGAGAGTAAGTGGATTGGTGTTTATTAGTTTGTTTTAAATGAAACTATGATCCTCATGGGAACTCAGTCACTTTTGCAAATATAATTTTGTTTTCTTCCCACAACGGTCACTTGTACAGATCATAAACCAAATTCTGAGCTATTTTGGAATAGAATGAGTCAGTAGCTAGGGTTTACTCATTTTACTCCCAAATGTTAATTTCCCATATTCAGAAATACATAGTTAAGAAAAATCAGTCCTGTAGAACGAAGCCCTACTACATTGTTCATAACTTAATTAGTGCACAAAGCAGGCAGTGGTTATTTTTATGCACCAAAAAAAAAAAAATACAAAAAAAATACAAAAAACAAACTCAGTGGAACTCTTTGCAGATATATTCAACATTTTTATTCACTTTTCAGGAGAGATGGCTGTGATTTCAAAACCTTTTATTTTCCAGATTTGCTGAAATTCTTCAGTGAATACCTGGCTCAAAGTTGAATACAGGAAGTGAGTTGGTTAGTGTTAACTTATGTCCTTTATCCTGCTGCTACATCTTGGTTATCCTTGAGGAAGACTACAGGGAGAGATTTGTACTTGCCCAAATGGTAAGAGAACACTAGTAAAGTTTCACCCAATACTATATTTCTATAAAATTTATCACCGTTATCTGTAGATGAATAGATGGCTCGTCTTTACAATTTGCATAAGAAAACATTGGCATGTCAAAGTGGAGTTTCAACATGGAATGAAAAAATACTCCATTGGGGCTTAACAGTAATGATCATTTTCTTTTACAAGTTTCAAGAGGACCTCCCCAGTGAGTACTCATGCTGATATCCTGTATCGGCTCACCTTGTACAAGTGAATATAAACTGCACACAAAGCAGAAGCCAATTTTATTGCAAATTTTATCATTGCTGAGATTGACTCATGAGAGGCTCATTTTCTTGTGGGTCCCAAAGGGATGGCATCATGCAGCCATGCAGCGTTGTTTAAGCAAACTCATTATTGTGCAAGCAAGGCCACATACATTTCCATCTAAAACAAAAGCTTATGTAGTATAAACATGCTTCTCTAAACAAACACTCTAAACCAAAGAGTACAGTCGTTCTGCTCATTTCTTAAAAAGACTATTAACATAGACACCAAGGAAAAATTTTTTTTTCTCTACACATTTTTGAGTGCTTAGTATGTGGTAAGCACTGTGCCAAGTGATTCACATGTATAACCTTACAATTGGTACTAGAACATTAGGAAGTAACTATTATTAGCAACCCCCTGTATATAAGAAAAAAACACTAAGGTTTAAAGAAAATAAGTGACTTTTGTCCAAGGTCACATGCTTCCAAGGGGCAGAGCTGGCACATGAACTCAATGTCTCTGACTCTAAGTTCTGGGCTCTTGATCAAGGACACCATAGTCTTTAGCTTTAGAGTGTTTTCAGCCCAATGTCAAGATTTTCTGAACTGCTTCCATATCATCTGAAAGTTTCACCTCACTCTAAACTCTATATAGGACTATTCTTGTTTCTAGTTATTGGAAATTTTGGATGTATGGTTATTTAGTAAAAGTCATGTTCTGATTTTAGAGAACATGCTCTTGTACTAGTGGTCATGACAGTGTGGGCTTCACTGATGTCTGATTCCCGGATATGATTATCTGGAAACTGTCAAAGGCCAAATACTACCAGCTTCACAAGCAAACACAGGCTTTGGCCTCTCCCAAAATGTAAACCTGTATCATCCTCTATGGTCTCAGGCTTGAGACTCAGATGACCTGGATTAGAATCTTACTCCATTGCTTACTAGCTGAGTGGGTTTGAAGAAACAACTTAATCATTCTAAACTTCAGCTTTGCATCTAGAAAATGGAGAGAAAATAATAGTACCTCCGTGGATGTTGAGGATGAGACTGTTAATGCATATTAACCTCTCATTATTGTGGTTGAGATAGGGTAAGCACTTAATATATTGTAGTTGGTATTTATCATTGTCATTACGTCCATCCCATATTAATCTCTGTTTTCTCTCCACTGACTACCACTCCTACACCTCCCCCTACTTGTACTCACAAGTTTTGGATACTTCATTACATCCACACCATCTGAGGAGGTATTTTTCCACCGCCTTTTCCCTTCTGAGTTCATCTTGGCCATAGGTTCCCAAACTGTCTAGTTCATGGTTCCTTAAGTATCTCAGTATTTTCTTGACAGCACACCTGGCCCAAATGAAATATATAACAGTGCCCTTTATTAAGTCATTAGGTCCAAGAAACTTAATAAACATTTTGGTCCCAACAATTTAGTAGCCATTTGGAAAAAAATAGTTATGGCATACATCTTTTTAAAAAATAATGGTTTTTTTCTTCATCATTAAATAACCATAATTACTTGCAAATAAGATGCAAACCTTGGATTCTGATTGCACAAGACCACCTTTATTTCCCGTTCTATATTGATTTTGGTTTTTTTTAAGTGATTATTTTTAACACAACACTGAAAACTCAGGTTTGCAAAGATAAAGCATCATCAAAAGGAATGTAGTACATCCAAAGGTTGAAACTGAAGTACCTCAAACTAATAGTTCATACAGTGTCTTACAGATACAGCTATACTTCCCTCAAAAATTTAAAATACTGCAAAGGATCCTGTGAATTCACTGCTGCACCCCAGGGAACCCCAGCAGAGATCTGGGAACCACAAATCTAGACATGCTAATGGTATCTGGAAATTATCTTTAAATCTTTTCCCCAACCCTGCACGGCCAATCAATAACCAAAGCTTATATATCCTACAATTTTAATGTCTTATATATTTAGTTTTTCTTTTCTATACCTACTGCCACTACATTTATTCATCCACTCTCAAATGGTCTAACTCCTACCCAAGTTTTTCCCACTCAAAACTATTTTCCATCTTGCTGCCAGACTTTTCATTTAAAAATCTAACCCAATTGTGTGGTTACCTGTATAACATTCTTCATGACTCATTTGCCTTCATAATCTGGCCGCTGTGAACTCTTAACACCCCTTATGTTCTCACTCTTTACTCCAGCTGTGCTCACTGCTTGCATGAAGCATGTGCTTTGTGGCACATGTGGCTTTGCATTTTTCCACCAACCCTTCCAGCTCTTTCCCCTTATAGTCACAGCAGTATCCCATCCTTAAATAGTTTTTTTTTAAAAAAAAGCAAACCTTAGAAAACAGTTGTTTGTGCTGACCAGTAAATTTTGTAACATAAATGCTTAACTTTCTTCCAAGAAAACTTAAAGAACAATCTGTTCCTCTGATCTCCCTACTAACCTCATATCAATAGACCTTTTACGTAGATACTGTCAATGTGTAGCCTCTACCCTACTGATAAACATTGTGACAGCCCATTCCTCTGTTATCTGGTCTACAACACTGCATTCTGTGGGAAGCATGCGCCCCCTCACACGCCCTCCCCACCTGCACATAGACATGTACTATAAAAGACCCCTCTCCTTTTGCAGCAGGCACAGAAAGTCCAGTTCGGAACTGTAGCTCAAAACTCTCATCTCTCTTCCCACTGCCAAAGCCACCCTAATAAATGCTCAGTAACTGTTCACCAAGCTGGACTTGTCTGAGTCATCCTTTGGTCTGACATATCCCTTTCAGTTCAGCGGGAAGTTGTCATTTTACACAGCTCTTTGTTATACTCAAAACAATTTGCGTAGTTGTCAGACCAACGCGTGAGCCCAGGTGGGAAATCTATGCGGGAAATCCCGGGGTGGACTGCTACTTCCATGTGGAGTGGGGTCACCTGATTGCTTAATTGTTGAGGACCTCCGCGTGGGTATGGGGATGTCCCGAAAACGCCGGTGGGAAGAGAGCGTGTATTGCAAAAACAAAAAATTGTAAAGTTTAGTGAAGATGGCAGACATGCTGCTGCAGCTGTCGACTGGCTGTAGCAATGGGCGGTGTGGTTAGCCACAGCAGATTGCCTTGAGAAAGACTGAGGAATCTGCCATTTGAGGGAGGAGTTACCGCTAGAATGGGATTTGTGGACTTCCACTTCCACTTCCACAGGTCCTTCTAAACAGCTAGATAAAAAAGATGAAGATATGGAAACGTTCGCCTGTCGCTTTTAAAATTAGAGGGTTATAAAACAACAACAACAACAAAAAAAAAAAACCGACCCAAGGTATGGGTTATCTTAGCAAAAGAATATTGGGATCCTAAGACCTGGAACCCCTGGGGAAAAGAAGATAGCAATTCAGGTGTAGAAATAATAAAAGAAGATTACCTTTAAATCTTTATGTTAGACTGCTTGTTCAAAGCAAGGCTAAATCACAAATATAACATCCAACACAAGCAGGGTGCTGAATGATGGACCAAGTCATGAAACTATGATTGTTTAAGAATACTCCTCTGGAGATAGGGAAAACATTCCAGCAGCAACTCTGCGAAATCTTTGCCACCTGGATGGCACAGTTATGGGATACTGGAGCAGATGGAATTAGTTTATCTGCTGGCAAAGCAGAAAAATTGAGTAATATCACCACTAATCCCATTCCAAGGCAAAAATTGCATAATTTACAGAACATACCTAGCACCCATTCCCTTATGGACTGGCTGATCCTTGCAGGCAGGGAAATGTGGATAACACCAGGAGAGCTTCCCAGCACACCCACCAGGTGGAGAATGCCTGCGGAGGGCCAAACCATGTTAAGAGAACTGGGCATGAGAGAGTGCATTTATGACTATGCTTTTGCTGGAACCAACCATACAATGTTTACCAGGGAAATGAGAAAGAAAATCATAAATTTTGGACCCAGAGAGTGATATGGTGTTCTGATTGCTCTCCTAAGCCCCTTGGTCGTAAAGGAGGTATATGCTGTGTGGGAGACTATGGCTGATCTCACTGACCTTGACAGAAATAGAGACAGCGTACAGAAATTATGACAGAGGCGAAAAGCAGGGAAGGGAAAAAATTCTCCCAGGACCTCAGTGCCAAGGTCTAAAGGCCCGACAGCCAAAGGCTCCATCAGGGTAACAAATTGTGGTCTGACCTCTTGAGAGCAGGTGTAGCCCGTGAGGACATTGATTAAAAAACAAATGTACAACTTGCTCTTTGGAAAGCTTTAAAACCTAAGCAACAATTTACAAAGTCTGCGTTACTTGATGCTGAGGTCACAGTGGTTCCATCAGCTTCATAAAGAAGAGATCTTATCCAGTGAACAACTCCGGAGCCCCTCCTTTGACAGGAGGGCCAAGGTTGCCTACATGCTAAGGTTCTACAGCGTAACTGGAGGCCATGTGTGGAACTCACCATAGACTGGACCCCCCCCCCCCAGTAAGCCAAAAACATAGGCATTAGTAGATAAGAAGCTGAATGTACTTTCATTTATGGGAAATCCTGAGAAGCATCAAGGACAATGGATTACTGTAGGTGGATATGGGAACTCTGCCATTTGAGTGAGGCAAACATATTCTCAGGGTGGATAATTACACTTCCAAGGAACATACAGCATAAACATCTCCACAGCAAGAAAATGTTTTAGGAATTGATGTCTTAATGGGTCACACTTGGCAAAATGTTGTTGAAGAATTTCATCTACAGGTGCATGTGGTTAAAGTTGTCTTATGAGGCTGGGCTAAATGGAAACCAGTGATTTTACCAATGCCACATAGTGCATCAAATAACACCATTTGCAGGGTGGCGACCAAGAAATAACCGCTACATTTAGTGAATTAGCAAAAGTACAAATGATACCCTCAGTTCAAAGTCCATACAGCAGCCCCATATGGCCACTAAAGAAACCAGATGCCACCTGGAGGATAACGGTGGCTTATGGAGAGTTCTTTAAATAAAGCTGTCCCTCCAATATATGCCGCAGTCCCTAATATAGCCAAACTCCTAGACTGGCTGACCCTTAAATTAGGAACTGCCCATGCTGTTCTCCATCTAGCAAATGCCTTTTTTTAGCATTCCCTTGGATCCCCAATGCTAAAATCAGTTTGCATTCACGTGGGAAGATCAACAAAGGATTTTCACTCTTTTCCCTCAGGGATATCTTCATAGTCCCACCATCTGTCATGGAATGGTGGCCTGGGACCTCTCAATGATTGTCCTGCCACCAACTGTTGCTGTGTTTCATTATATTGATGATATTGTGCTGACCTCTGATTCCTTTGCAGGTTTAGAAAGGATTTGGGTTAAAATCTAGAGGGTGGGAAGTCAATGCCACCAAGATTTAAGGGCACAAGATAGCAGTAAAATTCTTGGGCATCATCTGGTTTGGTAAGACCCAGAATATTCAAGGTAAAGTAATAGAAAAAAAGTCTTACAACAACCTATTCCTACCATGATTAAACAACTACAAGTGTTCATAGAGCTCCTAGGTTACTAGAGAATATTTATCCCACATCTGGGCCAGGTCATCAGAACTTTTCATGCACTTATAAAATGGGGGACAAGTTGGGACTGGGGAGACAAAATGCAAAAAGTATTTGAACAAGTTTAAACTCCTGTTCTCACAAGCCAAAGCTCTCTGCCCTCTTCTCATCTCTCCCCCATCCCCCACTCCCTGCTCCAACACCCTTATGTGTTGGAAATAACAAGAAGTGATGAAGGCATGAGCTGGGGCTTATGGCAAAAACAGCTCTCAGGCATGATGCCCATAAGGTTTTGTTAACAGACATGGAAAGGAGCTGAAGCTAAATACAGTGATGGAACAGCAATTGCTAGCCATATATAAGGCAGTGAAGTTAGCTAGGGCTGTTGCCTGTGTTAAAACATCTAATGCCCTGGCACCAGGAAGGAAAATTCTGAGTGGCCACTCCCACCATGCTTGAAAGCATTTCATTTTAATGCCAAAATAGTCTTATAGAGCTGGGAGGTTCTGAAGGGTGCTGGGTAAAATTTTGTTTATGCTCCCCGGTAGGAAAAGATACCCCAGTGTATATCTTCCTTGTGAATTATAGGGTAGACATGGCCAAAAGTGTGTTCCACATATCCATCCCACTCCTGAAGGGCATATATAAGCTCCTTTGCATAGAGATGCATTTTGCTGTCCAGTCCATTCAGTCTGCATACCTGTGATATCAGCCATACCATACAACAGTGGGTTCTTTGATCAGAGGCATTGTTTCTTTTGAGACAGAAGGCTGCGTGAACATCTAGGATACCATGTTCTGCCCCCATCCGTTATCGAATGGTCTTCTTTTCATTCTGGCTATCAACCAATCATCAGTACACATTGAAGTCACTGTAGGCTCAAGGCCAGATCCAGATTTCCAAACCAACAAAGAAAGAAGGAGGAGGGGACTTCCTGGGACCACCAAGGTCTTCGTCATGTCAGACTCAAGGACACAGCATTCACAGGAAAGAGGAAATGGCTTTTTCAACTAATATTTATGTATTTATTCACACGTTTGATAAAAATGTCACAGTTCAGAGTAAGATCATTACGATGACAATAGGGACTGTTCAGACAGACCCCAAGGTATCTGGATGGACATGATCCCACCATCACATCAACTATATATTTGATGGTCTCAGACTCCTACTGTCATCATCTTGGCAAATCAAAGAAATTGTAAAATATTAATATCTTAAAAGAGTTCAACCACCTCTCACCATATCAGTCAAAGCACCAGTATTCTTTGCATGGTAAAAAAAGAAAAAGCTTCTGTGGTTAAAAAAAACCTTCAGAATTTTTCCTTGACACCTCTAAATTCTAATCTCTTGAACCATTTATAAGGTCCCCAGAATCTCCCCAAGTTAGATTAAATCAGAGATTTATATAGAAAGCCATCTTCCAATTATAATTGAGCAGATAAGATATCAGATTAGGGACTTCAGTTCTTGATATATATCACCACTCCCACACTCATGGACTTTGGATGTCTATGAATGATATTTTTGATGATTCCATAAATAAAGTGAACCACTAACTGCATAGCTGCAAAATCCAAGGATGCTAAACATGCCATTTATATTTTGAAAACATCTAATTTGCCTAAATGAATAAAGTTATTAACCCAGCTGATGCAAAAAGAACTTAAGAGCATGCAATTAATTTTCAGGATTGTGAACTATTAGTCCTGCAAAATGAAAACGTATATATATGGTCACTGGATATTGAAGCAGTTTCCAAAAGAGAGGAATGATAATTCTTTTATGGGTGTACTACAATACAAACAACCAAATGGAACACCTGGGTATGTAAGTCTGGTTCAAAGTGCTATACCTCATGAAAATGGTTAAAACCCCCAGTCCTGAGTTTTTTCAGATCATTCATTCATTCAGCCAATATTTGAGAACCTTCTCTGTGCAAGAAACTTAGCTAGGTCCTAGGTATGCAAGATATATAATATCTCAGCTCTCAAACAGCTTTCACTATTATGGATGTTATCAGTACCACCCTTAGACCTGAGCAAGAGGGGTCTTCCCTGAACCCACAATTTAGAGGCACCACATATAGTAAGTATAGATAGCAATTCATAAACTAAAGCACATAAAGATGCCTTTGACTCTCAGATTCCGATATCAACATTGACTCAAAGCAACCTATAATTCTAAACACGATTCAGGCCCCAGGGACCTCTTATGTCCTATCTTCAAAACCAAAGTCCACCATCCTGAATGCTGTGAAGATCAGAGTGTTATGATACTGACAAGGTCAGAAGAGACTTACATTGCTTTGGGGTTGGCAGAGGCAGGAGTGGAACTGCAACTTAAGAGTTTAGGTAAGAGAAAAGCAAACAATTAAACTGCATCCTTTCAGATGACATGATTCAATAGTCTCTTATATAATAAATAATCATTTTCAGAAGTGCTGAGTATTTATTTCCTTTCTTCTCTTCCTCTTTCAGTTCATGGTCCAGGGGTACTCAGAATAAGCACTGTGGTCACAAGAGTTTCCCATAACACCTGAGGAATGTTTAACCATATTAAACAAATCAGATTACTCTTAAATATGTGACTGTGTAGGCCTAGATGTAACATCCTCAGAGTGTGGTAGAGTCTTTCATTGACAATTAGAAGGACACTGAACTCGAGAATTTCTAATAGTTTTTATAAAACTATTTAATAAAATTTCATGATTTTAAAAAAAAAATTCAATGTAAAACTTTAGCTAAATTTAATTAATTTTGGCTCTTCTATTATTATTGGATTCTGTACTCATAAGATAATTTTGAATACTTTAGGTTGAAAACTAATTTTATTGAATATGTACGAAAATAAATAATTTTTCAAGGTTTTATTGACTTTACATTTTTATAAAAATATTTTCAAAATTAGTTCACTTTGAATACAATTATTTTAAAATCTTAAGATCATGACAATCAATAGAACATAATTTATTTGAAAAACTTCATTAAAATAACACAATTAGTGATTTTTATGAAATAACAAAGAAAAATATATTTTATGGAATAAATAAATAATATACTTTATGAATTATATGTACTTATTTTGTTATTGAACTAAGAATTATTGAACCATCAACAGAAAATAGACATGTAATAAAATTACATTCATGTTTTAAAAATGTTTTCCAACTTTTAGTCATATAAAAGCCATAGTATTACTTGTTCTAAAATTCCACCATTATGAAGGCATATTTACCAAAGAAGAAAGATGTAACATCTTACTTCATATTTTGTCAGTTCCCCTTTTAGCTTTTAAATATTTGACATTCTGTATGTGGCTCCCATTTCTACACTTGTCATGAGCTTTAAAATATGAAGGACAGGCCTGGAAGAGCTAAATCATAAATGAAGCCAATTATAAATGAAGACATAATTTCAGGTAGATATTAGTTGTATATAGAAAATTAAAGACAGTGACATGATGTGATATGATAGAGAATGACTGGTGGGTACAGAGAATGTCCTAAGAGAACTAGTATATGATTCTAAATGACCAAAAAGAGTCACAGGAAAGAAGATTCAGACCATACTAAGCATGGTCATCAGTTTTCTTCTTCACATGTCTATTTTAGGAATGCTTTCATTAGGAAGAAATAGTACCAGATGCCAAATCTTGACACTTACTGAGAAGCCTTCCATATTGCATCCCATGTTTCTGAACTTGAGCCCTCTCATACGTTGCAATAACCTGGGAATATGTTGTTTGTTCCTAATGTGTCAGATGATAAACCATGAGGGCACAAATACTTCTCACAACAAATAAAATTGTTTGGTGTCATGTAAAAATCTAGAAATACCCAAAGTCAGATCCCCATTGATAATTCCTTTGGGGAATTTGTACAACATTTAGAAATGTTGTCTAAAATTTGTCCTAATAATTGTTATAAACATCAAAAAGGGGGGCCAATGTTTTAGGTATACCATAAACAATTCAGCAAAAGTTATCAACAAAATTATAGCCTTCAAATTGACGAGTCTGAAGAGTGTTGTGATTACACTATAGGCTCTGAAGTCAGACTTGAATTTAAGTCGTGGATGTACAAATTACCTGCCAGGTTACCTTTAGAAACATCTTTAATCTCTCTGTACACTCTTCCTATTATCTGTAAAATGAAACTATTAATACCTACTTTTAAAGCTGTTCAAAAGAGGTAATGTATATGTAAGTGTTCAGAAAAGTGTCTGACATGTAAGCAGGAACAGTAAGTAATGAATGGTAGTTATTTGTACATACTATTTTTAGAGTTTACCTCTGAAAAGAAATTTAGAGAAATAAAAATCCATTTTTAATAATAATGAACCAGATAATCCATTTTAAAAAAATCAGATCAGTTCTAATTTTATTTCTTAAATAACCTTAATAATTATTGTTTTAATTAATGGCTGGTATTGAAATTTGATAGCATTGACAAAATTATCCTTTTGTTAGGTTAATTAAATTAAAATGCATAATACCAAAAGGAACATAGAAATGCATTAGAAAATCCCTAATTTCCCATTTATACTATTGGTGAAAAAAAAGTATTTTCCTAATTTGTTTCAGCAAACTATCCAGAACATTTCTCCTTGCTGAGTTAATTATTTTTTTGTTCATTAGGCCATGCTAAAATGTTCTTAACACCCCATTTTCTTAATAGATTCATTATTTTACCTTTTATAACTCTTATGCTTGAAGATTCCTTTGAAATAACTATGCCCAATGTGCAGCTAGCACAGCATGTATGCCACTAAAATTAAGGTTGTAGATATGTTTTGAAGCAACCTCTTTTTGAGTCAGTGTGATAGTCACAACTTTTGCCTGAACCTTATTGTTACATTTTTATGGGTTAAATTGTATCCTCCAAAAAATGATTTGAGTCCTGATCCCCTACATCAGTAGGTGACCTTATTTGGAAATAAGGTTATTACAGATGGAATTAGGCAAGTTAAAACGAGGTTATCCTGGGGTAGGATGGACCTTAATTCAATATGACTGTGTCCTTATAAAAGGGGAGAAGAGACAGAGAGGAGAACCCATGCAAAGATGGAGACAAGATAAAAGGCCATGTGGGGTGAAAGCAAAGACTAGAGTAGTACTGCCACACGACAAGGACTTCCTGGAGTAGCCAGAAGCCAGGAAAGACACATGGGACAGATGCTTCCCTAGAGACCTAAGAAGGAGCAGGGCCCTGCTAACACCTTGCTTTTAGATTTCTAGCATCCAGAACTGCAAGATAATAAATTTCTACTGTTTAAGCCATCTAGTTTGTAGTACTTTATTACAACAGGCCTAGCAAAGTAAGACAAACTTGCTTTCTGATTCATTTTTCAATTTATTTAAAAAACTAAGTTTAATAAATTTTAAGAATGCATTTTGGAGGCTCTTTTGGTGAGAAAAAATCAGAAAGGCTATATAAAAATAAAAGCTATAAGTTGCTCATCTGCTTGGCATAGTTATTGTATATTTTATGAAAATGTTTCAGTATGAGAAGGCAACACCATCCTCCTAGAAAGATAAGATTATGTAGAAGACTTTAAAAATAGCAAAATTTCTTTGCGGTTCTATTAAGGTACTCCCATTAAGAGTTAGAGTCTCTTTACCTGACCCTGAGTTTGAAATGGCCTTGTGATTGCTTTGACCAATAAAATATGTAGCAGCAATCTTGTGCCGTCCTAAGCCTGGGCGGCAAGGACTTTGCATACTTCTGCTTTCCCTCTGGGAACTTCTCCACCAGTTAAAATACAGAGAAGTATTTTAAAAATCTGAAATATACCCATTTTCCTACTCCTCAATTAGTAAATGCTGTTTTTCAGATTTGCTAGTCACTTTTCAAAAAATAGAACTTACAAATAAAGGCAAACTCCTCTTTACCTTACTCAACATCATATTTCTATCCGCCATCCTTAATCCTCTAGGCCCAAAGTAATTGCTGAGAGTTAAGTGTTGTACACCCAATTTCCCCGTTATGTATATCTGCCATCTAGCTAGCTAGCTAACTAAAAGTATATGTATATTCACATAAATATGTTTGTATGTACATGTATATTCCCACATTCACATATATGAATATATACACATATATACATGCCACTGATACTATATTTACATTTGTGATCATTTACCAATATCCTGTAATCTGGGGTGGTGGTTTATATTTTATTTGAATAAATGGTTTCTTTCTCTACATATCATTTTGCACTTCTTATTTTTCCTAAAAATTATGCTTCTGAAATATATCCATGGTGATATATAGAGAACTAGTTCATCTTTTTCAGTCACATGATAGTATTGCATCATTTGATTTATCACCATTGTATTAATTCATTTCTCTATTTAGAAGCACTTAGGATGTTTCCCATTTATGAAATTGTAATAACACAGTAATGGACTTCTTTGCTTTTGTTTATATACACATTTTAAAGAATTTCTCTAGATGCATACCCAGAAATTGCTTAACTTATTCTAAGAGTGTAGAGGATGCGTGTTCTTCATTATGACCTGTAGCAGTTTGATATTGTTTATGAATTCCAAAAATATATATTGGATTATGTTTGTAAACTGATTGTCCCTCCAGGCATATTAGATTATATTGGTGGGCGGGGACTCACAGAAAAACTGCACAGCAGAAAAGGGAGATTGGAGTTTTGAGCTGGTGTCCAGTAAGTAAGCACACAGAGAGCAGAGCACCTGAGCCCAGAGAGAAGCAAGCCCTGAGAAGAGAGGAACCCAGGAAGCCTGGACTCTTGGCAGACATCAGCAGCCATCTTGCTGTAACATGTGGCAACAGACTTTGGTGAGGGCAGTAACTTATGCTTTATGGCCTAGTAACTGTAATCTTCTATCCCAAATAAATACCCTTTATAAAAGCCAACAGATTCCTGGTATTTTGTATCAGCACCCCTTTGGCTGACACAGGGTTTTAATTAAAATCCCTTTATTTAAACTTTTGTTTTTTCTGGTACTGGAAGTCTATCATGCTTTAGTTCTTATTTTGTTTATTTAGAAGTATTAATTCTTTATGAACATTTACTCTTCCATGTTTTAGAATCTGTTTGTTAAGTTCCTTGAAAAAAACTAGTAAGATTTTTGTTGGAATTACATTAAAAGTAGAAATGAATTTGGAGAAAATTTATATTTTTAAAATGTTGAGTGTTACCATCCATTGAATGCAGTGTGCCTCTACATTTATTAGGGTCTTCTTTCATAGTCTTTAAAATGCATTGTGTATCATCTAAATTTGTGAGTTCTATTTATCATACCTAGTCTTTAATTTTTTCAACTTTTTTGCCATCTGTTATATTTATCACATTTTTATATTACTTTTTTAATTACTGGTCTGAAGTTTATTCATCCTACATTGATTTTTCATTGCTAGTTTCATATTATTAGGATGTATAATAAATTTATTCTTCAAACCATATCTGGAAATAATCATATCTATAGCCTCTCCATTAACAAGACTTTAACATCAGCACACTTTCACTATTCCAACCACTCTTATTATCTTCCTCATAAGTATCATCTGGGTTCCGTTTCTAACTTTTAGTTTTAAACAGATAATAATTTTTGTTAATTTATTTGCTCATCATTGTTTCTCATGCATGCCTACTTCCCCTAGATTCACTTTTTCTTTCTTCTGTATTTTATCTTCTAATTGTTCTAATTTTCAAAGGAAGTCTGAGGGTACTTAACTTTTTGAGTTTTAGTGGGCCACATAATGAGGTTTTACACTTTCATTTGAATAATAATTTATCTTGATAAAGACTTCCAGATGCACAGTTATTTCCCTTTAGTACTTAAAAATATTTTTCTATCATCTTCTAGCACAAGTGTTGCTGAATAGAATTTTAAAGCCACATGAAAAAGTGTAAGCACAACTGTAAGATGTAAGGAAAAATCAAACAGTGGCACATCAAAGAAAGTTTCCTAAAACGGGAGCAAATTCAGATGGAAGGATTCTCTATGCCCCTCACACTTCTCCATTTCCGTGACTCAAATATGACAACAGGATTAGGGAATAACATCTGTGAACAACAGAGAAAAAAAAATGATAAAAAGGTACCAGGATCTGGGCTCTGCTGCATCAGCTCTGGACTAAGTAATTTTTCCAGGCTACTTTCTTTCATTATTTATTTATATGCAACCAAACTTAATTTACAGCTATTAATTTTTCAAAAAGTGCTTCAACATCATACTTTTTAAATTTTCCTTCTGGAATGCCTAATAAATACATTTACATCTCTCTTGATCATTCTTTCATGACTCTACATTTTGTTTGTATTTTTGAAATCTTTATAACTTTGTCCTGCTTTTTATATGATTCCCAAGACCAATCTTCAAAACTACTGATTAAGTCTTTAGCTATCTTCATTCTGCTATTCATCCCTTCTCTTGAATAATTAAACAACTAAAATTTATATTCTCAGATATCTAGAACTTTTTCTTTAGTAATAAACTAATCTCATTTATTTCTCTGAGGATATAAATTTTTACATATTTTAAGCCCTTTTGGTGTTGCTCTGTATGTCTATTTCCTCAGATGTAAGTTCTTTTGTTAGTTACATCTATTTCACGCTGTTGGTTCTAACCAAAATTTCTGGCAATTTCATTCTTTGATCTTTTCTGTATAATACATTGCCTTTTATGCTGGCAGCTCCCTCTGCTGGCACAGCTTCGCTGTGGAAAGGGAGAAATCAGCTGCTGAGATTTGTGCTATGTTTACAACACTCGAGTATGTCTAGTGCACTGCAAACCAATCTTCTGGCTTAAGTCTCCTACCTGCTTTTCCCTGCCACTGAGAGCTACCTGGAATACTCCTCGCCTCTTTATTTCAAGGAAATTTTGTACTTAAACTGGAACCATCTTTTAAAAGCATTTTCCCAAAGGAATTGGGGTATGTCCAAAAATTTGAGCAGGCTGCCTGGTTGATCTTGCTTAATTTTTTCAATCAACCACATTCTTGCCAGCTGCTTCTATCACAATGCGTGTCCTCAGCCCTGCTTCCATCAAAACAACAACAAAAAACGGTAGTCCTAAAGCATCTTCAGGTGTCCCATTAAGCTATTTCTCTCTTCAAGCTGATCTTGACTGCCTCCCTCAGAGATTCTTTACAGTTTCCTTCCTTTGAGACTCACTTTTTTCTTTTCTTTATAGTGCTGAAGAGTTTCATTCTTGAAACTATTTTGGAAAACGACCTTACCATTCAGTGTCACAGTTTCCTTTTCTTTAACATGAGAATAATATTCATATGTAGTACTTACCTCATAAGGTGATTATAAGAATTAAATGAGTAAGTACTTGTAAAAGTCTTTATAACAGAATTTGGCAAACAGTGAGCTCAAAATTAATGTTTGGGATGATGATGGTTGTATTGGTCTGCCAAAAGGGTGCTGATACAAAGTACCAAAGTCTGTTGGTTTTATAAAGGGTATTTATTTGGGGTAAAAGCTTACAGTCACAAGGCCCTAAAAAATCCAACTCAAGGTTGATTTCTTACCAAAGTCAGTTGCCATGTGTTGAAGCAAGATGGTCGCTGATCTCTGCCTGGTCTTTTCTTCCTGGGCTTCCTCTTCCCCTTGAGACTCTGTGGGCCCAACTCCTTCTGATCTCAGCTGTAGGCTGACATATGGCTTGTCTCTCAGGGCTTCCTGTATCAGTCTCTGGCATAAGGCTCGTTTCTTTCCAGGTCTTCTCAGCTGTTCAGCTGAGTGAGTGTCTGTTTATATCAGCTCACCAAGGGAGCAGGACTCAACCTGAGTCATGATTTACTGATGTGGTCAAATCAAAGCCCTAATCGTAACAGGTAATTTAATCAAAGACATGAATGTAATACAGTCAAAGGTATCACACCCAGAGGAATGGATTAGTTTACAACATAATCTTTCTCTTTTGGGGATTCATAAAATAATCTCAAACTGTCACAACAATCTTTCAGTAAACAAGAAATTGTGAATGTAAAAGTTAGGGAAAAAAAGAGTTTCCAAAATTCTGCTTGAAAAACTAAATCATATTGCATTCTTTAATACAATTGTGTTTTCTACTCTTTTACATTTTTATGCAATGTACTAGAATTACTTTTATAATTAGAGAAAGTAAAAAGCTATAGAAAAATAAAATTTATTCAATAAATTTATATTTGTGTAAATTCAAAGGACCTATTCATTTTACTACTACCAGTTTGCAATATAGATTATCTTTATTATCACAGAAGTTTGACAGTTTTCTTCCTCATAATGTGCATTATGTCATAATTTCATAAGTGTGGACATTTTTAAATGAAGAAAATTTCCCAATATAATTGCCATTATAGAATTACAACTTCTCGTCCTTAAATTATAACCATACTTTTTATACACCCTTAAAATTCAGCTCATCCATCACTTCTTCCAGGCCTTCTTCATAACCCCCTGCATCCAGCTTCATCATTTCTCTTAACAGATAATGACTTCAAAATCTGTTCCTGTGACTTTCACCCCCACATGATCCTGAGCTATTAGGGGACAGGAAATATTCATCTTGGCACTCCATTTACCAGCATAAATAAGTTCTCAAAAAAAAAAAATGTATGCCACAATAACAAACTTCGTAGGAAAAATATGATTAAATTTGAATGAAAAATGAAAAATACTTAAAATATATTTTTTATCTTTCATTTGGGTCTAAAAATGATTAGGGTTATAATTATATAATCCTCTTTAATGGGAAAATAAATGCTCTCCTACACCTCTCCCTCCACTGTTGCAGAATTAGAACTCACTGGAGGTATAACTATTATGAATATATGGTATAGAACATGAACTCATAATTATCTTTGGCAAAAGGTAATAGCCTATTCTTTTCAAAAGAAATGTTTGAAAAGCAAATAAAATAAACAATAAAATTATCATGAATTCTTAGAAATGTGTAAATTAACAGAAATAAATGTAAAGTTAGTTGGGAAAGAAGTAAACGCAACAGTTTTATAAGCTGACATTCATTGTCCTGTGGCTTTAGCATCATCTAAATCATCTATTTTTTAATACTTGGGTGGTTTGTAACAGATATGGCTAAGCCTTAGATTGGTTTATTTTTTAAAGATTTATTTTATTTATTTATTCCCTCCCTCCCTACCCCCATTGTTTTTTACGCTTGCTGTCTTGCTCTCTGTGTCCATTCGCTGTGTGCTCTCTGTGTCTTCTTGTCTTCTGTTTTTGTTTTCTCTTTAGGAGGCACCAGGAACCAATCCTGGGACCTCCAATGTGGATCAGTCAATCAATCGCTTGAGCCACCTCAGCTCCCTGGTTCATTGTGTCCCTCATTGTCTCTCATCTTTGCCTCTGTTTCTTGCACCAGCTCTTCACATGGGTCAGCTTTCCGCGTAGGCCAGCTCACCGCATGGGCCAACTCACTTTCACAAGGATGCCATGGGAAACGAACACTGGACCTCCCATTTGGTAGATGGGAGCCCAATTGCTTCAGCCACATCTGCTTCCCTAGATCGGTTTATGTAACTTGTCCCTGGTACTGAAAGTGAACAGGATAACTCCTGTTATCCATGTTATCTAATAAACCAGTTTTGAGGTTGTTTTTCCCCCAAGATAAAGTTTAACAGCTCCACCTTCTTCAGTGTTTATCAAAATACAAAAGAAAAAATTATAGAAGTCATCTTTTTCTGATGTGAAGGGAACGCAGTTTCTCTCCTCAAGAGAGAGGAGCAGGCAGGAAAATAGGGATAGGCAGTGAAAATGAGCAGTATTATAACTGGCTTGTTTGGATAGCTCAGATGAGCCCCAGATATCCACATTCAAGCCAAGCAAATATATTTCTGCAGACTAATTGGCATAAGAATATTTTAATGACATTCTTAAAATTCTGCTGTTACCTGTACTAATGTAATCAGATTTGTATTGTCTATTTATTGAACTTAATGTGTTTATCCCTGAAGAGTTAGAGTAACATATTAAAGCAAGAAGATAAATTTGAAGACATCCATACATAGCTTAATATTGTTGCATTGAAACGAATATTAGAGTCCATTTTTTTCTGGACATCAATAAATGTAGGTATCTCCACCATAATATCCCAGGTAGATCAGCCTTTGCTTTAACACTTAAAACACCAGCATTGCTGCCACCAAAAGCAACCAAATCAACTGTTAAACATTTTAAACTGTTAAACTATTTTGCCTTTTATTAGGTTAAAATTTTCCTTCTTATAAATTCTATCCATTGGCCTTTTTTCTCCTCTAAGAAATTCTAAGGAGCTACTCTTATTCCATACTAAAGTTCCTATAAAAATAATAGCTCTCGTATTCTCTTCTGTTCTCTCTTTTCAAAAGCATATTTTTAAAACTATGGTTTCTAAATACATAACTAACCTGGGTCACTAATATATTTTGTATACACACACACACACACACAAGATTTATTGGTGGCATGACTGAAATGTGAACCTGTTCCAAACTACAGTTTTCACAGAAAACATGGGACAAAGGATCCCTTACTTATTTAAGCCCATCGTTATTGATGCATTTTCATTATATTTAAAAATATCTCATATAAAGGACTTTGACTTTTTTTTAAACCTATATCTGTGATAGGTAGGTTTATTAATTTAATAAATTAACACGATTCACCTTGGCTTAACTGGGGGTTTACAATGTGTATTTTTGTAGAACTTCGGAGTGTATGTGTAAATTTAAATTATTTATTTATGTATTTCTTTTTTCTTCCTCATTTTTGGTAAAATTGAAAAAAAATTGAAATTGAATTTTGACTTTTTAAACTAGGTTCTTCTGTATGAAATACAATGAAGGTAAAGATACGGTTTTTCCATTTTTTAAATCCCCATGCCACTCCTCCACCTTTGCTAAGACAAATTTGTTCTATACATTATAAGCAATTAAAGTTAGTTACCAAGAGCTTTTAGTTTTGCATGTATTCTCTCCTCACTCCTCCCCTTAAAACACCCTCAATTTTCTCATATTCTCTGCTTCCCATTCCTCTCAACAAACCTAGTCTCAACATAATGTTATTTTTATTGAAATACATATTGATAATAAGGTTTCACCATGATCCTTCTGATCACCAGGTATTTATAGGCATATTAAATATTGAAATGCGTTGTCTAGACTCCTTTTCCACTACTTACTTTGCAATTTCTGGTCTTCTTTGGTATTACTTCTGAGTGAAAAGGCTCATGTTTATTTTATTTAGCAGAAAAATCCTTCTCATTACCTTAATAACCTTCTAAATGAGTATATCATTGTTCTCCTATATTTCCCCATCAGATGTTTTATGGAGTTACTCTATGCAGGATAGTTCCATAAAGGTTTTACCCTTTAAGCTTGTAAACACTTGTAACCCTAATTCCAAAAGTAATGACCAAATCTCATGAAATTTTGTGGACTTTTGGACCTCTTCATGTACTTTCCTTACTCCACTGTATCAAATGCAGCTGATTCCTCATCTAGAAACCCTTTCCTTACTCTTCCTTGATAACAGAAATCTGGTATATAAAGGAATCCAGCACTTTTTTTTACAGATATAAAGAAAGGTGCCTAAATCTGACAGTATATTTTGATTAATCTAAACTATCGTAATAATTCTATTCTACTTTCCTAGAAGAAATGGCCATATGACCAAAACCAGACAAAGAAAAATGTGTGGATTCACCAAATATTGTATTCAATCATTATGAATGTTCCTTTCTTCCCTGGGTTTTGATATTTTGTGATGTGAAACAATTCACTACTGCAACGATCTTGGAACCAAAGGAGGAGCCAGACTCTTGAAAGCAGTCAATGAAGAGAGCTGAAAAAATCTGGAATCTTGATGCCAATGTTGAACCAGTCCTGGAGTCCCTCTGTGGCAGTCTGAAGTTGGGTAGACCCCACATGATCATGTCGTTACAGCTAATCCATTCTTGGGCAAGTAAGCCTATTTTAGATGGGATGTTTTTATTAGATCACTTCAGTAGGGCATGACCCAGGGGGTCCTCTATAAATGGAGGAATAGAAGCCTCAGACATGGAAAAAAACTGCAGTGACACAGAAACCCCGAGAGGCTAAGAGAGAGGTCCTGAGGCCAGATGCTGGAATCAGCCGAGCAGAGAGACACAGAAAGAGACTCCCAAGTGTCTGAAAGAGACAAAGCTCAGAGGATAGGGGAGAAGTAAGCCATGTACCTGATCACTCACTGCTGAGCTTGGGGAGAAAGTAAGCCTGGAGAAGGCAGAGACTGGCAGAGCTGCCTTTATGCACTGCCTTGTACCTGATCACCCACAGCTGAGCTCAGAGAAAAAGCATCTTTAGGTGATTAGCTGCAACTTGGTGAGACAGCATCTCTTGATGAAGCCTTGACCTGTACCCTTCCACAGCCTCAGAACTGTGAGCTTTAACCTAATAAATTCCCACTACAAAAGTCAACCCATTTCTGGTATACTGCTCCCAGCAGCTTTTAGCAAACTAAAACACTACCCTTCTGTAATTGCTAAAAACCCTGCACCGCCCAGGCTCTGGCCTGCCCTGGGGAGTCTGGACCTCCTCTCAGTCCTGACGCAGGTACCAGCCAAACTCCAGCCAGCACTGACCAAACTCCACCCTGCCCTGAGGAATCTGCCTCCCAACCTGCCTGAAGAGATTAATCCTGTCTCACCAGAAGAAAATGCAAAGGAATGCCTGGAGGTCAGTAGTTTGCAAGACATTTCTAATCCTTCCCCTTACCCACCCCCACCACCCCTATTCTCTTCCAGATCTATTACTAGACTAAAATCACAACAAGCCCCTAAAGGTGAAATACAAAGTGTGACCCATGAGGAAGTACGCTATACTCTGAAAGAATTGCATGAGTTTTCCAATTTATATAGACAGAAATCAGGGGAATATGTATTGGAATGGATACTAAGGGTATGGGGTAATTGTGGAAGGAATATAAAATTGGAACAGGCTGAATTTATTGATATGAGCCCACTAAGCAGAAATTCTGGATTCAATGCTGTACCTCGAGGGGCTAGAAAGGGCTCTAACAGTTTGTTTGGGTCACTGACTGAAACATGGACCAAAAGATGGTCTAGCATGTCTGAGATTGAGATGCCTGATTTGCCCTGGTATACAGTTGAAGAGGGAATTCAAAGGCTTAGAGAGATTGGAATGCTAGAATGGATTTACCATGTAAGACCTGCCTACCCACCCCAGGAATGTGCAGAGAACACACCTTTACCCAGGACTGTGAGGAATAAATTTGTAAGACTAACTCCTTCTTCCCTGAAGAGCTCTGTGGTTGCTCTTCTCTGTAGTCCAGATATTACTGTAGGGAGAGCTGGAATGGAATTAGAATCCTTAAACATTATGGGGATTATCGGATCTCAGTCCGGTAAAAGTCAAGTATCAGCAGTTAATTGCTGGGTATGGCTACTGCAATGAAAGGCAGATTCAAAGCAGCACTCAAAATAGTCTGAGTCACATGGAGTTATGGCATTGGCTAATAGGTCATGTGAAATAAATGGGCAGTCTACTAAATTTCTTCTGGATCTGTATAAGCAGAAGAGTTCTAGGTTGAGTCAACAAAACACTAACTCAAATTACAGACACAGAGAATCACAGCCCCTTAATCAATTCCCAGACTTGAGACAGTTTACAGACCCAGAACCCCTTGAATTAGGAGAAGGCCAGGTCCCTTTGGGGAAGGATCCCGTTAAACTGCCAAAAATTTATATTGTTAATCTTCCTACCAACTTTCCCCAAGGAGACCTACAGCATTTTACCAGAGTAACTGTGCATTGGGGAAAAGGAAATGATCAGACATTTCAGGGATTATTAGACACTGGCTCAGAAGTGACATTAATTCCAGGAGACCCAAAACGTCACTGTGGTCCACCAGTCAGAGTAAAGGCTTATGAGGTCAGGTAAACGATGGAGTTTTAGCTCAGGTCCATCTCACAGTGGGTCCAGTGAGTCCCCAGACCCATGTGGTTATTTCCCCAGTTCTAGAATCCATAAGAATAGACATACCCAGTAACTGGCAGAATCCATACCTTGGATCCCTGACTTGTGGAGTGAGGGCTATTATGGTAGGAAAGGCCAAATGGAAGCCACTAAAACTACCTCTGCCTTGCAAAATAGTAAATCAAAAGCAATAACCTTTCTGAGTGGGCAAAAAACATGAAAATATTTGTGTCCCATGTGAATGCTCACCAGAGGGTGACTTCAGAAGAGAATAATTTTAATGTTCAAATGGATAAGGTGACCCACTCTGTGGCTAAAGCTCAGCTTCTTTCCCCAGCCTCTCCTGTCATGGCCCACTGGGCTCATGAACAATGTGGCCATGGAGGTAAGGATGGAGGTTATGCATAGGCTCAGCAACATGGACTTCCCCTCACTAAGGCTTACTTGGCTACAATCACTACTGAATGCCCAATCTGCCAGCAGCAGAGACCCACACTTAGCCCCCAAAATGGCACCATTCCTTGAGGTGAACAGCGTGCTACCTGGTGGCAGATTGACCACATTGGACCACTTCCACCATGGAAGGTACAGCAATTTGTTTTAACTGGAATAGACAAATACTCTGGATATGGGTTTGCATTTCCTGCATGCAATGTTTCTTCCAAAATTACCATCCGTGGACTTACCGAATGTCTTATCTACCACCATGGCATTCCACACAGCATTGCTTCTGATCAAGGAACCCATTTCACAGCAAATGCTGTGGAGAGAGGGCATATGCCCATGGAATTCACTGGTCTTACTATGTTCCCCATCACCCTGAAGCAGTTGGATTAATAGAATGGTGGAATGGCCTTTTGAAGACTCAATTATGGTGCCAACTAGGTGGCAATACCTTGCAGGGTTGGGGCAATGTTCTCCAGGAGGCTGTGTATGCTCTAAATCAGTATCCACTCTATGGTGCTGCCCTCTCCATAACCAGGATTCATGGTTCCAGTAATCAAGCAGTGGAAATGGGAGTGGCACCACTCACTATTACCCCTAGTGACCCACTAGGAAAATTTTTGCTTCCTGTCCCTGCAACCTTAAGCTCTGCTGGTCTACAGGTCTTAGTCCCAAAAGGAGTAGTGCTGCCACCAGGCAACACAACAATGATTCCATTGAACTGGAAGTTAGGACTGCCACCTGGCCATTTGGAGCTCCTCTTACCTCTGAATCAACAGGCAAAGAAGGAAATTACTGTACTGGCTGGGGTGATTGATCCTGACTATCAAGGGGAAATAGGATTGCATCTACATAATGGGGGTAAAGAAGAGTTTGCCTAGAATATAGGAGATCCTCCAGAGCATCTCATAGTACCACTACCTTGCCCTGTGTTTAAAGTCAGTAGAAAACTGCAACAACCCAATCCAAGCAGGACTAATAATGGCCCAGTATCTTCAGGAATGAAAGTTTGTGTCTCCCTACCAGGCAAAGAACCACGGCCAGCTGAAGTGCTTGCTGAGTGTAACAGGAACATGGAATGGGTAATGGAAGATGGTAGTGATAAATATGAACTTCAACCATGTGACCAGTTACAGAAATGAGGACTGTAATAGTCATGAATCTTTCTTCCTTGTTTTGTTATGAGTATGATTGTTTATGTACATGAAACAAATTTCTTTGTTTTCTTCCCTAACCTTTTCCCCTATCATATGTCAAGTTGTATTAGTTTCATATACTATTTAAGGATGTCAAGTTTAAGAGTGACAATTACCCAAGGACTTGCACCCTATTCTGTAGGGAATTAATCCATTTCTGGTTGTACGCAGGAGAGTTGAATATTGTTAAGCAGAAATATATACATAAGCATGTGTTATTGTTTTTACTTAGAGACTAAGTATAGTTTATTGTAATGTGTATGGTTGTCAAGTTGACAAGGGGTGGACTGTGATGGTTAGGCTAATGTGTCAACTCAGCCAGGTAATTTTGCCCAGTTGTTTGGTCAAGCAAGCACTGGGCTCATTGTAATGCAAGGATATTTATGGGCTTTAATCATCAGTGAGTTTACTGCATAGATGGCTGATTACATCTACCATCAACTAGGGAGACTGCTGTCAGCAATGAGTGACGTTTTATCCAATCAGTTGAGTGCCTTAAAAGGGGAAGTGATTTCAGTATTCAAAGAGAATTTTCTATCTCGTCTTTGAACAGCCAATGTCTCCCAGAAACTCATCAAGGAACTTCATTGGACTTTCATCAGAGCCCCTGGTTTGCAGCCTGCCTGCGGAACCTGGACCAGTTTAGTAAGTTTTTTTGTTTTGTTTTTTTTTTACATCAAACAAAGATTTTTCATGCCCAGAATTGTATTAGAGTTTTCTGTATAAACCTTGTATCCTTTATGGGATTGCAAGCTCTTTGAGGGCAGAATCTGAATTGAATTGAACTTTGTATTCCTTTCAGTACATATCACAGTGCCTTACACATGGTAGTTTTTCAGCACCTGCTTGTTGGCTGAAGAAATGAGTCTTACTCTGTATCTGAATGTATCTTGTCAGTATACAGTAAGCTTTCCTGGATTCCTTCTAATTTTAAGATTTAGGTATTTTAATACCAAATAGCAAGATGAACTAACCCACTGAACATAGCTTTAATTTGAATGTACTACTGTAGATAAATCCCTCAATTCCAATATTGAGGACAAAATAAGTTTAGGTAATATATTATAACTATAAATAATAACCAATTTGACATGAAAGTATTACATTAAAAGTAAAATAAGAGAAGTTACTTATGTATTCAGGGAATTACCCATAGGTGAAAAATATCAAAGTTGTAAGTAAATCATATTTGGCACAGGGAAAACATATAACATTTTATAATGTTTCCATAATTTATTCTATGACTCAACCATGTTATTATGGACACAACACAAAATCATGAAATTATGCATCTTAACAAAGACAATGAGAAAATTTTCCCATTACCATTTGTTAATTTCATTAAGCAACTCAGAGGCATGTGCACATTTGAGATAACATACTCTGCAAGTCCCAGTGCTTCAGAAGCATTCATTTTGGTAATTCAGATCTAATTAAATAATTATTAAATTTAATGCTGTTAAGTAACAATACCCACATTTTTCTAAAGCATTACTTTTGTTCCTCTGGACTGAAAAGTCCCTGATTAAAATCTCATCATGCACATGGCTCAGTAAGCCATGTGAGCATTCAGTTTGATGCAAGGAAAGCTGTTTTCTTTAAGTTTCTCAATGTTTTAGGGAAGCGGCTGTGGCTCAATCAGTAGGGCTCCCGTTTACCATATGGGAGGCCCCGGGTTCGGTTCCCAGGGCCTCCTGGTGAAGGCAAGCCCGCCCGCACGGCGTGGTTAGCTGACCCGGCGAGCACAAACAGCAAGGGGGGGGGGATAAATAAATAAATAAAATCTCAATGTTTTGGGTCTCCTGTCAGCCAATACCAACTAGAAGCAGTTCCTAATTAAACTGCTCTTTTTAGAACCATTCAGACAACTTCACTCATGCTTCAGTTTACAATCTCCAAGCAAGCCACATTTTGGAAAGCCTTGACAACTTAGAGAGAGCCCATTTGGACTCAGAGGACATAAGGCTCAAAATTGTACCAGCTGCAAAATTTTGATTGCATGAATTTTACATGAGTGTTGACCAGCCATTTGTGTTCAAAGATGTTAGCCAATCAGCACAGGTGCAGAAGAGAAAGTAAATTGGGGTCATGGAAAATCATAATTAACCTAGGAAAGCACTTTCTTTGGTTCTGCCAACTCAACACATGACAAAATAAAGCCTGCCTGAGTGAATTACACCACTTCTTAAACTTTCTCAAGAGGACTAGGAATTAGAATAAACAGAAAGACAGGTATGAAAGGGGAAAGAAATCTTCAAGGCTCTGCTTGCAAATTAAGGCACATGTCAAGGGGTTCTACATGGCCAACCTAGGCAGAGCCTCTGAAAGCTCACTATCTCATTTTGCTAAATACGAGTCTTCTCTTTGCACCAATTGTCTACCTGTTCTTCACTTGATCAATTTATTGAAGCATGGGGGTTCCAAGACAGTAAAGAATTTCAAGTCTTTAGGAAAGAAAGAAGCAACAGTGTTTTCAGGTGATTAAAATGGTTTATAGATTATTTTTGGTGGTGAGTAAAATTAAATTCTTTGGTTAGTGTTATTAGTTAGTCCACCGCCACAATTTTTACCTGGATATTTAAAATTTAATAGAGACTAGAAATTAATTTTGATAAAACATATAGTGTAAATTGCAAAGGAAAAATTACAACAAAAAGAAGAAATTTTCTTCTCTTTGATCTCCTATCCATTGATTACTTAAGGAATATGAGAAACACCGTTTCTCTTTCTATCCTTTTATTATTTAACAATACCTTTGATATCAATTCATATCACTGTCTAGGTTAAGAAGCAAATTGCATGAGACTGGAAGAAAATTGAGATCTACTTTAAAAAATACAACTGCCTTCTTACCAACTAGGGAAACAATAAGGTCATTCATAGAGAAGTTTCCAGGGTTATCATCAAACAGATATGTAATGCTGCTTACTTAAGGACAAGAGGATGCAGAGGAGGCCAGCTGGAGAAAATTGTATATTTTCCAGGATTGACAGTTTGCTTTATAGTGGATCCACTTTCTCTTTAAAGTAATTCCTATTCGGTTTATGGTAGATTGGTATACAATGAGGTCAGTTGCAGCAAATCAATTCTGATATGACTGCATTTTAGCCATGGTCATATTTATCCTGGAAATCATGCCAGAATCAGCTTTTCATTTCACAGGAACATTGATTTCCCTACCCCTACTCTTTTCTCTATTCCATCTTCATATAGGCCCCAAACTACCTCCCCAAGAGGTGACTCTAACCACATAAAACATGGTCAATCCTCTTTCTCAACTGAAAGCACAGATAAAATTCCATTTCAGAAATGATATTTAAAAAAACAAAGTTTCTGGTAAAGCTATTTCTACGTGCTAGGACTTGGTTTATGGTAATAATATTTTGTTCACATCTTTACAACTAGATTTTTACCATAAAAAGACACTTTATAACAGTTAAAACTCTATAACGTTGTTTCCCAAGCCCTCTTCCCATTTTAACTATCACAGCACTTTATAGATGGTGTCAACGGTGAACTACTTCCTAATGAAGAAGGCATGTACAAAGGATCTTAGGTTAAATCAGTTTGTCAATGGAGAACATCACATTAGAAATTCAGATTGCTTATAACTTCCTCCAGTTTCTCTCACTGGATCTGAAACCTTCCCTACTCTCCCCTCTGATCCTTATGTGTCTGTTAATGTATAGTGTCTGGGATCCTTCACTTCCTAAGCTCCATTAAGTATGTGAGGCTCGATACTTGCCATGGCTCCACATATTCCTGCTTGCTTATGACCTCCATGCTTTTTAATGGTCAGGAGACCTCGGGAACAGAGGGTCAGGTTAAACATACAGAAGGTCAAGTTAAACAATTCATGGCATAATGATCAGCAGTGTGTACAAGGATCTTGTTTTACTTATTTCCTTTCCTATCTAAGTCCTGGTTTCAGTATTCCCTATTTCCTATAATATATTTGGGATATATTTCTGCATGAGTATGCATCTTTTAAAAATACACACACTGGTGTATGCATATGCACCTTAATTTCATTGTTTTGTGCACTGTGTGGCATTATTTAGTGGTTGCTTCATCTAAGGTGTATAGCTATTTTTGTCCTTGTGTCATTTTGGTATTAGTCCACTAGACTACTGCTAGGATTAATACTGTGTTTTTGCCTCCTCATGTCAAGTGGGGAAGAGGAAAAAAAAAATCTAACTCTTTTCCCTCTGTCTCCCTTTCTTAAGTATTCATCTCTCTTCCACTCTGAGCTGCCAGTTACTCCCATGTCTCCACCGCCTGCATACCACCATCTGTTGTTCTTAGAAGGTCTTACAGTCTTTTTAAAATTTGAATAAAACCACCCATCTCCTGTGGGCCTCTGCTGGGCCTCAGGTCACAAAGAGAACCAGAAACCCATGATTATTCATCTTCATGGTAGGGCCAGCAATCACTGTATTCTTCCTAAACTTTCCCTTGTATGTTAGATTAGGTTATTGTTTAGCAAACATTCACTCATTCCACCCAAACGCTCATCTCCATGGGAAGAAAATCCTCTTTGCCCCATTGATGTTGGGCTTGGCTTTGTGAATTTCTTTGTGTGATGAGATGTTAGTGAATGTGACAAGGCTTAAAATATGCATATGCGTTTCAGCAAATATTCTGGAGGTCTGCTGTTCTTCTATGAGGGGTGCTCCCCCCAGATTACTTTTGCCTCTTCAGCCTTAGTGCCATAATGAACACAATGGCAGCAGACATCAGGACAAACACAGACTCTGAAACTAAAGCAGCCAAATCCACCATCTGAAACAGAGCTATTGAAGGCAAATCTCAGATGTATGAATAAGAAATAATGCTTGCTGTTGTGTTCCACAAAGTTTTGTGATTGTTTGTTATGTGGCAAAACTGCTCAATACACAATTGGTCTTAGAAATAAGGTGCTGCCCTAAATTAAACCTAAAATATGTAGCAGCAATTTCAGGAACTGGCAGGATGGCAAAGTTAAATGAAGTTGAGAACAATGAGCTGTCTGTGCAATGTAGTGGCAAAACATTTGGTAAACTTTAAAATAGAAAATGATTCTAATGAATTTGCAGTGTTGAATTAGGAAGTTTTGTGGCAGAATCTTGAAAGTGTGAGCTGGTTGCTATCAAGTACATTAGATAAAACGCTACAAGAAAAATATGGACTCAGAAAAGAAATGCCCTGTTGGCAAGCAGAATTCAGAGGAAATAGAAACAGTCCAGAATTTATAGCTGAAAAATGGAACAGTTTCTTAAGTTAAAGATGAAATCAAGGGTGTGTCTATAATACTATTTTTAGACCTCTGAAAAAACTAAGGTATTTCTAGTAGATCCCTTCAACCTGCTTGGAGGCAGGGTTCAGCAAATCCAAATGCATCCAAAGTAAAAGTAAGTCAATTTATAGAGAGAGAAAATCTGGAAAAGAATTGTGGGTGTGGCTTTGGATAAATAAAGGTGACTAGAAACAAATGTATAGAAAAACAACATTGTTGAGAAATCTATATTCACAAAAATACCACCAGCTGGATTAAAAGAAACACAGATTTCTAAAAGTAGAAGAGACTAAAAAAGTGTTCAGCCACTAAAAATGGCATATTTTCCGATACTTTCTTGAGAAATGCTGAAGGGGGGTGATGAAAAATGAAAGACCAAAAGCAGATCCAAGAACTGTGAGAATCTATAGACCAGAAAGCCACTCCCAGGAAGCAGAGTTGAGGCCTGATCAAGGAACTTCCCGTAAGTCTACACTAGGAGGACAAGAAATCCAGCAGAATTTCGGAATTTTAATGGATCAGTGAATGCTATGTATTTTCTTTTTTAAATGGGATTGATCAATGCAGTTATACTGTCCCTGTCCCATCACTTTTTGTTGATGTGGGAGCAAATTACTTTTCTTTTTAGTTCATAGGTCTGTGGTTCAATAGCTGCAATATCTGGGCCCAACATAAATTTTAATATCTAAACTCTGAGTTTGATAGCATAATTGGTGAGACATTTTGAAGAGACTGTTGGGTTATCTTCCTTAAAGAGAAAATAGGTAATTTTGCCTAAGTAAGGGGAGGGCATATTTGTGAAAAGAGGGTACACTGTGAAAATCAGATTACTAATAGCATTTATTTATTTCTTCCCCCTGCTTTACCATGGAAGCAGTGAACTTTCTTGCCCTAGGTTGGACTTAGGTATACGACTTTGGGCTTTGGTATGCTAGCATATATGATAAAAACAATTCTTAAAATGTGCATAGATGATTGCACTCTGGAGATCACAATGGCTCCACCTTCCTCTGGGTATCTGATGTTCCTTCATTCTGGGCCCCAGAATGAAAAACACATGGAAGAAAACTGACCCCAACTTGTAACTGAGAGCCAAGCTGAGTTGGAGCCAGCTTGAAACAAATCCATTCCAAATGAATAGCAGACACATGACAAGAAATTAATGCTTATCATTGTATACCACTGAGATTTTATAGTTGTGTATTATACAAAAAAAACCCTGACTGATATGCTTTGCCTACTTAGATTCCTGACTTGCCAAGCTTTCCTCTTTATCTGATGATTCCTGTGCTAAAGACACATAGTTGAAATTTCTCTGGTACTAGCCAGTTTATTAGTACCTGTCCATGCATGTTCAGTGTTATTTTCGCTTTAAAATGGAATAAAAAAAAGAGTCCATTTGTTTAGGAAGATCTTCCTATACATTTTTGGATTATTAATATAATTATTCTTCAACTCTCTAATTTCTCTATCTCAAACAACACACAATGCACCTAAAATAACCATTAATTTTCTACACAAAATATCTGTTGATGAACTATGTGCAATATATATAAAAGAAATTGCCTTCCAATTACACTGATGCCTTATTACTATAGACCACATTCCAAAATGCACTTTGAATGAATGACTGAATGACATCTGAGGATTAATATTCTTGGACTTTGTGGCCATAAGCAAATATAGAAAATTTTGGGTGATTTTCAGTGAATGTTCATCTCAGCATATTCCCTACATAATTTCTTATATTTTATTGGATATTTATCAATGCCATAAGTCTCTATCATACATATATACAAAATCCTGAGTCAATGATTTAGAATATCTTTTTTTAAACAAAAAATATAATTTTGCAAATTGTAAGTACATTATCTGCATGAGCAAAGCTCTTCACTCTCAGTAAGGAACATGACTCTTTTATGCAAAATTTCTCCATCTCTATACACACCAAGAAACAATAAAGATTAGAGTCAATCATCTATATGTTCTCAAATTTATGAGTGCTTGACTGAAATTTCCACTTTCTCAATTTGATGGATTAGATTCATGTACATAAAGCCACAGAGATTCATCAGCTATAGACATTTCATCTTGACACTCAGATTGATGAATGATACTTGTTTATGTTTGCCCTTTCACACAAGCAAAGACAGAGAAAGATAATGGGGCTATCTTTTTTATGACATTGACATATATTTTTATTCAATTATCTACATAAGCAAATCGTGATATTTTTTAAAATAGTTTAAAATATTTTTAGTTTGTTTAGTGTAAATAATTGGTCAAAAATTACAAGAAATTCCCTTTAAAAGACATTACTTAAGTAAAAGTTAATTAAAAAAATCTAAGGTTCTAAAATCTGACAGTTGCCTTAGACTATTATATATAATTATTTATAAACGTTTAGAAGTTGAAAAACTTAAGAAAACAAGCTTGATAATGTTTGTCTTATAGGAAAACACCACACCTAAAAGTACTGGGATCCAACACTTTTTACATATACCAGAATGAGGCAATACTTATTTAACCTAATATTTCCATTTTTATTGAACTTATAAATTTGTATTTGAACTAGGATATTGGAGAGTAATATTTTCTTGCCTTTGAGTTTGGTTTATTCAATCAACAGTTATATAATAATTGTTTACTATGGGCCAACATTATTCTAAGCACTAGAAAGGCAACAGTGATTAAGATGGACAAGTTCCCTGCTCTTGTGGAGTTTACATTCTAGTTGGTGGAGATAAAAATAATCACTGTAAACTGTTTCTTTGAGAATAGGGGATATTCAGATCAGGGAGGTCCCCACACTTTATCATGGAGTAGTATACAAACTCATTGTATGGTTAATCTCCGAAGGAGGGCACTTGAACAGGTCAATCACCAAAGAATGAAAAAGGTCTTCTTCTTCTCCTTCCCCTTCTTCTCTTTCTTCTTCTCCTTCCTCATCATCTTCTTCTGCTGCTGCTGCTTCTGTTTCTACTGCTTCTTTCTTTCTGTTAGCTGCTGGCATTCAAAGAAAGTTCTGCTATAACACTAGCTATTTAAAATCTTTATATATAGACACCTCAGAGTCTAAATTCCAGAAATAACACATTAAAATATCAAAATATCCAGGTTTCAACCAAAGGTTACAAAACATGCAAAGAAACAAGAAATGATGGCCCAGGCAAAGGAGAAGAATAAAGCAATAGAAATCATCAGTGAGGAGGTCCTGACCTGGGACACATCAACAAAGAGCTTAAAAAAATAGTACTAAATATGCTCAAAGAATTAAAGGGAGGATAGTGTCAGAACAACAGTCAGGGCACAGTGCTCTCACAAAAACAATGGAAAAAAAGCCAAAAGTTGTTCAAGGGACCTGCTTTGGGTGTCAGCAGACCAGGACAGTGCTACACAATTCCCAGGAGGGACAGAGAGTAGAAGAACCTGAAACAACAAATGTGAGTTACCAAGCCCCAGTGGCAGCTGGGAAGGGCTCCCCCCATCCTCAAGATACTAATGGGGATAAAAACCCCTGGCTCACTGAAGCTAACTGAGAGGGGAACAGACTTCTTTCCCTGTCAGCTGTTTCAAGGGAAAAGAGGGGAGGGCTTTTCTTCAGTGAATTCAGCCAGCAAAGCCCACTTTGAATCTCTGCCTGGGAGATTCAACACAGGAACACAAGAAAGCGGAGACTGAAATGACTCCATGGACAGGGGCACTGACGACCGCCATCTGCTGGCCAGTCTGGAAATTGCAAGGACAAAAGCTGTTTTTGATTCCCTATATGCTGACCCATGGGAGAAAATTTACACCATATTAGTGAGTCCTTGGCCTGATTTTGATAACTAGAGCTGGTCAATTTTAAAGACTTAGAATACCAAATAAAAGCTGTGGAAAAAAAAAAACAAGAAGCAAGAGAGAGAAATTGACCATCAGAGTAAATTCACCAACATATCCAGATGCCTAGACATCAGCAAAAAATTACAAGCCATACTAGGAAAAAGGAAGAGATGGCCCAGCCAAAGAAACAAACCAAATATCCTGAAGAGATACAGTATTTAAGACAATTAATTCGTGGTAATCACACAACTCTCCTAAATCAATTCAAAGAATTTAAAGAAAATATGACTAAGGAGATAAAGGATATTAAGAAGACACTGGGTGAGAATAAAGAACTATTTGAAAGCCAGCAAAGAAAAGTAGCAGACCTTATGAGAGTGAAAGACACAATGGATGAGATTAAAAATACATAAGAGGGACATAAGAGCAGAATTGAATTGCTTGGAGACAGAATTAGTGATTTTGAGGTCAGATCGTCTGAAATGAAAAAGACAGGAGAACAGAAAGAGAAGACAATGAAAAAAATAGAACAGAGTCTCAGGGAACTAAATGACAATGTTAAATTCAAATACATTCACATTATCAGTGTCCAAGAAGAAGAGAATGGAAAAAGGTTAGAAAGAACATTTGAGGAAATAATGACTGAAAACTTCTCAACCTTTATGAAAGACATAAACATCAATATCCAAGAATGACAACACACTCCAAACAGAATAAATCTGAATAACGACAATCATTATATATTAATAAAAGGGGCAATTCAACCAAGAAGAAATAACTATAATATGCACCTAACCCGAGTGCCCCCCGTACATGAGGCACATACTAAAAAAACTGAAGGGAGAAATAAATGTCTCTACAATAATAGTTGGGGACTTCAATACACCACTCTCAGTATTATATGGAACATCTGGACAGAGAGTAAATAAAGAAACAGAGAACTTGAATAATATAAAATAATAAAAATAATAAAATAAAATAATAAAATAATATAAATGAAATAGACCTAATGGACATCTAAAAAATAATAAAAATAATATAAAAATAATAAAAATAATATAAAATTAAAAAATAATATAAATGAAATAGACCTAATGGACATCTATAGAACATTGCACCCCAAAACAGGAGGATATACATTCTTTTCAAGTGATCATGGATTCTTCTCCAAGACAGACCATATGTTGGATCATAAGAAAAATCTAATAAATTTATAAAGATTCAAATTATGCAAAATACTTTCTCTGACTCGGAGTGAAGCTGGAAATCAATTATTGGAAGAAGGGAAAATTCATAAATATGTGAAGATTAAACAACACATTTTAAATAATCAGTGGGTCAAAAAAGAAATTGCAAGAGAATTCAGCAAATATCTTGAGATGAATGAAAATGAGAACACAACATATCAAAATCTATGGGACACTCAAAGGCAGTGCTGAGAGGAAAATTTATAGCCCTCAATACTTACATTAAAAAAGAAGAAAGAGCTAAAATTGAAGATCTAACTGCACACCTGGAGGAAATAGAAAAAGAACAGCAAAATAATCCAAAACCAAGCCTAAGGAAAGAAATAATAAAGATCAGAGCAGAAATAAATGAAAATGAGAACAAAAAGACAATAGAATCAACAAAACCAAAAGTTGGTACTTTGAGAAGATCAACAAAATTGACAAACCCTTAGCTAGACTGACAAAGAAAAAAAAGAGAGAAGATGCAAATAAATAAAGTCAGAAATGAGAGGTGGAACATTACCACTGACCCTGCAGAAACAAGAGAGATTTGCAGAAATGGAAAAACCACTTATCAAATTTATTTGGAAGGTTACGGGGTTCCAAATAGCCAATTAGTTCTTTAAAAAGCAGAACATAGTTGGACAACACTCACTTCCAGGCATAAAAGCATATTAGTTAGCTACAGTGGTAAAAACAGCATGGTACTGACATAAAGACAGACAGACTGACCAATGGAACCAAATCTAGAACTCAGAAATAGACCCTCACATCAAGTATAAGTATATCAAGTGATTTTTGACAAGGCTGTTAAGCCCTCCCAGCTGGGCCAGAACAGTCTATTCAACAAATGATCCTGGGAGAACTTGATATCCATATTCAAAAGAAATAAAGGGGACCCTTATCTCACACTTTATACAAAAATTAAGTCAAAATGGATCAAGGACGTAAATATAAGAGTGACAACAATAAAACTCCTAGAAGAAAAGTAGGAAAACATCTTCAAGATCTCATGGTATGTAGTAGTTCCTTAAACCTTACACCCAAAGCATGAGCAACAAAAGAGAAAATAGATAAATTAGACCTCTTCAAAATTAAACACTTATGCACCTCAAAGGATTTTTTCAAAAGGGTAAAAAGGCAGCAGACTCAATGGGAGAAAATATTTGGTAATCACATATCTGATAAGGCTTTAATATCCATGATACACAAAGAGATCATACAACTCAACAATAAAAAAACAAATTACCAGATTAAAAATGGACAAAAGCCTTGAAAAGACAATTGTACAAAGAAGAAATACAAATGGCAAAGAAACACATGAAAAAATGTTCAACGTCACTAAACGATTAGGGAAATACAAATCAAAACTACAATGAGATATCATTTCACATCTATTAGACTGGCCAATATTAAAAAGTCGGAAATACTGTAAATGTTGGAGAGGATGTGGAGAGATAGGAACGTTTATTCACTGTTGGTGGGAATATAGAATGGTACAACCACTGTGGAGGACTGTTTGGCAGTTCCTAAGAAAGTTGTATATAGACTTCAGAAGAACTGAGAACAGGGACACGAATAGACATCTGCACACCGATGCCCATAGCAGCATTATTCACAATTGCCAAAAGTTGGAGACAGCCCAGGCGACCATCAACTGAAGAATGGATAAACAAATTGTGCTGTATACGCATGACTTAATATTATGCCGCAGTAAGAAGAAATGAAGTTGTGAGGCATATGACAACATGGATGAACCTGGAGAACATTACATTGAGTGAAGCAAGCCAGACACAGAAGGACAAATATTGCATGATTGTGCTATTATGAACTAAATATATTGTGTAAATTCATGGAGTTAAAAATTAGAATACAGGTCACCAGAAAACAGAATGAGAATAGAAAGCTGAGGGGTAAGCTGTGCAAAATTGGTAAAAAGGTCATTTGTACAGCTTTGGAAATGAATAGAAATGGTGAAAGCATATCATGGTGTTTGTAACTAGAAGAGCTATTATATGGGTATGGCAGTGGTTGAAAGGGAAAATAAATGTCATGTATATTTCTGGAAGGAAAGCTAAAAACTGTAACATGGGTCTGCATAAGATATTAAAATCTCATGTAAAATATGAATATGATTGAGATTGCATATATAAGACTGTTTTTACAAAATATAAATACAAATATACTAGAGAGAAGGAAAAAGAATAGCAGCAATGGACAGCAGGGGAAGCATAGAGAGATTGAAAGGTGATGAGCTTTGTTTGTTTTTTGTTTTTTGTTTATTATTATTATTGGAATAATGAAAATGCTCTAAGAATGAAGTGCTAAATGCACAAATATGTGATTGCACTGAACACCATTGATTGCATACTCTGGATGGATTTATGATTTAAAAATAAATGTATGTATCAATAAAATTGATTTTAAAAAGAATTAAAGAAAAGCATGGACAAGAACTAAAAGAAATCAGGAAAACAATATATGAACACAAAGAGAATTACAATAGAGATATGAAAATTATGAAAAGGAACCAGATGTAGCTGAAGTCCACAGTGGCAGAAATTAAAAATTCCTTACATGGGTTCACAATAGATTGGAGCTGACAGAAGAAAGACTCGGAGAACTTAAAAATAAGACAACTGAAGTCACTCAGTCTGAGGAACAGACAGAAGAAAGAATGAGGAAAAGTAAACATTGCCTGAGGAACCTGTAGGACACCATCAAGTGCACCAATAGATACATTGAGGCAGTCCCAGAAGGACAAGAAAGAGGAAAAGGGATAAAGAGACTATCAAAGAAATGATGTCTGAAAACTCCCCAAATTGAATGAAAGATATGAATATGCATATACAAGATGCTCAGCAAACTCCAAACAGGTTCAAACTAAATAGACCCATGCTGTGGCATATTATATTCAAACTGTTGAATGTCAAAGATAAAGAGAGAAGCAATGTGTCTCATAAAAGGGAACCTCCATAAAACTAAGTGCCGATTTCTCATCGGAAATCATGGAGGTAAGAAGGCAATGTGGTGACGTATTTAAAGTGCTGAAAGCAAAAAATGCCAACCAAGAATTCTATATCTGGCAAAATGGTCTTTAAAAAATGAGGTAGAAATAAAGATTTTCCCAGAGAAGTAAAAGCTAAGGGAGTTTTTCACCACTAGACCAGCCATGAAAGAGATACTAAAGAGAGTTCTGCAAGTTTAAAGGGAAGGACAATAGACAATTGATTGAAGCTGCATAAAGAAATAAAGATCTCTAGTGAGAGTGATGGCATAGATAAATATAAATGCTTGTAGTATTGTATTGTATTGTATCCTCCTGTTACTTCCTACAGAATCTAAAAGCCAAATCAGAAAATGTAATGATATATCAGTGGTGTTTACTCATAATATATAAACATGTCATTTGTGACAAGAGCTACATAAGTGTAGGGAGCAGAGTGGTGTAAGAACATAGTTTGTGTATACTATTTAAGTAAAGTCAGTATCAAAGCAAACAAGATTTAATAGGTTTAGGATGTTAGCTACAAAAATATTGGAGAACATGCAATCACCTAGAAACAGATATTAGAGTACTAGTTATCAGGTGTGGAGGCAAGAGTGATTAGATAGTGCATGGTGGGGTGTGGTTTCTGTTTGGGAAGATGGGAAAATTTTGGTAATGGAAAGTGATAAAGGTACCACAATATTGTGAATGTGATTAACCCCATTTAATGGTATCCTTGAGAATGATTGAGATAGACAAGTTTTATTTTGTTACATAAAGACTTCTCTAGCAATGTATTTTAAATGACTATACATTTCAGCCATAAATGGGCATATGCTAAAATGTAGCCACATTAACAGTAAAAAGCATAAGCATGAAGATACCACAATAAGAACCAAAAGAAACATAATGGAAATCCAAAGGCAAAAATCCACAGGGATGAATATTAATGGCCTGCTAATAGAACCAACACATAACATTAGTCATATTTGTATCTATGCTATTTGAAATATTTCAGAGGTATTGTAATTTTTGTTGCAATGAGTTGTAGCCTTTTAGGCTTAGTTTTTTTTTTTTTTTTTTTTTTTTTTTTTTTTTTTAAAATTAGCCATAAAGAGTGGCTTTGTTAAACAAGGGCAGTGATTGAAAGAAGTAGTTATTTGTTTTCCTTTGGTTTCCTTGGTTAACATATAACTCTGCTTTGGCATAAATATCTTCCTGAGTTCTCTCTATGATTTATCTTTAAATATCACATTTTAGTATCACAAATTATAGACCAAAGAAATCAGCAGCTTTTTTTGTTTATAAATGTGATGATATTTCATAACAGCAGAGCAGCATACAATTCAAATGCAAAGAAGATAAACTCAGTGATGTTTTATAATCTAGCACACACAAAAGTTACCGCTTTCCACATTAACAAAGAATCATTTGGAGGTAACACAGGAAAAACTGACTTTCAATTAAGCCTAAAGCATATACAAATCAAGTCTAATTAGTCCAGTCCTCCAAATATGATCTGCAATTATGAGATAAATCTACCCACAGAGATTTATTAAGCCTTAGCATTTTTGAACTGAAACATCAATGAGCCTGCCTTTAGCAGTACCCTGCAGTGACTGGCAAGGTTTCCTTAATCCTCCTAGTTCCTCATGTACACTTTCCAAATAAAACTCTATGAGAAAAATTATTCTGTTATTATTGCCACTGGAAACAGATTTCTTTAGAAGCCTTTCTTTTTCCTGCCTTCTTTTTCTGATTGCTTTTATCCTAACCAATGATAATTAGAAATACACAGTTGTAGTTCCACATTTCCCTAACAGAGAAATGAGTTTGCTGCTTCTGACATTCATCTTATTGTAATCACAAAGTTAAAGATGTACAGACAGCAAAAATGCTCACTTTGGAATAGACAGATACAGCCCAAGTGTGGTCCTGAGAATGTGTTCATTGTGCAGTCCTTGATAATACTGGTCCCAAGATGGACTAAACTGTGAAAGAAGAGTCAACTTGAGGTCCCGTGCTACCCAGAAAAATGATCCTGAGAAAGGGAAGGCACGTGCACATGAGAGGAACAGGAGTTGGTCAGTTCATCCTGTCCCCAAAGCACATTCTTCTTGAAATGTTGCCAAACACTTTGTTCATATCTGTTTTCATTGGACAGGGAATATGTTTTCTTTTAACATTACCCAAAGAAAAAATCTTTCTTTGCTTAATGTCAAACTTTTTTCTAGTAATAAAGTCAGTGAGATGTACCCAGCTAAATATCACAAATGATCCTTTCTCCTCTTTAGCAGACAAAAAGCATCCTCCTAGCTCATCCTCCTGGCTCATTTTGAAGAAGATAGGTGTAATTAGTTTGTTTTGTTGGCTGCATGATGGTACTATTTAGATTCATTGACACACTTATTGTTCTCCTGTGAAATAGCTGTGGGATAACTAATAGAATTAAGGAGTCAGAACAAATTTAAAGAGTTACACGCAGATTATGTAGTTAACTTGCCTTCATTCATAACATGAACTTATAAACTAACCACAGATAAGTAAATAAACCAGTAGGTGGAGAACAGGTAGATCAACACAAACACTAACTACTAATTGGCTGAGATAGCACCGGATAAGTCATTTTCTAGACTAGCTATGGTTCACCCGTCTATGTACATGCAAGTTATTTCTGTTAGCACTGCTGGGGTAGACTTCTCATGTCCTCTGTGATATTATAAGCTTTTAGAATCTGGCACTTACTTTCTAGGTAAGTAATGTAACATTAAAGAGTTATGTACTCAGTGTGGCTAGTCAGAAAATCTAGTTGTTGAGAGTGATATCATTGACAAAGATAATATTAAAACCTTATAGAGTAATGTTCTATTTTTCTCTGTTGTTACCTGCCTAAATAATACATCTTTAGATACTGCATTTTTTCATTATGCTTAGATTCAGTATGCAGACTGTATCTTTGACCAGCTCAAGGTAACCTAGGAAACTAGATGTAAATTCTGCCCACATTTTGTCTTTCCCTGCCAAAGCTGTATGAGTTTAAAAATTGGAACATGTAATGGGTGTTGTAGATACTCAAGATTTTGATGTCTGCTTTTACCTGTATATATTGATTGATTCCCTTGGACTGCTTCCCCAGCATTTTATGTCTGACAGCACCCAAAAACTTCAGTAGAGAAAGTACTTAAGAAATATTCACTCCATAAACTATGTGATTTAAAAAATAATCGAATAGTCTGTCTGGTACCTTTTGTTGTAATTCATGCATTTTTCACAGTTCCAGAAAAAAATCAATTCTTAACTTTATATTTCATTTAGATATATTGATAAATATTTACTGAATGACTTGTTCATGCATTATGCTAAGCAGTGGTGGTACTGAAGACAGCAAATGAAGATAACAAATTTTTGCACAAAACCAAAGTAAAACCTCCATAAAGACAATGACCTAGTATATTGGATTCACTATTGTTTCTCCAGTCCATGTAGACACTCAAATATTTGTTAAATGAAACATTATATCAGATGTTTTCTTTTGAACATACTTATTTAGTAGCCACCAATTCTGTATATGGTCACCCATGTTCATTCTCACCAGCAGGATCTCCAATGTTTTATTCTGTGATGCTGTCCCATAACTAATCTCCCTCAGAAAATGTGCTCATTCCACTATCTATCAACTTGCTTAGCACATGGCTGGAAAGTGAAAGAGCCAGATGTGGCTTAACATCTATCTGGTACCCAAAGTTCATCTTATTACACTATTGCACTTCTACTTGCAGAATAAACACACACACACACACACACACATTACAAAATGATATGATAGTCAATGCATTAGTAGTATATACTTCAAGTTTCTATGTGGGGGGCGGATGTGGCTCAAATGGTTGGGTGTCCGTCTGCCATATGGAGGGACCTGGGTTTAATCCCTGGGACCTCCAGGTAAAATTTAAAAAAAAAAAAAAAAAAAAAAGTTTCTATGTGATGAGAGGAAAGGGAGTGTTTGATTCTGACTGGGAAATGGGTAGAGAAGTCACCACAAAGACAATGAGCTGTATCTGAGACACTTGATGTACGGAGTGGTGAGAAATGAGGTTGGAGAGATGGGGAGTGACCAGATCATCACAGTCCTCCCATGCCCTATAACTGTGTTTCAAGTTTACTCTCTGGTATATAGAAAGGACCCAAGGGATTTTGATCTGAGGAGTGATATGATCAGAATTCCATTTTCAGGAAGAATCTCTTCATAGCAGTGTAGAGGGTGGATCACATGGATGGGATATACAAAATAGGGAGGCTTATTTTATTACTATCACTACAGTGAGTGTTGGAGATACGAGGGACTGAACCACAGAAGTGATAAAAAGGACAGAAAGCAGGAATAAAAAATTTGTTAAATAGTTGCAAGAGAGACAGCAGGATAGGGAGAGAAAGGTAGAGAGAAGGCAGAGGTTTCTGCTTGGAAAAATTGAGTAGACAGCAGTTTTTCTCAACTGCATTAAGAAATTCAGGAGGAATTATATGTAATGACCTATTATACTGAGGTATACTTCTGAGTATGTTATTTACAAATAAATACATTTAACGGGGATTATGGGCCATTCCTATTTTCCCCATTTTGGGTTTTTCCGCTTTGCTTATGAGATGCTGCCTGCTTATGAGATACATCACTGCTCACAACTTCAAGCTACCATCTGACAGATTCTGCCATTATCCCAAGCAGAAAGGGCTGCAGTGTTGACACAGGCTGGTGCTATTTGCCTTCTAGTGGTCTCTTTTAAGGTGGTCTCCAGTAACATATATTAACTAAAGAAGGGGACAGATGAACAGACTTAACCAATTAATTATTTTTGCCCTGATTTATCTTTTCTCCAAAGACTTGAAACTGTGACACATAAAAGAGTATTACCACAAAAGATGGTGGCAGATAGCACTGACCAAAAAATTACCAAATTGAAAACCAAACCAATTTGGTGTCTAAACTATATCACTAGATTTTATATAATAGTTACCCATTTAATTCTAAAATAAGTTTGAAAGAATTGACAATAAAATCACATATAAAATATAACAAACAATATGATGATTAAAGCTAGAATTCTAGTTTTGTAATTGAAATGGGATATTGGAGATTATTATATTCAGGGAAAGAAGTTATATCTGAATATAAATAACTGGCTATCAGCATTGGACCATAAGCTCCTCCCTAACCTTTCCAATAACAAACAAACCACCGAACAAAAAAGAAACCACTGGAAGTATAAGTGAAAGAGAGAGAGTATGATTGCCTAACACATGGGCAGTGTGTATATGCTTCATTGCCAAATAACAAGATGTATCCACCTTTGTTTGAAGAAGCCATATTTTTCCTGGCAATAAATTTTACAGGAAATCCACTTAGCATAAGGACAGGCAACCTATATACGTCAATGGGCCCTATAACTGTATAAGACAGAAGAATAATTGGTGTTCATGGACATGACCCTGAGTCATCAAGAAAGGTTCTGTTCAATGTATTCTGTTTCATAAAGCAGGGACTGTCTAATACATTTGTAAAGTGGATATAAATGAGCCTGAAAGAGATGACTGACAGTTTTAGTTATACCCGATGTCAGCGGGAGAAGAACTGGCAATATGACAAAGGATGTTCAATGGGGTTAGGAGGGGCACTATGACAGATGGGCGGAGAGGTAGTGGGGGTCTGCAGATTGAAGAAAGAGCCGCCAAAGGGACAGAGACTGGAAGTGACTCTTTGCCAGAAAAACAAAGTGGTATCCAGGAGAGAAAGTTGCCAAGCTCAGCCTGGGTTATGGAAGCGTGGAGGGGTGGAGGACTGGCGAGACAGAAAGAAAGGAAGATATATTTATTTCCTAATTGCTTCCACTAAATGTGTAAGGAGCATCCTATTCTACCACTTACTGAGTACTTTCTGTGTGCCAGCTACTGTGCTAAGTATTTGGTATACATTATCTCCTTCAGTCTGCAAAGCAGGCCAGAGAAGGGAACATCATCACACCCATTTAATGGCAGAGACAGAGAAATGACTTCACTGAGGACAAAAGCTCCTCTCTTAACCATTCCTTTCTAAAGCTAGTGAATTCCAGAGTCACTCAGGGAGTCACGCAAATGCCTGAGAATGTCTGAGAAATGGTGTACTTATTCGTGGCTCTTGAAAGGTCATAGCTATAACTGAAGCCTTAAAGAAGATGACAGACATGGAAGGGTATAGAAAGGAAATCTAGGAAAGCCGAACCAGGAAAATGTCCTACCTGTTCAACCAGTGAAAGAAGTGACAGATGTACTAATGAAGGAGATTTTAGTGGCCTGGGATAATTGTTATTTCCAAATGCCATTTGCTGAATTAGTCTTTTTTTAAATACTAATTTCTGTTCATTATTTTTCCCCAAACTCTAGTCAGTAGCTACTTTATTTTTAGTAAGCCACATTTGCCCTTTATTTCAGATTATTTTTGCCAGAATCAGATTATAGACCTGAAGTCAAATAATTTCATTTACACTAAGCATCATTTAGGTATCCTCAGAAGTTGGAAACATCATATTCAGACACACAAACTTTAAAATAATGCCTAGAGTTATAAATATCAACCTTTCTAGAAGACAGCCACATGTTGCAAAGGGCTACCTTCCTGAAACTTCATGGTTGGGTACTTTCATGCATGCATTATATATTTTTGAAAGACTTATTTAAAAATGGCTTAAATATGACTTAGTAGGAAAAGTTGCAGCTTTGTCTCATAATAGTTACTCCCAACCGATGGTAAATAAATAAGGTTTTAATAAATAATCTATGTGGAAATTGCATTGCCATTGAACTGTTTATGAATATATCTTTATAAGTTTGCATCCACATCACCTTAAGAATAAAGTTAATAGTTTGCTTAAAAGGAAAAAAACCTTGCTAAAATAACAAAATGTTAATGACTCTAATAGATACATTTAAGAAATAAAAAGATCATTTACATGTGGGTCAGATTTTAGAACACTGTGTCAATATGATTTTAGTGTCCTTCAAACATGTGAAGTTGTTTGATGTACCTCCCATATTGTGTGGAAAGTTTGAAAAGATAAAACTCTTAGGGAAAATTTAGAGGTATCCTATATTTGTTTAAAGAACTGATATATTCATAAATCCCCACTTTTTATAATCAGAGAATTATATGGCTCAAAGTATTTGGCTTTAGTATTTAAACTGAATGAATTACCCAGGGAACCACTAAACCCCACCTCACTTTGCCTGAAAAAGCCAAGTGGAAAAGTCCCACACATGAAGATCTGCATACATTGTATAATGTTGGACTTGCCTGGCTTGAAGGACGGTCATTATTTTGGAAGGCTGGAGGTTGCAGAATGAGTGGTCCTCCTTGACAGAATGACCTTGTTTGATGATGCCCTTGTACCATTCACTTCTCCATCCTTGATCAGCCAGTTCCGTTTATCATTCTAATTAGGCAGCATCTTGCCAGCTCAATCAGCCTCAATTACTTTAGGCCTCATTAGTGACTGACATTCTGTAACAAGTGCATCTTTGAAGGAGCAAGGTCAAATAAAGAAGTTTAATACATAGCATACCATGTGCATTCGTATATTTACAAACAAGGCTCTTAATTTTGACAAGATATTCTTAACATATTCAAACTTTTTATTCCTCAGTCAGACTATAACCCATAGGTCAAAACATTTTGTTTAGGCTTATCATCATGCACATGCCCTCAAAAGTTGATGTCTGACTCTCTGGTCAGATAATTTAAAACAGTGTTTGGACTTACAGATAATAGTAGTCTATCATGAAAATTGATTCTCCCATGCATGTCCTTTACCTTTGTTTCTCATGAAGGTGATTTGGAAAAAAAATACAATTGATGGTCAATGAGTTGGATTTTAACAATTTCCACTGATTTATACCTAGAAGAACACATAGTACCTCACGAGTACTAAACTTGACCATTTTTATGTAATACCAATACCTGGGGGAATATTTATATGCCACAGATTTTAGACAATAAATACAGCTACGTAAAATATGAATACAGATGGACAAATTCTAGAAAGTAATGTAAAAATATATTAAGTCTTGTGTTAAAATAGTAAGACTATTATATTTTACTTTGATTTGGTGATTGTTAATAGTATTATAGAAAAAGCATTTTTTAAAAGGTTTTTAAGGTTTGTTTCTTCTCAAGTGAAGTTCAGGAATACTATATTCAAGGAAAGACTTTTCTTTGTTTGTGTTTCTTTTTAGTCTCTAAGTCCTAGAAAGAATCTACAATTTGTCCCTTAAGTGTGGAGAAAAGATAATTGGACATAACTCCATTCAATAATCTGTTATTAAATCTCTATGCCAAGTACCAGTGGTGTGAGGATGTAAAAAAACAAAATACTTGCCTTTAGGGGTTCAGAGTTTAAAAGGTAAGACAGACACAAATAAGTAATCAGAATGTAGTGTGTGATACAAACAACAGGAAAAGTGTTAGTCGCTGAGAAAGGCCGTGAAGGTAGTATTCCTGGCCTGAGGAGAAAACGGAGGAGGCGAAGGGGCTGAGTATTGGACGAGCTGGAGCTCAGTGTGGGAGGGAGCCTGGCCAGAAGCTTGGAGCTGCAGCCAGTCGTGAAGGACTTTGGGTGGGAAACAGAGCCCACATTTCCTGGGTTTTGCCCTCACGAGTAGAGAGGCTCCCAATTAGCTGCAGAAACCAAGGTTTGAGGTTTCATCCTCTACTCCTTAATCCTTCTCCTAGTTTTCCCTGATTCTCTCCCTTTAGCTATAGCCTAGGTTTCTGGTTCCGGTTTTGGGTCCAGAGATTTAATTTGTTCCATACACTTTTACTCAAGAATAAGCACCAGTACTTGACTCTCTCCACCCCCACCCCCCTTGGCCTCACTCCTGACTCTGATCCTGATGGCTACCAGGCATAGAATAGAGGCCCAGTTTCTCTCTCTTCTCAAGGTCAGCCAAAGCCTATTTTCATTTCACAGATATTATGGTGTGGTATCAAAAATCACACTATTTAATGGCACTATAAAATTAAAAATTACTAATGTTTAAATTAACATTAGTAAATAAAATGTAAAATATACTCCAAAAATGAGGTTAATTAATATTCAAAAATGTTTTTTGTAACTCCTTTGCAATTTCTCAGTGGAGACATTGCCCATAAATTGTTCTTTGTTCAACAATTATTATGTTTTAAAGAAAAGAGCCATCAGAAAAATTGAAGTATTTTGGCAAGTTGATACATATTGAGGCATTTTTCAGGAAATAAATTTCAAATGTAAGAATTGTGTAAATTTTCTATTTTCATATCAAAATAATTAAACATACTTTCATGCTTCTTCCAGCAAATGAATTATGATATGCAATGTGTACTCATGATTAGTAGCACATTATCCTACAATAAAAATCACTTCATATGTCTGAAGAAATTCCCAAGGAGAGGCTAGATGTATGTAAAAGATATGTCATCTTTTTACAGCTATCAAAAACAAGATATGCAATGTATGAAAAAAAAGGCTTCAAAGTATTGTTTAGTGACCCAAAAATATTAGTTCATTTTAACATTTGGCAAATTGCACTTGGAATATTAAGCAAGAAAATATGTTGTCAGGAATTCCATATTTTTCAAACAAATAAGCAAACTTTTTGTTAGATAATTGTGCTGCAGAAAATAGTTTTCCTACAGGTGATATAAATTTTGTTCTTTTTATCCTCAATAACCCATGAGTACAATTTGGATGCTGGCAAAGAGAGGTTTTACTTTGCAGCCACCTCTTCTAGCCCTCCCCTTTTCCCACCCTTCACCTCGTTTTGCCGAATACTGAATGTGCTCTAGGAAAGTACAGCTTTAATTACATCCATTGTTTTTCATCTTCAGCTCCAGGACCTATGTAGCTTAGCTATGCTTCTCCTAAATTCTTGCTAAGCAATACTCAATCTCCATCCTTCATAATGTGACAGTCATTTCTTTCTCCTGCCGGGAACTGATTATTGTCATACCTACTCTTAACCTGTCGTTCTAAGAGCACTTGGTGTGTGTAACCTAGTAAACATCAGATACAGCTCATTTGCAACACCACATTCGGTCCTGGCTGAGAAAATACACTGGAACTGATCCAGCAGTGTATATAAATCAATTCTATTCACATCCCCTGAAAAGGTGGCTATTCCTGCCAGCATTGAGCTCTTGGCAGATGGAAGCCTGTGTGTAAAAACTTCTGCAATTGTTTGCACCATTCCCAAAAAAGATAAAGAGAATTGCCGCAAAGAATAGAGGGAAACATTTCAGCTTCATGCACTACTGCTCTGGCTAAAACCTTTCTTTTTAACAGGGACACATAACAACTTGTAAAACCACATAGAGAGGTTTGGATTTGCTACAAGATTTTTATTTAGTTTTTATTTTGTTTTTGAGCTGAATCAGTTATAATTTTTTTTCATATATAGGAAATTACATAACACTTTCTGCATATCTCAAAGATTGAAGTATGGAGTGGGAATACAAGGAAACTTTATGAGGCATAATCTGCTATAGATAGGCTTAAATACTTGGCAGTTTGTGTGTTACGTCTAGCAAGAGAAAAGAATGACTGATACCAAAATTTCCTTTGGTTAGTATGGAACATTTGTGTTTTGTGAAAAATTTTATGCTGATATTTCTGGTACCACGTATTTAACAACTAAGAACTAGAAAATAATGTGAGCCAAGTACCCAAAAATCCATAATTTTTGTGGTGTCATTAGAGTTCGAAAGAAGCCTCTAGGGAACATTCCTATTGTTGCTTATGTATGGTAAATGTTTTTCTCAGATGTGATTAATTGTTCTTCTATTTTCATCCTTGGAAGAACAAGTGTATCAACAAAACTAAAATAAAAATCATCAAATATGTATTTGTTCTATAGAACAGAGATCTAATAAGGATGGTCACTCGTAGGGTTGAAGGCAAATAACCCAAAAGCAGAGATGGAAAATGGACTTCATCTCTGATGACAACAGTGTTCAGTTAGTAGGGTGGGTCCCTGGAGGCTATATGAAGCTGATCTGAAGCTTTACAAAGGTTCATCAAGAAAAAAATCTTGATTTCTTACTGATGCCTGGCAGTAGAATTGGCAATACAGTTTCTGAAGTCTTCTGTCTATATTTTTTTAAAATAATATATGTTTACACATCAAAGTAGAATAAAGGCCCAGTAGGGATCAGAGACTATGAAGACTAGGTAAACAAATTTGAAAATGAAATAATGTGTATTTGTTATTTTATAAAATCTGTTAATGACACTGACAATATGTTAAACTTAAGAAAGGCTGGACAAAGAGCCAAAAGACATCTAGTAAGAAAATACATTTTCTAAAAAAATTGCAAGGTAATCTCTGAGTATATATCCAGATCAAGTCCCAGGAATAGAAATCCATTTGCCCTGTTATACATGTCTATGTCATGATTAATTAGCTGATACTAATGTCTGCCCCCAAATACTTTAGAGATCTGCTGTTTGAAGGGTGTGGAAGCTTCCCAGGAATGTTTGATTGGCTTGTTCTTTGGAGGAGGACATTATATAAAAGTTACTTTTTAATCATGGCCTACTAGAAAATCAACCAGAGAGGAAAGATTATCAGTAATATCTGGAGTTACAAGATATATGGATATGGATTCTTGAAGCAGAAAGTGACTAAGAAAAGTTATTTCACATTTGGATCAAATCCTCCTCCAATTTTGGAAGCAGTAGAAAGAAGAATAATCTGAAAAAATTTAGAATCCTGTGCAAGAAACATTGGGGAAAGTCCTGCCTAATCTATTATAAAACACAATCCATTCTCTCTAACCCACAGGACACCAACCAGAGAGATACAAAGCAACAGCAAAAGCCAAAAGTTTGATACATCCCTACCACATGAAGGCATCATGGAAGCTTAGATCTTATGTGCTTTGCTTGAGGATTCAATCACCTTAAGTTTTTCAACTATTTTTATGAAATGTAGATTGCATTTCTTAAAAAAAAAAAAATGGTTGCAATAACATCTCTTATCCCCCAGGTTCTTCTACAATGTGACCTTGCAATTCCCTCATCAAGGAATATAGTCTAATTCTCCTCCTTTTGAAAGCTGTCTTTAGTGATTCAATTGTAAGCAATAGAATTCAGCATGACTACCAAAGCTTGGTCAGAACAAGTCATGAGCTCCTGCCTCGGTCATTTGAACGCTCACTCTCTGACACTTCCTGTCAGAGTTGCTGTGCTGTGAAAGGCCAAAGCCACAAGAAGAAACCAAGAGGGGCTCAGGACAATAGTCACAGCTAAGCCCAGGCTTTGAGTCATCCCAGCTCAGATGCAAGATAGATAAGTGCAGATGTCTCCCCCCACACCCCCCACCCCAGGATTCCAGCCCCCAGCCACTCCAGTCACCCTCAGCCATCAGTCTTCATAGCTGAGGCTCTGGACAACATGCAGCAGAGACAAATCATCCCCCTAAGCCCTGTCCAAATTCTTGACCTGCAGATTCCATGAGCATAATGGTGGTTGTTTTATGCTACTGAGTTTAGGGTGGCTTGTTACGTGACATAGATAACCAGTCCAAATAACTATTGTGTACAGACAACATTAGACGTGATAAGGGTTAAAAAGTAAAATAAAATAAAAAGTTACTATTGTGCCATCCATGAGTTAAAGCTATAAAGAAATAAAGGAAAGATTCAGGAAACAAAGGAGATATCTCTTCTTCCCTCACCCAAATAAACAATATCTAAGCCCCAAAGGGACATCATGCTTATTATTAATAAATGACAACATGCAGCAGAGACAAATATAAATATCTAATATTACTATTAGAGACAATCTAATAGTAATATTTTGAAACATAATGCTTTCCTTAAAAATAAACACATTTTGTTTGATTTTTACAACTCTGATCAACTTTTATACTGTTTCTTTGTGTGCCCTATTTTGACATTTTTCTACATTGCATAAAAGTAATCCAAAATCTGTCAGAAGCAATGGCTACCTGAGGCCACTACACTAGAGAAGTGAGTGGGAGGAGAATCAAAGACATTTCTTCTTCTTTCCTGATGCCAGTGGAGGTGGGGGAGCAGGAGGCAATCAAGCAGAATATTTCAATAATTCATTTTTCTATTTCATATCCTTCATCTTCTAATAGAATGGATTTTTTTTTTTAATCTGTACATGGAGTACCTTATACTATAAATCTTGTTTCACTAGGTTGTAAACTCCTACATGACAGGAAGTCTGTCTTTTTATCCCCCATGTTTTAAATAGTGTCGTGTATCCTGACCTCTCAAATATTAAATCAGTCGAGTCTTAGAACAAAGAGTATTCACAAAACTGTTTTTACCATAACATAGGGGTCCTTTTGCTTCCCAGTAAAGATAATGAAAGGTCTTAATCATATCATAGGTACCAACTTTTCATTTTCCTGGTGAAAAATTCATTTAATTTGGTACTAAATCCAAATTAAACCCTTACTGCAACCAAGTTAAGTTGCTAAGATGACCAGAGTAGTAGGTCAACTTAGCCATCTTCTTCCATCACCCACAGAGTTGAAGATTGCTCCATAAACCATGTTCCTTGATGTTCATCCAATCCTACTTAAATGATGAAAGTATCAGTCTAATAGTCTTTTCTTTAAGAAGTATTACATGCTCTTCAGGGTAGGATCTCAAAGTCTAAAGGACAGGACTCTAAGACAACTCTGAGTGGTTTAAAATTTGAAGGGCCAGGAAACTGCAAATGCAGGGTCAGAGCAGATTAAAGTAAATGGAGCAGTTTGGTCACTTTCAGTCAGACCCAAACAGATAGCAGAAGGACACCCTTGCCACAAAGAGAGGGGGCTGGATGGTCATCGGACTTTTCCACTAAGACCTTAGAACACCTTTTCTTTCAGATACATAGGAAAGGGACTATGAAGAAGCCTCCTTGCTACTAAAGAAAAATGGAATGTACACATATAGGTGCATGTATGCACATGTGTTTATATACACACAATTCTATTCAGAATTTTTAAGAAACATGGAAGAAATGGGAATAATCAAGTACATATTATATATACATAATACCCAGAAGAAGAAAAAATAGTGAAAAATAGAATATACCACCTTTACGGCATCATCATGTAATACAGAAAAAATAGAAAACTTGAGACAAATCAGTTGTGTCTATATACGAAAAAAATCATACTTGAAGCGTTTGCACTAAGATGTGTGTGATGTACAAGATCACTTCTGAAAATCCTCAGAATTACAGTCTTTATGTTTGAATGCTAATTAATGGTTGCTTGGACCTAAAAATCTTCCCATAAAAAGATTGTTTTGAACAAATGGAGTTGGTTACATAATTTGTGGGGTCCAGTGCATAATGAAAATGCTTTGTTCCAAAATCAGGAAAACAAGCTTTTTCATTTTTACTGCAGTTTCTCTTCCAACCTGACATGGTGTTTGTTTTTTGTTTGTGTAGTTTGCTGTTTCATGCCACTAGCCCTCCTTCATGGGGATACTTGCAGGGTGAGCAGACCCCTCACACACACAGGTGTCAAGTACCTCACTCTGGAGATGTACACCTCCGCTCCCCCATCTCCAGGCCCCACCCAGAAGAAGGGTGGTAGAAAGAACCTCATGGGTAAGTTGGAAAGCTGCACAAGCCCAGGTTCCAAGACCGTATCACATGCTTCTCTGCCCTATCACACTTCACTTATAAAACACAAATTCAAAGATAAAACTAAGAACTTCTCCTGGATCGCATTCAGTTCTTCCAACTCCTGGGCCAGGTCAGAGTGTTTAGCTCTGTTAAGAAGGGCCCCGGCTTCTTCAGGACGTCCCCCACACAAGGTCAGAGGCAACAGCACAGTTTTGGTCTGTCCTGTGAGCTCCAGTTCATGTTATGGGTTTTAGCTCATTCTTGTTCTCCACACTTTACATCCATCTTTCCTTCCCAAATTTCCCCAAGTGTCAGACACAAGGCAACAGCCACAACAACAGCTGTACAGAGAGAGAGAGAGAGACTGCGTCACCCGCTCCCACAATTGTGTAAGGCCAAATCCATAGAACAAATCATAGAGATATTGGTTCTCCTTCTCTGACTGAGTCCTGACTAATCCAAGGGGTTATGAACAAAACAGGAAATAGTCTGTGATTCTCAAGCAGGACAAATGGACTTCCTAAGAAATGTATGCTTTGTTTAAGAATACTGAGATGATTTTAAATAGAATTTGGAAAGGGTCCTGTTCCCTATTAGTAGGCATTTTCATTCCTCTGATCATTAGGCCCAGCATCTTATATACCTAGCCCTGCTCTTCATCTCCACCTCACATGAGCTCATGTGAGCCAGCCCCACTCAGAACCGGCTCCCCACACACTCCCATCTCTGAGACCTGGAACCTTTAGCCCCACTCATCAGAACAAATGTCTGTATAGTAGTGTTCTCAAGTGATAAATGTATATGATTTCTCCAGGTTCAGATTTTCCAGGTTAGGAGAATTTGTTCCTTCCAGGACACATAATTTCCCAATCCAATATTCTACTTCCTTAACACAAAAGGCAAGTGATATTATGAGAAAATTGAGCCACTCTCAAAGAAGTTGTGTGTTCCAAACACTGCTACATCTGCAAAAGGTACTTAGACTTTGTGGGACATTTCATCTTTTTTATATATTTCCTTTTCATTTCTTTCATAAATATAGATTAGACAGTATTTTATACTATCTACAAGGAAAGGGCTTATGAATAAGTCTCTATTGTAACTTATTTTCTAAGAAATGTTAAATTTCCAGGTTGATAGGTAACAGGTAGATAATCAATTTTATGTACATTTATTCTTTAAATCATTTTCAGTCATTTTGTATCTGTGACTTCTCTAAAACACTTTAATAAGTTTGATGTAAACAGACACACAAAAATGTTGTTACTTTTCCTCTGAAACAACCCAAAAATGGAAAATGAATATTAGAAAATAGTTAATACATTTACTTTTTAGTTTGTTTTATTTCCTGCATTTCAATTAAGTTAAAGATTCATTTTCAAATTCCAAATTTATTTGCAAATAAGAAATTGCTTTGTGGTATACAATACCTTTCTCCAAAGTATCTAGTCCTTAGGCCTTTACTTTTGTGAATCTCAAAGGTCTCATCCTTTTTAGAATATTCCTTAGAAATTTAGGAAACATCCATTCTTTATTTTAATTGGTTAGTATGTGTAATTTAAACGTTTTTAATGGTATAACACCTCAATATCTGTATATAATGAGACACTTTCATTTTCCAGAACTTTTGTTCTAGTTTCAACTTCCAGTACAATCTGTCCCTACGTTTAGTGTAACCAATTTGAATGTTTGGTTGCTAGCTTAATTGTATCCACAAAAGAACTGCTGCAATCCCCTCTATTTATAAAAGTAATGGTAGAAAACTTTACTCATTTTTTAAAATGAAATGATAAAATTCTGTGAAGTTCAATTTAAAAACTGCTGCAAATCTAAGAAAATAACATATGGTGAAATATTTGTATGAATAAATGTTGTTGACCAGCAAATACACAAATAATTGTAGGGATTCATGACAGCAGGAGGGAAAATATAAACATGCAGACCCTAAAACCTCTCATATTGTTTTCTTTAAATATAAAAATTTACTTTGAGCTTCTATGAAGTAAAAGGGCAAAATAAAGTTGACAGTTCAATAATTCTAATTGTACATGACTAGAAAGAGACAGATAAATATAGATATGGCTATAGCTATAAATATATAGATAGAGACAGAAAGATAAATATATTTTAGATAAACAGATATAGATAGACCTAGACCAAGACCTGTCCTGAGGGAAAACAATTTCCCAAGAGTTTTTTTGTTTGTTTGTTTGTTTGTTTTTTAATTTTGTTCTGTTTTGTTTTTCTTTTATTTTGTTCGCAATTGTTTTTAATGCTAACATGGTAATGATTCAGGGAACTGATGTGCTGAATGAGTTTTCCAAAAATACTTTAGAACAAATTCAGAAGTTGTTTCTAGTAATTTTCTTCAAAGAAAGTATAGAGCATAGGGTTCAGGAAACAGAAAAGGCTAGGGCTCCCAAGCCCTAAATCACTGAGCTTAGAAGTTGGAATTCAACTGTTGTCGACCAAATAGCTAGTGTGCTTAAGTGTTTTATTCAGGGAGTTGGTGGAAAACTTTTCTTTCATGGTGTATAAATAAAAGATCAAGGAGTATACATACACTTGAAACTCGTCATTTGTAGAGATTTCTTACCACAATCTATTTCCACACCTGTCTTCATACAGTGCCATCAGAGTAACTAATCTATCAACAGCTCTGTCAACCAGCAAGTCTATAACTAAACTAAAGGTAGGTAGTGAGGCCAAAAAATCATAAAAAGAGCAGTTTTGCAGTGATTTACCCAAAATGTTTATAGCCTGAGATTCTTTGAGTTATACTTTCTATTAAGAAGTTAAAGTGTAAGTGTTTGAATATTAGAAAAATTGTATTTTAGATCTCTGAAATAGTTATGGTTATCATGGCATAGACTCTCATCACCAAAATCAGATTCATTCATTTACTTTTCTTCTGAAAACCCAACTTCATATTTTTGTAGCTCTCCAAAATTCTTTTAGAACTATAATTATCAATGTCTGTTTAACATATAATATAGTTCTTAAATATCTTCCACAATGTTTTTGTGTAGGAATATTCTCCATGCTACACTAACTTACACTTCTCATTTATGGACTCTCATTGCATTTCTAGATCACTGGGCCTTTGCAATTCAATATATGAACTTTGAATCACTGCACTGAACATTAAGCAAGACAGGGCTTGCAAAATTCGTTTTCACTCCATTAAATGAGGTCTATGAGAGGTGCTTTCTTGATTATTTGAATTTTGTTCATCATTTGTTAATGAAAAAAAAAAAGTCACACATGTTAGCAAAGACTGTCTCCACTGGTACTGGTAAGTCTAAAAAGTGCTGAAAACAGAGTGATCTCTGGCAATTCCCTAATGAACCCAAACTTATTCTCTGATACTCTCTATAAGATTAACAGCAGCATGTTATTCCAGAAAAGGCATTGCTAAAAATAATTTGTCATTTTTATGCTGTCACTATCACTTTTATCTCTGGAAAACCATTCATTTTTTAGTTTATTACATTACTTAAGAAAACAACTTTTGTCATTTGATAACATGTACTGAGGAAAAAACTGGTATAAAATATAGTATATCCATGAGGATTTAGCAAATAATTCTGACTTTCTATTCTCAATTATTAGGTGACAAATTTGGATAAAATAAGACTGCTGGTTTTAAGGCCCAATATAAAATAAAAGTCCTGTTGAGGAAAGAAAATAATTATTTCTTTAGTGCAAAGGAATATTGAAAAAAAGAGTCAATTTCTTATTTTATAATTTATTCCATGTTTACTAAGAACTGAATAATCTTTTGTGACATTATATTTTAAGCATATATTATTATTTGTAAAATAAAGATATAGCTCAAAGGGACAAAGAGTGCAGAAGGGAAGTTATAAGCTTTACCCTCAAGAGAATTTAAAAATCTAGTAGCAAAGACAAGAAAATTAAACTTAAAAAATCACCTAGAAATACAAAGCAATTAACACTTTGCTGATAAGACCAAGGTTTCCAAGGTTCAGTATAGACTGAGCTGCTCGGTCCTGGGTCAGAAGCTTTGCCAAGCACTTTGTTAATTCTTTATAGGTTATTGGTATTTCAAGTAATCAACTATACTGAGGATAGTTTGAAGTTCAAGATACCACTTCTTATACTCCTTTACTTATCTACTCCTTTACTTTCTACACCTATAACAAGTGACAAGCTTTGATTCCCTGTGATAGAAAATAAAAATAATGGATTTTCAGTCACATGAACTTTAATCTGAGCCTTGAAGGGGGAGCAGGATCCAGATGAATTGAGAGGATGATCTGGGTAGAGGGAATGGGGTGAACATAGCTCAGATTCAGCATTTGCAAGACCTGAGGAGGGATTGAGATTAGCTGGTAAGAGCAAAAATTCATATAGCAGGGGAGTGGGAGAAAACATTGTAATGTTTTGCTAGATCATGCAGGGCTGTGCACAGAAGACTAAGGAGTTTGGCAGCCATTAAAAGTTTGTTGATGAAAGACTTGTATTGGGTCAAATTGGAGAAGAAAAGGCTTGGAGCATGGCAAATGAATTAAAAAGCCATTGTGGCAGTGCAAATTGAAATTGACAATGGTTAGAACTAGGTAAATTGCCATGGAGATAAAAATATAGCTTTCGAAATTACTGAAAAGGAAGACTCTGCAAGGCCTTTGGAGAAGATTTAGTTATGTAGAGTGAATAAAAACTGTGACCCTTGAATTTTGAGACTGGGTAGCTAACTGATGCTAACATTGACAAAAGTTGGTAGGTTAATAGAAAGATCTGATTTTCATAAGGAGATAGAAAAGTGGAATTTGTTACTGTTTGTGTTCAAAGTAAAAAATCAAAATGAATTGAAATTAAAATGTCCAACTGGCAGCTGGAGAAAGTAATTGAAAAAAAAAAAAAGAGACTTTTCAGGCAAAAAGATAAATGTTTGTGAATCATGAAAATAAAGAGTAACAAATGAATCCATGGCCCTAAATACTATCTATGATAGCACAGAGAGAGAATAATCATTTCCAAGGACTGAATCAAGGACTATGACCGGATTTAAATGGCACACGGAGGTTATTATTTATTACATATATTAAGCCTTTCAATTTTTACTATACTGTTTCTAGACATCTCATCATGAATATAATTTCCCACAAAAGCAACTGGGAATTGAGTACCTGATCAAGAACTCAACATGAAATGAATCATGATTTAGAATAATAGATGATAATAGATAATAAAAGGAATCATCCAAAAAATCACAATTTTAATTTTAAAAGTATTTTTTGAGTCACGAAATCTTAGCAAGAAAGTATTAAAATAAAATAATCTGATCCAAATCTTTATTTTGAAAATGAGAAAACTGAGTCCCTGTGGCAGATTGTTTCTGAAGATAGTCTCAATAATCCCATCCACTCATATACCAGGGGAGTGGGAGAAAACATTGTGATAGATTAAGCCTCAATTATCCCATCCACTCCCAATGATCTTTTCCAATTTGCTACTCCTCCCATCAAGAGTTAGAGCGCATTTGCCTTCACTTTGAATTTGGACTGTCCTGTGAAATTTTTGGACCAAGAGAAAGTGATGGCAGTACTGCTATATGTTTCTGTACCTAGGCACAGAGACATCCTGAAGCATTCATTTATGCTTTCTTGGGTCTCAACTGCCATGCTGTAAGGAAACTTGTCTAGCTCACATGGAGATAACAGGATCTCCAGCCAACGGAAAGCACCAACAGCCACCGTGTGTGTGAGGCCATCTGAGATATTCCTATCCCTTCTGAGATCCCATCTGACTACACCTGCTCAAGAGACTCCAAGCAAAACCTGTAGTCTATGCCACACAGTGCCACATTGACTACCCTAAGAAATAATGAACTCAAATGAATTTTACCTTAGAGACTTTCCATTTACTATAAGAGTGGGCTCTGTTTATTAAAATCCAAGCCAATAACTTTATAAATTTGACATATCTGAAACCAATATACCAGGTATAGTAAGCATAAAATTTCTAATGTTGCATGTTTTCTTAGAACCTAGAAGTTCTAAATATTTGCATGGTCTATGGTCTGTGTGTCTTTTACAAACTAATTTGGAAATTTGAACTGATATTTTTCTTTTTTTTTTTTTAGGAGGTACCAGGGATTGAACCCAGGACCTGGTATATGGGAAACAGGTGCCCAACCACTGAGCCACATCCGCTCCCCAATGAGTTTCATTTGTTTGTTTGTTTTTAGGAAGTAGCAGGATCTAACCTGGGACCTTGGACATGGGAAGCAGGCACTCAACCACTTGAGCTACATCCATTCCTGTGATGTCTTTATTACTAGAAAAGTTTTCATTAGCAACAATGCTTTCTTCTCATAAATAGCTTTCACTCTATCGCAATGTTTTGAAGGCATTGTAAAAATTGCAAAGTTATAGAAAGAAAATATCTTGGGTTTCTGGCACTCTTTTTCATATTCTCCTGTATACTCTTTAGACTCTGGTTTCTTTCTCTTTTATTCTGTCCTCTCCTTTACTATTCTTCCCATATATACATCAGAGGGAAAGTAAGTTACAAAACAACAGCTGGAAAGATATACCCAGTAGCCAAATGCAAGAGACAATTGCATTTTTTCATCCTGAGACATGAGAGAAGGAACGCATTTATTGTAAACACAAAACTCAACACTTTTTAGAAAAAAAATCTTTGGCATCTCAGGATAGGCAAAGAGTTATTAGACTTGACACCAAAAGCATGATCCATATAAGGAAAATTGTTAAATTGACTTCATTAAAATGAAAAACTGGGAGAAAATATTTGCAAAACATGTATCTGACAATGGATTGGTATCCAAAATATATAAAGAACTCTCAAAACTTACAAACAATTAATTTAAGGAATAAGGAAAAGACAGTTAGAGACATTTCAGTGAAAAGGATCTACATGTGGCAAATAAGCACATAGAAGATATTCAACATCGCTAGCCATTATAGAAATGCAAATTAAAACCATGATGAGATATTACCACACACCTATCAATTTCAAGTTCACATAAAAACTTCAGTAATGAAGAATATAATTTCTAATATATTGTAAATACCCACATTTTAAAACTGTTGTCCTATTAAATATAATAAAATAACAAGTATAGTTGCGTAACTACTCAATACCCACCATCATTCCCTTGAAAATATTAGAAAACTCTTTATAACACTCAGAAATGGAGTATCTTTCCTTTCTTTATTTAAATTCATATTTCTATTCTGCTTTGCCCTCAAAAATCTATCTTAATGTATTTTATGATTAAAAGAGTTTTGTGGTTAAAACCTTCTGATCATACCAACAAACCCGCAATAAAAATATGCATACTGAACCAAGGTGTTTAGAACTGATTGATAATGGATACAGAGTTTCTCTAGGGGCTACAAAAATGTCCTAAAATTAGATGGTGGTGAGGGTTGCACGAGCCTTTGGTATATTTAGTAAATATACTGAAAGACAATGAATGTAAGTACATTTTAAAGTGTGCATTATATAGTAAATGAATTGCATTTCAATAAAACTGGTTTTTAAAAATGTTTAGAGCAAGAAGATGAAGAAATGATTATCCCAGTACTTGGGCAGGTAGTGCCAGAATTCTAAGTGACAGAGAGAAAACCACGCCTCTCCCAGTTAGTGTTCCACAAGGGAGTGATGTTAAATGTGCATTGAAGCCCGAAATGGGGCCAAGATAATAAGTGAGCTTCTGTGTATTTAAAGGAGTCCAAGACTTCAGGGCCCAGATAAATTACCTCCTAGGGCAGTGAAAGAACTTGTAGGCATGATCATTATCTAACCATTAGTCTGTGGAAGAATTATGGAGATTTGGTGGAGAGCTGAGATGAAGCTTTAAAGACAGACATTTGTCAAAGGTGGCCTGGATATGGGGGAGAAAAAATCAGTTGGGCATTTTTGTCCGGACTATTTCCAGGTTCTCTGTTCAGTTCCATTGGTGTTTGTTTCTATCCCACCCCCAATACCACACAGTCTTGAAAACTGAAGCTATATAAGCCTTGAAATTGGGTTGACTGATTCCTCTCACTTTATTCTTCTTTTTCAAAATTGTTTTTAGTGACTCTAGTTTCCCTTTCTACATGACTTTTAGAATCGCCCTGTCTCTGTCTACAAAAAAAAAAAAAAAAAAAAAAAAACAAAATTGCTGGGATTTGGATAGGAATTACCTTAACCCTGTATATCAATTTGGGGAGAATTGACATCTTTACTTTTTTGAGTTTTCCTATCCATGAACACAATACATCTCCACATTTGTTTAGATCTCCCTGGATTTCATTCGGCAGCATTGTGTAGTGTTCAGCAGATGAGCCTGGTTCATATTTTGTTCAATTTACACCTACAGTTTTGATCAATTATAAATGACAGCGCATTTTAAATTTCAGTGTCTGCGTGTTCATTGTAAGGGTATAAAAGTAAAATTGATTTTTAAATATTGATCTTGTTATCCTGTGACCTTCTTGAACTCCCTTATTAGTTCTAGGAGTTTTTTTGTATATTCTTTGGGATTTTCTCCATAGACAATCATGCCATCTGCAAATAGGGACAGTTTTCTTTCTTCTTTTCCAATCTGTATCCCTTTTTGCCTTATTTCCAGGCTAGAATGTGAAGTGCCATGCTGAATTGCAGTGTGAAAGTATAAATCTACGACTATTTTCTGATTTAGGGGGAAAGCATTCAGTCTTTTGTCGCTAAATATGATGTTAATGTAAGTATTTTGTAGATGTTCTGTATCAAATTGAAGTTCCCACAGTTTTCTGAGTTTTTCACTATTATTATTTAACTTCTACTTTAATAATTTTCTTTGAATAACTGCAAATATTGGTGACTTTTTTCCTATTTCCCAATGGGAGCAGACATAAAATTCACAAGTGGGAATATTCATTTATGATATTATTTCTAAGCTTCCTAAAAGTTGGTCTTCAAAAAATCTTACCTTTGTCCACATCGTTGTCTGAAAACCAACCAGAGTTTCCCTTCTGGGTTAACGTGTTTTTATCTTGAAGGTCTTTATCTGTATGCATGCCTGTTGCCTGAGGTGACAAACGTATAAATCAATGAGTACCATTAAATACATCATCTTGGACTTGTTGATTAGTTTAGATAGACCTTAAAGTTGGGAAAAGAGACAAGAGGAATGTAATCACTGATGAGAGAGATAAGGAGTTTGTGAGAACTCTAGAGCAAAAGAGGGAGATCAGTTTTCACAGGCCTGAGAAAGAAGGCTGGAAAGGGAGAGAAGTCCAGCTGGGAGGCATGAAGGAGAAATCAGATGGGGAAAGAAAATGTACCCTTCAGTCCTCCGACTGAGTTTCATTCTTCCCTGTGTACCTCTAGATTGGAGGCTATAAGAACAGGGACGTTTAGATATATATGTTTATATTTATTTCAGAGTTGGATTTTCAGTCTTTATTTTCATTCATTTTCATAATTTTGGCCATTTACTGATTGCCTTTTTGTGTCATGCACAGCACTAAGTATATTTTCTCTTTTAATAGTGTTTCACAATGAAACACAATTTTTTTAAAAATCCAGAATGGTCTTCCATTACAGCATGTTAAAGAAACAGTGCTTCTAGGACCCAACCATGTGGCAAAGCTGTACGTATAAGCCACAGTGAATTGGATGTATGAAATGTTTTGATTCTGACTCATTTGGCAATGCTCCTATAAACTCAGCCTGAATCTCCTGGAGAGTAATACATGCTAATGAAACCAAAGAGGCGGAAGCTATATGAAAATAAATGCTATAAATACTGGATGCTTGTGATTAAACATGCTGAGGTATGCCAGGAAGATTTAAGTCCCACTAATTACCAGGAGCTTGGACCAAATGAGGTGTCTGTTCAGTTATGGCTTGACTCTGAGAGCAGTTTGTTGTTAAACAGAGTTCAATAGCTTTAAGCATATATAGTTTAGGTCTCTAATGATTCACTCTGTATTTTGTTGAATACATATTTTATTTGTTTCTTGATTCAGTTAAAGAAAATAACTTCTGGGATTAATCAGGTGGTCAGTAAAGCTGTGCTATTTGGGTGTGAGTGTGTTAGTGTATGTGTTTTCAGCGCTTTACTTCCATGCTAATCTTTCCAGCCTAATCATAGAGTGGCACCTTATAAATTAATGATTAGGAAAAAAGACTTCTTAAAAATTGTTCCACATTTCAAAAGAAAAATCATGTCAGTGTATACCCTTCTGGAATATCTCCTTGTATGGGGGTGACATGATAATTTCAGAGGATCACAGAGGGATATTCAGGAGATTAAAGCACAGAATAAAGTAAGGGAGGAAAAAGGAATGGACAGAGAAAGATAAGTCTTACTTTCTGGACAAACCTAGAAAGGGAGGACGTGCACTTTTTCAGATACATTGCAATGTGGGTATTGGCAGGGCTGGAAGGATTTCTCTTGCTCTCTCCTTGCCTCATAACCCTTAAAAAGCTGAGATCAGAAGAGCCTACACCCCACCACTGCTTTCACTCTAATCATGCCACTGCTAATTTATTTTCACATGGAATAGATCCACAGGAATGTATAGCTTTCATAAGGCCATGCTACTAAAATCATGTTAATAAAAATCAGCACTTGTCCTCAAAGATCTTATAAATAGTAAAAGCATAGGTAATATAGACAAATAATGACACATTATACAATTTTCAATAAGTATTACATATGCATATATGCTATATTATATGTTTACATTCTATGTTTTAGGAGTTCAGAAAGAAAGGAAAATCATATTCCCCCAAAAAGCTCTGAGTGAGTAAATTAGTGAATGTCTCTAGATGTCATTTTTATTTAATCATTAAAGTAAAATAAAAAATTATCTTTCAGGTTCTATTTTATCAGAAAATAAATCAAAACCAGAGGCTCCAAAAGCCTTTAAGACTACTCATGTGTTGGTTTTCACTGTTGTCTTCACACAAAGACTACCTTTCGATAAACAGTTTAGGCTGTCAAATATGAAGACAGCGCCTATGGAATACTAGAACAAAAGTAAGTTCCATAACCAAGACCATCCTCTGGAACATACTTTTACCTGCACAGCTTGAGATGCAATTATCCTAGTTTACCAGGTGGTGTGTGCTTGGGTACTCATCTTTGAGACATCAGGAGTAGACTCTAGGATCTACACACAATTACTTACCATTGTCAGTGCCTAAGGAATGCTTCCTAAGTGAGGTATCTTAGAGATGCATTAATTCCATCTCAGAGTGCCTTTAGTATCCCATGATACAATAACTGATAAAGTATCTTTCTCAGTCCAGATAATTCTCCAAGCTCCAACAAATAAAAGTGTTATATCGCCCTATGTACCCAATATGTTACTATGAGTAATATTGGAAAGAATGTTGAGTATGGATGGGTATCGGTATTACCTACCTTGATCAATAGGTCCATTAACCATCAAGATATCTATGTTAATCAGAGTAGGCTGTAGTAATAAACGAGTCACAGATATCAGTGGTTTAAAATATAAATATGTATTTTTCACTCATATTTGAGTGAAATATGTTGCTTATTTTCCCTATTCTTATGGAAAGCAGGATATACAAGAATTCTAATTTATTGGCAACTTTCCTTTAGATACTGTTTATTAATGTGTTCAGGTACAATAGGGTTATTATATAACTGTGGACTTGCATCCAATGACTTGTTGAAATGTGCTCCATGGATCATTTAAATCTTTTGAATGGTTTAATTTCAAAAGATAAACATCCAACAAACATTAATAAGCACCTACTATATTCCAAGCAGTGTACTAGTCATTAACAATTGAAAAATAAATAGTGATAACTGCTATATGTATAATTCTTACTACATGCTTATTTTACTAAGATATATAAATTTCACTTAAAATCCTCAACAAAAATTTATTAGAATTATCTCCATTCCCAGGGCCTTGGTAAGTTATCCCAAGTTAAACAGCTAGCACATATAGTAAATCTATTATCTGAACCTAAGCTGAGTGTCTCAAAAGCAGGGTACTCCCTACTCTAGACATGGTCTATGGGTTTGTGACAAAAGAGATAGAATTATTGAAAATATATTCTCTGATAACTTTCAAGTTGATTGCATCAAGTCATTGTTTCTTACTTGTGGTTTTGGATTCTCCCATGGCTGTCAAGTATGATAAATGGACCATAAGGCACACATTGATTTTAGCTGGAGGGGTTTCTGGTGTCAAATGTTAGAATAAGAATAGGGCTACGAACTCTTATATCCAAAGTGCTTTATGGTTCTTAGTGAAGAAACCTTAAGGAAAACAACAATCAAATAAACAGAAGATAGTGACCAGCCTGGGTTATGTTGTAGAAAGTAAATTTATTTATGACTTCTTGGAACTTCTAGAATTTTTCTGGTATTTAAATAGATGGATCTATGGAGTAGTATTAACATCACTTTAAAGCTTGGGTTATAGATACTGAAAAAATATTATGCAATTAAGGAAAAGTAAAATTGTTGATGTGAATAAAGCAATATGACCCTTTAGAAGCCATTAAATTGTAGATCAATTAACTAAAGATGACTCTCTGGGTATATTTTGTTTGAAAAGTTTTTCCAGACCATTAGAAATTGAAAAAAAAAGTAAAAACTTGAAACATTAAAACTTCCAAGTGCTTTTGATTGATTTGGATGACAGTTCTGTGTACTTTGAAATTCTCCATACCATAGTTAAAATTTTTCAATTATGCTAATTAGATTGAATAAGCCCATCCATAGAGACCCAGTGGCAATATATATGCATAGATATAGCTTAAGATTCCAGATGTTGAGATATTACTTTGAATGGTATTTGCAAAGAAGTAAATAACTATTTGCTTTATGTGTTGCCATTGATTTTTAAGCTAGATTTTCACGAGTGGCATTTTCTTTTTAGGTTTTGATAATAAGGTTCAAACTGTAGGTGGTACATAGATTTGACAGGGAGCTGTCTACCAAAAACCTGGTTATAATACTACTCTTCTGAAAGTAAGTCAATAAGATTAACAGATAATGGGCTAGAGCAGAGAGGCATGAAGTCATCTCAAATACCAGAAAAGATGCCAGAACTTTAATATTTGAAATGACAACAAATGAATTTATATTTTAAAATCATTATTTTTTAATATAATTGCTTTCTTAATATAGACACTGTTATATATCCTTGTTTCTCAAGCTTCCAAAAAGTCTGGACAATGCAAAATTGGGAGAATGAGATGCAGCTTATATCCTCTACATGATAGAGAAGGATTTGGAGAATGGGAAAAAGTTGAGATGGAAAGAGATGAGGAATGGCAAGTGAAGAACAAAAAAAGGGGAGTATCTGGAGGATGTGAACCTGTCCCTGCCCGGGGAAAAAGATCAGGGAAGAAACCATGGTGACCAGGTGTCTGAAAGGAATTCTGGGAAACAGGGTTGCCTAATAGAGATTTCTTTAAGGTGTTTGCCATCTGGTCCACAGTGTGAAGCTTCCGTCGGACCCCCAGTGTTTCAGTAAAATCTACTATAGTCACGATATTTTGTTTAAGAGAATATAATGAAAATTACTGGACAGATTATCACATTTGAATAAATTCATTGAAGGAGAAGAAAACATGTAGGAAGAAGCAGGAGTACTGTGGCAAAGAAAATCCAAAGGAATAATTATCCCCTAGGAATATCAGAGCTCTCAGGGAAGACTATGGACTCCCTCAAGGTCTAGAATTGGGGGTATGAAAGGCAGTTTTACCTAGATCTCAGGGGACAGGGATGTTCTAGCTGGCATCTCTGTTATATTATCACATTTAAAGAAAAAACATTTTGAGTTGAAGGAGATAGACTTGAGCAGCAAGAAAAGAGTAAGAACAGGAAAGTCACAAAGAAACACATTGTTTGTGTTCATCTAAACACTTAGTTGGGAAGAAAGTTGCCTTGTCTAAGAATCAAACAACTCAGTTCCCGAGATGTTTTGTGGAGACAGATGCATGAAGCTGCTGCTTATAGACAGATGCTATTAACTAGGTCCCTTCACTGAATATCCTTTATTTTTAATTTTAATATTCCATGCTCAGCAGGGAATATGTCAATTATAATTTGGCTTCTTAGCTTCCTGCATGATATTTCTTAAGAAAAAAATAATAAAACAACATTTTTTAAAAATTGTATACATTGGAGTTTATTGGTAAAAACGGATATACACTCAAAACTGAAAGATTGGAATTACTGGCATGCAAAGATGAAGTCCAGACCCAGAACTGTGGAAAACTCATCCCTTGGGATGTAAAAAGTAAAATCTCTTAGGAAAAAGACAAGTTAGCTTCTAATGGTAATCAATGCAGAACTTTGACTTGCATATCTTTTTAATCTATTACTATTAACTTAATTCATTGCAAATAGATTATAGATAAATGCATATATATGTGTGTGTGTGTATATATATATATTCACACAACTATACATACATATACCATGTATATGGGAACATAGTTTTATTAGTAAAATTTCCATGTTTTAGAAAGATGAGGTGATTTGAATGAAGTGCAGATAAGCTAATATAATAGAGAGACAAAACTAGATATACATATAGCATGTATTTAGGATCATATTTTTGCTAATAGAACTATTATATTTTGTAAAGACCTGGTCAGTTAGTTAAAATAATGGCCATTTTTATTCCACTGTATTTATAAATAATAATGTGGTAGGAATTATTTAGAATATGTTTGTGATGTCTTCTTTCCTCCCTTCCCCATCCTGAATAGTTAAAGTAAGAACTACTATTTGGTCAGATGATGTGATTCCTGATACACTATGTTCTTTTCAGCAACCCCTTCTACTATAACACTCATCAAGGATTGTGGAAAAACAATAACTGGTTGTGGTATCTTGACTCCACCTTTAAGTCAGATTTACTTTATACACTGGTAAACTATTTAAAGAGCAGCATTTTAAGCCATAATGGCAACAAAATGTACCTTAGAAGGTGAATGAAAACAATAGAGATGATAGACTAAAAGAAAGAATCCATGTCCTGAAGATCTTGACAAGTGCAGGTGTATTGAGAATGGTGGATGGAAAATGTGAGATATAGATAGTCATGCTTAACTATTACAGTTAATTATTCCAGAGTGTGTCTGTTGAAGCCATTTCCAAGGGTTATTTGAGCTGAATATTGTTGGGGACAAAGAAATCACAAATACTTGAGACCAGGATGCTGAAGAGTAATGCACTTTACCCCCCAAAACTTGGTAGGACATGGAGTAAAAAAGAAGACTGCCTTAGTTGGACAAGTCTGCTATGACAAATATCACACACTGGTTGTAAGCCAGGCAGCATAACTTCAGGTGCATGATGGTGCTGACACCTAGAAGTCCAAAATCAAAGTGTCAGCACATCGGGCTTTCTCTGAAGTCTCTAGCATCTGGTGGTGGCTTGTGGGCAATCCATAAATCAGTCTCTGCCTCCTTCACATGGAGAGCCCTCTCCCTCTGTCTCCTTTTCCCTCCTACTAGTTTTAAGGACTCCAGTCATATTGGATTAATGCACACTCTGATTCAGTTTGGCCTCCTCTTAATAGGATCTTCAAAGGAGTCATGCTTTCCTATGGAATTTTCCCATTAAGGAAGGAAGGGAAGGAGTGTTCTATTAAAAGTATGACCACATAAGGGGGTTCATTTAACCAACAGTAGTGGTTCCAGAGGTCCCAGCTAAAATAAGTTCGTCAGTGGGGAGGAACTGGTGATCACTACTGGATAAAAGTATTCCAGTGAAGAGATGCCTCCTGGGGCTTATATTTTGTTTACCAAACAAGAGTAATTGGTATTAGATCCATAGTGAGATTAATAGGCCAAAGACCTGTATGTGGTCCTCTATTTCAATGTCAAAGTTTGTCTTGGCTAAAACTTTTCTTCTCAGGTCTCAGACCTTCCCCAACATTGTATAGAGATACAATGTTCCTCTTCTGATAATCCCTTCAGTTGTTCAGAGTTGGTGGATTGTTTCTGAAAGCTTGGAATTTCCCAAATCATCAGTCTCTGGTTTCTTTGTGCCCAGCAGTTTAGTTCTCATCTTATCTCTTTTGTCTCATATTTTGCTATAAGCTGCAAGGAGAAGCCAGGCTGCATTTTTGACATTTCCTCTGGAAATCTCCTCAGCCAAATGTCCAAGTTCATCATTTTCAAATTCTGCCTTCCATGTACATCAGGAGTCAGTTTTGCCAAATTCCCTGCAACTGTAAAACGAGGATTATTCTTCCTCCAATAATGGTTTCAACATTTCCTTCTAAGGCTCCATCAGAAATCACTTTAGGGTCTATATACCTACCAACAGTCTCTTCAAAGAAATGAAGGCCTTTTCTATCAAGAATCTTACAATTCCTCCAAAAAATACCCCTTACCCATTTATGAAGTTGTTCCAGCATTTTTTTTTTTTTAATGGCAGCACCACAACCCCATTCTCCTGGTACCAATACCTCTTTTAGTTTGCCAAAAGCCTGCCAACGCAAAATACCAGAAATTAGTTGGCTTTTATAAAGTGGATATATTTAGGGAACAAGCCTACAGTTCCAAGGCCGTGAAAATTCCAAATGGAGGCATCATAAGGGGCGATTTCTCACCAAAGTCACGTACTGTTGATCCTGCTGTCCAGGCACATGGCAAAGAAGATGGCCGCGGATCTCTGCCCCTGGGCTCACTGTCTCTCAGAACCTAGCTCCCGGAGCTAGGCTGTGAGCTACCAGGCACAGGGCTTCTCTCTAACTGGGCCTCCTCTATGAGTCTAGGCTGTTCTGCTCTCTACCCAAGTTCAGCTATAAGCTATCAGGCATATAGCAGGGCTCGTCTTCTCTTGAGCTGCCCCATGTGCCTAGCCTCCTGGGGGCTTCATGCTTACATGATCCTCTAGACCTCTCTCACATGGCAGCATCAAAGGTGTGGCTTCCTTTTCCAGTCTGTGTTTTTATCAGATCCAGCAAGAGGGCAGATACTTAACCTGACACACGCCTCACTGACATAGTCTAAATGAAAGGATCTCACACCCATAGGAATAGATTAGCTCACAAGCATAATCTTTCTCTATTTGGGATTCATAAAAATAACTTCAAACTGTGACAAGATGCAAACTCCATCTATGAAATACTTTCACAGTAAAAAGTGGTCCAGTATTTGACCAAACAGACACCATAGCCTTGCCAATTTAACATATGAAATTATTAACACATTCTGCATACCACTAAGGCTTCAGTCACCCACGGTGTTAGTCCAGGTCCCCTGAGAAGCAAAATATGAGAAGGCAGATTAAACATACAAGGACTTTATAGGGGGAATATACGTACAGTGCGAGGGTGGAGGCATAAGAAAGAGACAAGGAAGTCTGGGGCAGTGGTGAAATCATATACATGCCTTACCCCTAATAAAAAGGAGAAAGGGAGAGTCAATTTAGTGGAAGTTTCCTAGACTGGCTTTTAGCCTAAGGAAGGTTTAGCATCTGGAAAAAGACCTTGACCAAAAGGGGGAAATGGTAAGTACAAATGGGTTTTTATGGCTAAGAGATTTAAGTGAGTCAGAAGGTCCTTCTATATCTCCTATTTTTTAATTGGTCAAAATCTATCCAGTCACCCCAAACCTGAGTTAAGCACCAAACCTAAAGTCATCAAAGATTTCTCCCCTTACGTTCACATCAATTGCTTTCAGTTTCACCTCCTTTCTCAAATCTCCCACTTCATTTTCATGACCAACACCTTGGCTCATTGCAGGACCCTCATCTCTGACTCTAACTATTGCAATAAGCTCTTTTCTTTCGTACTTACCTCCAAAAATGCCCCCTTGCAAACATTTTTCACACTGAGTAAAATTCTCATCTTATCAGGACACCACCCTGCCTAAATCCTTCAGTGGTTTTATCCTTTTGGAAACAACCAGTATTTGGGGGAAATAATAGTCAAAACATGTGGAAATAAGAAAAAAAAGCAAAATAATTTTATTTTAGTAACAGTAAAAATAGGAGCAAAATTATAAATATTTGGTTTCTGTTTTTCTGTATGTGACTTTTTTCTCACTTATTTAATGATGAAAGCTGAAGTGGCTGCATTTGGTCTAATTGTTTTAAGAATAGAAAATCAGGTTATGAATTGACAGTATTTATGGAAAAAATTATATGAAGCCTGGGATCTGCAATAAAATAATGGAGAGAAAGAATGGAAGTGGTTATGGGTAGGAAATGCCATGAATTGAGAATAGTTTAAGTTGAGAGATAAGTACACAGAAGTATATTATATTCTTCTCTTTTTTATGCATGTTTTGCATTTTTTTCATAATAACAAGTTGTTGTATTTTAACACTGGGAAATAAGTACCACTTATAACATGACAGAGCAATAAGAGAGGAAGCTATGTTTAATTTAAAGAATGCATAGAGATAATAAGAGATGTACATGGAGTTTACAAGGTAGAACTTATAACTACAGGACACCTCTAAGGGAAGAAATTTTTTTAAAATGAGAGTAAAGTTGATGAGGTCTTTATAAAATCTTGTAGTAAGTAAGCACAAAACAAAATAAAAACAACCCAGTTGACTGTATGTGGGTATGCCTACATGTGAGGACTATGTGAGGTGAAGACGGGAAGGGAGTGAAGAAAAGAAAAATATCTTACAAAGGAACAAAAAATGAAATGCAATCCATTAGCTTTGGAATCTAAGGAACAGTTTCTGACTGCAGGGGAAGAAAATGGTCTAATCCCTGAGGCCCTGTCATAGCATGGTCCCACAACCTCATCCTACAGGGAGACATCGTTGGCACACTGCTCCAGAAAGCGGGAAATCCTAGAGCTGAGGCTTCCTGCAGTAGGTTTACATTTGGCAATTTTCACAATGAGTTCCTCACGTGCTCCTTTGGCATTCAAACATCTATGAGATGTTGGAACATTTGTACAGTGCGCCTAATTGAAGGCATTTACTGATCGGCCTTCACTGTGACTCTAGAGAGGGTGACAATGGTACCATCTCTCCCCATCCCCCACCCCAATCCACCCTGCTTTGGAGAACACAGGGAGGCATTATTTACTTCTGCTTATTGATTTTATCTAATTTTCATTCTGTCACTCATGATAGATACAGTTAATTTTTATGTTCTATATGTATATTGGATACTGTCATTTATACCATTAATCACAAACATAATTGTCACAAGAACAGAAATGCCTTTTCTTAGATATTTCACTGTAAAATATAATTACCCAGATATCCTGCTGTTAATGGCATTGAATTCTAATTACTTCAAAATGAAGTCATTATTTATAAAGTTAGAGCCTACATCATATGTGTTTACAGTAGATGAGACAATTATAAAATTTAGTAGAGGGTCATTTTCTAGAAGCTTATTTAACTGCCCAGTTCCTTTATACTGCTTTTGTCTGATTCTATTAACATATGATAAAGGTGACTAGTTCTTATTTAGTCTAAAGAAAAAGAGTAGAAATTGAACCTCACTGACAACTGATTTTCAGAACTGCTTGACAAAATACACAGCTAATGACAAATGCCCTCATAAATACAGTGGGCTACTAGTAAATGACATCTTCCAATTATGATTATTTTTCTGGATCTAGTGAAGATAAATTGAGTCAGAGACATGTATCAACCAATTATTTTGCAAATAACTTGTCTGATGGTAAGGGTGATAACCTAATAATCACATATTACATTTCCATGACGCTCTATTCTTTTCGGTGCTGTTCATATCCACTATCATATTTGATCTTAAATATTTTATTCATAAAGTATTTTCCTTTTATAATTCTTTTCACACTACCAACATCAGCAAAATCTGCACACATTCCTTATCAATTTCTGATTAACTGAATACTCTCAAGAGACAGTTTCCTTTCCCCTATTCTCTTCAACTTCCTTTATAAAGAATTGTTTATCCTTCACCCTTGTTTTTCCATTTACATTAACCATTTGTCAGGATTTCCATTTCTGCAAGCTCAGGGTCCCTTCATCCCCAAGATGGTAAATACATTTTTTTTCTTTTTAAGTTTTTCAGACACTAATAAATTGGAATTTTATTTTGATTTTTAGGAGCATTTCATTCAGAAAATATTCCAAATAATATCTGTATCTTTGTTCTTGTTCTCTTTGTTGTCAAATCCATCAGTATCACAGTCAAGTATATTAATTTCTATAAAGCAACTCTTTGTGAAACCCTTTACTAGTTTTCCTCTTGATTTTTAATCTCCATTATCCTTCATATATTATTTCACCAGGTGGCTCTTTCTGTTTTCAAACATCTCTCCTTTGGAAATGGAGAAATATACACTCTCCAAATTTGGTAGATGTTGTGGTTTGTAGCTATATGTACCCCAGAAACACATGTCCTTAAATTTATTCCATTCTTGTGTGTGTGGACTAATTGTAAGTAGGACCTTGTGATGAGGCTACTTCAGTTAAGGTGTGACCCACCTCAGTCAGAACAGGTCTTAATCCTCTTACTGGAGCCCTTCATAAGAGAATGAAATTCAGATAAAGAGGGAGGAAAGGCACAGAAGCAAGAAGGTGAAAGTAACGAAACCTGGAAGAGAAGGGAGAGACCAGCAAATGCTGCCATGTGCCTTGCCATGTGGCTGAGGAGCCAAGGATCGCTGGGATCCAGTCTTAGGGAAGAAAGTATCGCCTGATGATGCCTTGATTTGGACATTTTCTTGGCCTCAAAAAAAAAAAAAAAAAAAAAAAAAAAAAAAGCTAATAAATTCCCATTATTCAAGCCAAATAAGTAGTCTAGGAAACTAAAGTGTAGGAAAGTGAAAATTGGTACAAATACTCTGGAACAACATTTGTCAACATATGCTGAGATTATTTATTTTATTCAAGAATAGCCCATAAAACAGACAACAATTTAAGCATTAAAAAGGTCACCACATCATTATTTTAATAGAGGACTTATAAAAAACTACCTCATATTGTATACTATTAATATAATTGAATAAACAAATTATTCTATGGCTACACAGTAGACATGAAAAGACTCTCCCAAGTAGGGTATCTCCATTTATTATTTTTGCTCATGTTTCATTGTTGCTTCTCCTGCTACCCCTAATACTTTGAGGTCCCCATGTGGTCTGCCCAGCATTTATGACTTTTAAAGTACAGGAAAGCTGAAAGAAAATAGTCAAGTAGATTTCAGGTTTCCCATTGCCCTATTTAATTAGGTAGCTCACCCTCTTTCCCCTTACACCTATCTTACCAAGTCTTTTAAACTGGTTAAAATATCATAACAAACACACTAATTAAATTGAGATAATTATCTCAAGCCAGATGCAGTCATTGAGAGTTTATTTGATCTATTTAAAAGTGTAATAAGATTAATCTATTTTTTACCCTCTTCTTACATCTGGTGGCCCTAAGATGGTTATCATGAAATGCATCTTTTATTACCTCTGCTGATACCTCACCACTGGAGGAGTGGTAGGTGACTGTAGGAGTGGTAGATGTTTGTAGGACTAAGACACACAGATGTGTAGAAATTTCTTGAGGCAGAGCACATCAGATTTCAGCTGATGGGCTCAGATGCATATAGCCTATATGTTTAATTTCTCAGCCAGCATGGTCATTAATGAAGTTATTTAATGTCATGCAGATAAACTATTTTATATTTTATCAAAAAAAAGCAAATACTTATCAGGAAATGTCAGAGAAGAAAAAAAGAATACAAATATAAAGTGCAGTTTGAGCTTGACTATGTAAAATAATATGCCTGGAAGGAAAGTTGTATATTAATATATATTTTCTCCCACGTGGGAAGTCTTCCACTAAAGATTAAAATATTCAGAGTTGTTCAAGCTAACCAAGTCACCACTACCTCCAAAATAAAATTTTAACATAAATTTCTATTAATGACTCCTTATCTCCCAGTGCTTCCTCCACGCACATGTGCACACATGCACACACACACAATCAAAATTTTCAAGACTCACTTATGACTGGAATTATTGATTGGAGTGTCTTTAAATACATAATTTGCTAGAGGCAGAAAATATGATATAGTATAACTGCATATAAATCCTGAATTGTTAATGTTGGCTAGTGAGATAGGAATACTTTTTAAAATTATTTTTATAGTTCATGTTTTCTGTAAGAAACATTTTGTAATTTTAAAATCAGAAGAAAACTAAGCATTCATGTATTATTTTTTAAAACATGCTTTAAGCAGAGCACTTGTGTTTCAAAACGAGATGGTGGAATCTGGTTATGGGCTCTTAATTTCTCCCATTTCGATAGCTTAGTGTGGAAATAAAAAAGAACTAACCATTATCATGTTCTGCATTGATGATATCTAACCTTCTTCCTTCTTCTGGCAGTCAGGAAAGCTGTCCACTGTCTGCTGTGATATTTCATAGGGCATGAACACTCTTGTCATCCGGGGAGTATTGTAATATGCTCTGTTGATGAGCCATAGTAGTAATACTAAGACTAATGTTAACAGCAAAAACAGCAACATTTACTAAATGTTTACTATTTGCTAGGCATGAGTCTCATTGTTTTATATATACATATCAACTCGTGTAATCCTTACAACCCTGTGAGGTACACGAGTTTTATTTTATTTTATTAAGGATGAAACAAACAGGCACAGAGAAATCAAATAGTGTGTTCAAGTTTACCCATCAACTAAAGAGTGGAGTCCAGAATTGAGGCCATTTGGACTGATTCCAGAATCTAGACTTCACTAAATCATACATAACCCAATTGGCATCAGAAACTCTAATCCATTTCCACTGATTTCTAATAATGTCTCAAACTCTTGTTTAAGTACAGTTCCTGGCACATCACAAGCTCTCAATAAAGAAATGCAGTATTTCTAATATCATGCTATTGTTATTATTATTACTATTTTTCTCCTATTGTCTTTTTCACTGCTTAATATTCTTTATTTATTTTGACTGTAAATAATTCTCAGAGGTCCATCTTTCACTTTACACATTTTGTGTTTCCTTTTTTAATTTTGAGGGGCCTCCTAATTTACTCTTTATTGCTTTTATTACATATAATATTTTCTTAAATTCCTTCCTTCCATGATTTCCAGAGTCATATTCTGCATAAATGGCAGTGTACCTAAGAGACACCAACATTGCAACGGTCTGAAACCCAGAAGAAAACTTACCTTATGATTTGCAATGTTGCAGACATGTGATGTTGTCTAGAATCTACAATTAAATTATTCAACAGATGACTTATGTGCCATTCTTGATAAATTTTGTAAATTACAATTTCTTACTTATTCCTTGATATCAACCATCCTTTGACATCATAGTTTTTTATTTTTAGGCACTTTCATGTTATTTGTTACACAGCTTTCTATGGTTTCTTAGCACTTCATATAATCATTCACTTATTCATTCATTTGCATTTATCATCTAGTATACGTCAAATACTGCACCAAACCATAGGATTTGGAAATCGAATAATATGGGCCAATCCTTCAAATATTATAGTGTGTGCCTTAAAAGAACTTATTTTATAGTCAGATAGACAAACAATAAACAAAAATATACATATGTGATCAAGCAAGATCCCCGAGTGGTATGCAAATACACCTTAATTTTATATTAAAAACTTGGGGAGTTAATGAAATGTTTTCTGCAAAGATGCTACATGAGCTGATTTTCATTTAGAAAGGCCACACTGGCATTTTTCTACTTTGGGCTATGGTAAGGACCAGCCAATATGTGGCTGCTGTGTTAGAAGTATAATAAGCGTCTCAATTGAGGGAATGAGGAATGAGCATGGGATACAGACAAATGGGTGAAGAGTGAGGAGACAAGGAGCATGCCAGATTTCTGGCATGAAATTTTATATAGATGATGGTGGAAGCAAGATAGGAAATACAAAAATAACTAGTTGGAAGAGCTGGGTGTGGAGATGAGTTTAATTTTGGACATGTTGAGTGTGATACGCCTATGGAACTCAGAAGTAGAGCTGTCCAACTGGTGATTGAATGCACTTGTTCAAAAACCAGGTTAGGACTGCAAATACATATTTATAAAATATAAAGTTATGTTTCTTTAACATGAGACTTTGAAGCCGCTGCTTGATACTGACATTTCGTAGATGTAGTATGACTATTCTTCTACGTATAGAGGATATGTCAAATAAATATGTGAGATTATTTGGAATTACCAAAGGAGAATATGCAGAGTAAAAACAGAACAGGGCATAGACAGAGTCTCAGAATTATTAATGTTGGTTTTTAACCAGGTTGACATATCAGAACTATTCGGGTGGATATGTTTTTAAGAAATCATTTTGGTATTTGAGATAAAATTTGGTTTAATTTAGAAAAATAAAACCTATATATAATCGCTATGGATTGTTAACTTCTGTTTCTAAATTAATTTAAGGGATAAACAGAAGGAGAGAACCTCACAAATAATGGAAGAAAAGAAAGAAAACAAAAAAAGTATACTTAATTGAGATACAATTAATTGTATATGTGTCACCCTCCCTATGCAGATTAGGTGCTTTCTGAGGGCAATATGCTCATCTTTTATAAGCAATAGCACATGTTAATGTGCTTAGCAAATATGTCTATGTGTATCCCTTTCCTACATTTGACTGCCTATGAAATCTCCCTTACTACAGACCTAACTAAATCTGACCTATTTCTTTCCTTGATTAAAAGACAACATCCTCCCAACCAATCAGCCTTGAAGATAGAAAATCTCAGCCCTCACAAACACATTCATTAAAGCTCCCAAGACACGTAATATTTAAAGAGGATAATTTATTTGCATTTTAAAACAGAAAATACACCTCAAATTGTTCTCCTAAGATCACAAAGAAATTTTGGAAATCAAGCTCCATCTATGTGAGTGATGTAGCAGCCTGTTTATTCTCAGCCTCTGAACAAAATAATTTTAGTTAGTTCAATTACACTTTATTTCACAGACTGGCATTTGAACCCTGATAATGTATCTTATTGTGAATGCTTTCCATTAAAACCCCACTTTCATTGTCTTGGTGAAGGAAGATAGTTCATGGACACTTTTGGAACTCTGCATAGTTGGAATCGCTTCCCTGTCCTCCAATCTATCTCTACAGCTGTTGTGTGAGCATCCAGGCAACACTCTCACCTGGTGGCAATGGCTTGGTCCAGGGGTAGCATTTGACCCAAACAGAGCCACTGAGACCCTTCCATAAATGTATGGACATAGGACCAAGAGAAAACACAATTTCTTTCAATTGTATTAGCCTGAGAGATAAAATTTTAGGAAATAATGTAGTCAAAATATTTTCTATGAGAAGAACAGTGAAAGAAACAAAGAGAAGAAGCAGGGTCAAGAGATAAATGGATAAACTTATCAATCTTCAAATGTTGTTTCTATTAGTTTCTAAGGTCCAGATGCATTCCTGCCTTTCCTGCAGCCTTATTGATCATTTTTCCCTTGACTTTTCAGAGCTTTCAATAATCTCATCCTTTTGCTTAAGCTAGTTCAAGTTGGATGTCTGTGATTGACAGGCTAAATAAGCCTACCTGAGCCATATTTTTCTATTACAGTCCTACCCAATATATTAGTATGTGATTCTGCTATGGGAAATTTCTATCATGCAGTTTTTGCATGTTTTCTATTGTGTGGCAGAAAATAATGGCGTTTGAACTTATTTTCCCTCAATGTGGTATTATTTCTTTCTTAATGGCTTCTATATTCAGTTTATGTGAGTTAGTCCTTTGGATAGCACACAAATAGTTATTAGAAAGCCATAGGAAATGGGTATCTATTATAAAAATGTGACATCAAGACTGTTATTATCATTTAGCATTCTCTTTAATGACTGTTGTTTCACTTGTTTATTGATTACACCTGCTGTGGGTTAAAATTTGGTTCCCTAGCTTTAATGTTAGATTTCTCGGTCTCCTCACATCTCAGTCAATTCTCTGTTTACAGCACCATTTAATGTGTGTTCTTATGTAACATTTTTGGCTAAGACTTTAATTTAAGAGAACATCTTTATGATATTGGAATTTGAAATCAGGAAGGTTTATTGCAATATTTTTAGTATATAATTTTATTTTCTCTTATATCTGAATTTGTCCTTAAACAGTTTGTAAGAAAAAACATGGAAGTTTTTATTTTAAAAAATAATTTGAAAAATATTTTTTTTAAATGATACATTTTTCAAGGTTACACATACTATTTCATTCTTTCACCAAACTAAACTTGATGTTAAGCCAACAAATTCCATGGATGCCCCTTATTAGTCTAAGGAAGTACTACCTCTTTCCTAATTTTGTTGAGAGATTTTATCATAAGTTGGTTTTAAATTTTGTTAAATAGTCCTGCATCCAATGAAAAAATGATATGCTTTTTTTACACTTTTAATATGGTGAATTACACTGAATGAATTTCAAGAGTAAAACCAACTTTGCATTTCTGGGATGACTAGTACACGTGCCTCATGCCTTCTTCTTTCTATATGCTGTTGAATTTGACATTTTTTTTTTTTTTATTGTGGGTAAAAATCAAAATTCTCACAATACATACAAACATTTGCAAAATGATATATAAATATATATGCATATATGTGTATTTGCTTACAAAAATGTTATATATATATATATATACATATATTTTAAGAGGTGCTTAGATTACCCAAAATATTACACGGAACCCACTGGGATTCCCATGTTGCCCACCTCCCACACCTCCCACCACATCACACACAAACATCTCCCACAAGTGTGGCCCACCACCCTCAATGAACTTACACATCCTGGAGCCTTGCCACCAACCATAGACCACAGTTCACACTGTAGACCACACTCTCTCCCACTCAGTTCTGAGTGGTGTGTGCTGATTTAAAATGGCCTACATCCGTTGCCACAACGGTACTCAGGACAACCTCTAACTCCCAAAGAAGCCCCTGTATTTCAACTGCTCATCCCCTCCCTACCCCAAAAGTGTCAAGTGGCCACTGGATCCACCTCATTGTTATAATTTCTTCCATTGCTAGAATCACCATATGTGAACAAGAGAATACCATCAAGTCCACTATAGTGCATAGTTCTTCCCCCAATCCTGAGGGGACTGGGATGGTGATGTCCACTCCACCTCCAAGGGGGAGAGGGCTTATATCCCATGGATATGGTGGGTGGGATGATCCTGCCTGCAGATGCAGGCCCTCTCCGTTCCCTGGGATGGCCATTGCCCATTGTAGTCTCCTCACCAAGTGACTTGGATGAGTCCATTGAGCTGTAGGGTAGGAGTTGCAGCACCACCTAGATTTCATGCACACCTGGCACATAGGTGGCGGGAAGCTCCAGTCTCTGGAAGTATACCTAAAAACTCCAGCATCACATATAGGTTTGAATAGAAGGGACTGGTGAACCATGTGCAGGGAGGACTTCTTTGAGTCTAATTCTGTCACTCTCAGGAGCACAGATTCCAAAATAGAACCCACTGATAAGGCATCAGTCTCTGGGGCTATCCCCACTTATATAGGACCAGGGTGTCTCCGGAGCTCTCAGGAACCCCAATGAGTGGGGTGATAGGCACTTAGATGTACTATGAGCTCCTACTGAGGTGTGCGTAAGAGTTACCTCTGGGATGACCTCCCGACTCTCTTTGAAGTCTCTTAGCCACTTGAACTCATTTGTCTTTACCATTTCCCCCTTTTATTCAAGGTCTTTTTCCAGTTGTGTTGCCAGTTGGCACTTGGTATTAATCCCTCGTTGCCAGGGAGGCTCATCCCCGGGAGTCATGTCCCACGTTGGGGGGAAGGTAATGCAATCATATGCTGAGTTTGGCTTAGAGAGAGGCCACATTTGAGCAACAAGGAGGCTCTCAGGTGGCAACCCTTAGGCATCCCACAACTGCAGGCTAAGTCTCATTTACAAGAGCAAAGACTCACAAGGGTAGTCATCAAAAAAAAAAAAAAAAACATCAGTGGGTCATCCTATTTTGACAGGGACTGTCCCTACACTCAGAGGACTATTGCTGCTCCCTTGGAGATTGTGGCAGAGCTCTCCAGGCTAGGAATTCAGATTCCCTCATTATTGTGTGATTATCCACCCATCGTGACCATGCCCCATCCCCCAATCCTTTGAATGATTTTGTATATCTTTCATGTATATTCGGATGAACCAATCCCCACGAAACCCCCCCCCCAGACACCCCCTCCCAATAATCCCCCGCAGTACTCATTGTAACCCTTCTGTGAACATTTAGTCCATAAAATAATCAAATACACGTACTAGGAATAAGAAACAAGTGTGATAAGCTTACATGCAAGAGACAAACATAAGGAAACTCAGGGTAAAAAAAAAAAAAAAAAAAAAGAGAGAAGGAAAAAAAACAAATAATCTAACAAAGAACAAAACAAAATAAAATATAATTAGTGGATTGGGACATTCAAAAAATGGGCAAAAAAGCAAAGGAAATGCCTTTAAATATATATATATATATTCATTTTATTTTCCTTTCTCTTTTCTCCCTTCCCACTTTTCCTTCCCTTTATCACTGTGTTATCGGATGTCTGGTGTGCCATGACACCTTCCTCCTCTCAATCCCCATTGTCTCCCAATTTTTCATTTAATTTTCAAAGAAGTTTTAGGTCACAGCAAAGTCACACACGGAGTGCTGGAGACTCCCAGATACCAAACCACCCCCCTTCCCTGCCCCATATTAACTCCCCACCTTTTTTTTGGTTGTTAGCATTGTTATAACTGTTATGCAGATAGCAAAATATAGCAACTAAACATTGTCAGTGATTTACATTATAGTTTACAATTTAGATGATACAGTTTAATAATTTTGATGATATTTACCATGTCCTGTGTCCATTACTGTAAGGTAATGAAAAACCTTCCCCATGACCACCAAACAACCAATTAGATCTTGACTGTTCCCTTCTCCCCAGCCCCCCAGGGCCCATGATACCCCCCTCTCCCAACCCATGGAATGTCAAGATTCACATTTACATGCCCTGGGAATTTGAACCAGCCCTTCCTAATCCACCCAACCCCCAGTGCTGCACCACCAAACCCAGGGACACACCACTCATCTGCTCCAACCCCCAACATGCAACCACACTCTATCCCTTTACCATAGATTATGTCCATATGGGTGATGGCTCAAAGCCTGCTCTTCTCTTACTCTCCTTTGTTAACCTATCTTTCAGACAATGGTTCTCAGAGACTGCTCACTTTCCTCAGTTCAGATCAGTGAGGTCATATACTGTTCATCCTTCAGTGCCTGGCTTGCTTCACTCAACATAAGGTCTTCAGGATTCATCCACGTTATTCCATGTGTTAGCACTTTGTTCCTTCTTACAGCTGAGTAATATTCCATTGTATGTATGTACCACATTTTGCTTATCCATTCGTCTGTTGATGGGCACCGGGGCTGATTCCAACTTTTGGCAATGGTGAACAATGCTGCTATGAACATTGGTGTGCATATATATCAGTTTGTATTTTTTTTTTTCAGTTCTTCTGGGTATATACCCAGCAGTGGAATTGCTGGATCATACGGAAGATCTATTGCTAGTTTTCTGAGGAACCGCCAAACTGTCCTCCACAGTGGCTGGACCATACTGCAGTCCCACCAGCAGTGGATGAGAGTTCCTATTCCTCCACATCCTCTCCAACATTTAGTGTCTCCTGTTTTTTTAATAGCTGCCATTCTGATGGGTGTAAGATGGTATCTCATTGTAGTTTTGATTTGCATTTCCCTGATAGCAAGTGATGTTGAGCATTTTTTCATGTGCTTTTTAGCCATTTGTATTTCTTCCTTGGAGAAGTGTCTTTTCAGGTCACTTGCCCATTTTTTATATGGGTTGTTTGTCCTTTTATTTTCGAGGTGAAGGATTTCTATATATATGCAGGATATTAGGCTCCTATCAGATATATGGTTGCCGAATATTTTTTCCCATTGGGTAGGTTGCCTTTTTATTTTCTTAATAACATCCTTAGAGGTGCAGAAGTTTTTAATTTTGAGGAGATCCCATTTATCAATTTTTTCTCTTGCTGCTCGTGGTTTGGCTGTGAAGTTCATGAAACCATTTCCTATTACAAGGTCCTGTAGATGCTTCCCTATATTATCTTCCAAGGTCTTTATGGTTTTGGCTCTTATAATTAGATCTTTGATCCATCTTGAGTTGATTTTTGTATAAGGTGTGAGATGGTATTCTTCTCTCATTCTTTTGGATATGGATATCCAGTTCTCCAAGCACCACTTGTTAAAGAGGCCACTCTCTCCCAACTGAGTGGTTTTCGTAGCCTTGTCAAATATCAGATGACGGTATATGCGAGGATCTATATCTGAACTCTCAATCCGGTTCCATTGGTCAGTAGGTCTATCCTTGTGCCAATACCACGCAGTTTTGATCACTGTAGCTTTGTAGTATGTTTTAAAGTCAGGTAATGTGATACCTCCAACTTCATTTTTCTTTTTCAATATATCTTTGGCAATTCGGGGCCTCTTGCCTCACCAAATATATTTTGTGGTTAGTTTTTCGAGTTCCTTAAAAAATATATTGTTGACTTTTATTGGGATTGCATTAAATCTGTAGATTAGTTTGGGTAGGATAGACATCTTGATGATGTTTAGTCTTCCCATCCATGAACAGGGAATATTTTTCCATTTATTTAAGTCTTCTTTGATTTCCTTTAACAGTGTTGTGTAGTTTTCTGTATATAAGTCCTTTACATTTTTAGTTAAATTTATTCCTAGGTATTTGATTCCTTTGTTTACTATTGTAAATGGTATTTTTTTCCTGATTTCCTCCTCAGTTTGCTGGTTATTGGTGTACAGAAATGCTACTGATTTTTGAGCATTGATCTTATAGCCTGCAACATTACTGAACTCCTTTATAAGTTCTAGAAGCCTTGTTGTCGATTTCTCAGGACTTTCTATGTATGGGATCATGTCATCTGCAAATAATGAAATTTTTACTTCTTCTTTTCCAATCTGGATGCCTTTTATGTCCTTTTCTTGTCTCAGTGCTCGTGCAAGTACTTCTAAGACAATGTTAAATAGGAGTGGTGATAGTGGGCTTCCTTGTCTTGTTCCCGATCTCAGAGGGAAGGCTTTTAGGATTTCATCGTTGAAAATGATGTTAGCTTTGGGTTTTTCATATATACTCTTTATCATTTTCAGAAAGTTTCCATCTATTCCTATCTTTTGTAGAGTTTTTATGAGGAAAGAGTGCTGTATTTTGTCAAGTGCTTTTTCTGCATCTATGGAAATGATCATGTGATTTTTTTTCTTTCAGTTTGTTTATGTGGTGTATTACATTGATTGATTTTCTTATATTGAACCATCCTTGCATACCTGGGATGAAAACCACTTGGCCATGGTGTATAATTCTTTTGATACATTGTTGAATGCGATTAGCAAGTATTTTGTTAAGGATTTTAGCATCTAGGTTCATTAGAGAAATTGGTCTGTAATTTTCCTTTCTTGTGGTATCTTTATTTGGTTTTGGTATTAGGGTAATGTTGGCATCATAGAATGAGTTAGGTAATATTCCTTCTACTTCTATTTTTTGGAAGAGCTTAAGTAGAATTGGTGTTAGCTCTTTCCGGAATGTTTGGTAGAATTCAGCTGTGAAGCCATCTGGTCCTGGACTCTTCTTAGTTGGGAGGTTTTTAATGACTGAGTCTATCTCTTTACTTGTAATTGGGCTGTTGAGTTCATCTATTTCTTCTTTCACCAATGTCGGCTGTTTATGGGTTTCTAGAAACTTGTCCATTTCCTCTAAATTGTCATTCTTGTTGGCATATAATTTTTCAAAGTATCCTCTTATGATACTCTTTATTTCTGTGGGGTCAGTAGTGATATCACCTTGCTCATTCCTTATTTTATGTATTTGCATCTGTTCTCTCTTTTTCTTTGTTAGTCTGGCTAAGGCTTTGTCAATTTTGTTGATACTCTCGAAGAACCAGCTTTTGGTTTTGTTTATTGTTTCCAGTGCTTTCTTATTCTCTATTTCATTTAGTTCTGCTCTAATCTTGGTTATTTCCTGTTTTCTACTTCCTTTAGGTTTAGTTTGTTGTTGTTTTTCCAATTCCTCCAAGTGTGCAGTTAGGTCTTCAATTTTAGCTCTTTCTTCTTTTTTAATATATGAATTTATGGCTATGAACTTCCCTTTCAGGACTGCTTTCACTGCATCCCATAGGTTTTGATATGTTGTGTTGTTGTTTTCATTAGTTTCAAGGTAGTTACTGATTTCTTTTGAAATTTCCTCTTTGACCCACTGTTTGTCTAAGAGTGTGTTGTTTAACTTCCATATCCTTGTGCCTAACCTGTTTCTCTGGCCCTTATTGATTTCCAACTTCATTCCGTTGTGGTCAGAGAAATTACTTTGTATAATCTCAATCTTTCTGAATTCATTGAGTGTTGTTTTGTGGCCTAGCATGTGGTCTATTTTGATGTATGTTCCATGTGCACTGGAGAAGAATGTAAATCCCGCTGTATTTGGGTGTAGTGTTCTGTATATGTCTATTAAGTCCAAATCATCTAATGTATTGTTGAGTGCCTTCGTTTCTTTATTGATTCTCTGCTTAGATGTTCTGTCTAATGATGATAGTGGTGTGCTGAAGTCCCCTGCTATAATTGTAGAGGAATTTATTTCTCCTCTTAGTTTTTCCAAAGTTTGCCGCACATATTTTGAGGCACCTTGATTAGGTGCATAAATGTTGATTGTTCTCTCTTCTTGAGAGATAACTCCTTTTACTAATATGTAGTGTCCATCTTTGTCTCTTACAATAGTTTTGCATTTAAAGTCTATTTTGTCTGATATTAGAATAGCTACTCCTGCCCTTTTTTGGCTATTGTTAGCATGTAAAATGGTTTTCCAGCCATTCACTTTCAGCCTCCTTGAATCCCTGGGCCGAAGGTGGGTTTCTTGTAGACAGCATATAGATGGATCATATTTTCTTATCCATTCTGCCAATCTGTGTCTTTTGATTGGTGAATTTAATCCATTAACATTCAGTGTTATTACTCGTAACGAATTTCTTACTTCAGTCATTTTTTCTTTCGGTTAATGTATGTCATATGTTGTTTTATTTCTCTTTTTGAGTTTTCAGTTGTTTTTAAACTCTCCTCCAACTCTCTCTCCTTTGTTTTTTCCTTTCAACTTGTAGAGATTCCTTTAGTATTTCTTGAAGTGCTGGTTTCTTCTTGACATACTCTCTTAATTGCTGTTTATCTGTGAATATTTTGAACTCTCCATCATTTTTGAATGCCAATTTTGCTGGGTAGAGAATTCGTGGCTGGAAGTTTTTTTCTTTTAGTGTTTTGACTATGTCATACCACTGTCTTCTTGCCTCCATGGTTTCAGCTGAGAAATCAGCACTTAATCTTATTGTGCTTCCCTTATATGTGATGGTTCTCTTTTCTCTTACTGCCTTGAGTATTTTCTCTTTGTCTTGAGCATTGGACAATTTGACAAGTATATGTCTTGGAGTTGGCCTGTTGGGATTTATACTATTTGGGGTGCGCTGTGCTTCCTGGATCTGCACATCCATCTCTCTCAATAGAGTTGGGAAGTTTTCAGCCATAACTTCCTTCAACACTCTTTCTGTTCCCTTTCCCTTCTCTTCTCCTTCTGGGATGCCCATAATGTGTATGTTTGTGCGTCTTGCATTATCGGTTAATTCCCTGAGACCATACTGGATTTTTTCTATCTTTTTGTCTATCTTTTCTACAATCTCTTTGATTTCAACTGTATTGTCTTCCATATCACTAATTCTTTCCTCTACCTGTTCAATTCTGCTGCCATGTGAGTCCAGCATCTTTTTCATTTCTTGACTTGTGTCTTTGTTCGCCATCATATCCATTACCTTTTTAGGTGTGTTAGCTATTTCTTCAGTATGTTCTCCCCTATCTTCTTTATATCCTTAATCTCTTCCTTCAGTTCTTTACGTTGGTCCATGATATTTGTTTGGATAGCTTTGATTAGTTGTTCGATGTACTGCATTGCTTCCTGGTTTTTATTTTGTGCATTGGACTGGTCCATGTTTTCCAGTTTCTCAGAGTCATTTGTATTTTTCTGTTGCCCTCTGGTCATCATAATATCTTGATGGGTTTGTTCAGTTGATTAGCTTTTCTCTATGCTCTAGTATTTTATTTAGCTGTTGGTTCTGCGTGTGAGTTAAGTTTTCTCTTTGGCAGTTTTTCTTCTTATTTTATTTCCTTGCTTCTTTCTATGTTCCCTTGAAGGCAAAAGGTTAGGGCCAGAGGAATCAAAAGATGTAAGGAAGGCAGAAGGATAATAGAAATATTGATAAAAATTAGAAGAGGGGCAAAATGAGACTTAATGAGATGAATATTTAACTTGTGTAGGCAGTGTAGAGTACTAGGAAAAAATATGGAGTTCCTACAATGGACTGGGAAAACAAATGGAGGAATATATATATATAGTGATTTATAAGGCTAGAATTATGAGGAGGGAGAGAAATAGTAGAGAAAGGTCTGAAAGGAAAAAGTTAATACTAATAAAAAAAGAAAAAGAAAAAAGAAGAAGAAGAAAACAAAATATATGGGATAGAAATTGACACCCTTAAGTTGTGGGCCTATGAAAAAATGTTGTCTCTAAGAGCCACAATAGAAAACAGAAGGCAGAAAGATGCAGGAAGGATAAGCGGTAGTTTGTAATACAGAATCAATATATGCAGCGAGTGGGAAATTACTGAAGAAGAAGCCCAGCAAAGAAGCGACCAGCTGGCAGCACCTATTTAAAAAAAAAAAATAGAAGGAAAAATGAAGGGGGGAGGAAAATGGGAATAATAGCAATAGACCAGAAAGTAACAGAGAGAAACCAAAGATCCACACAGGCAAGCAGTCAAACAGAGCTAAGGGGGGTCAATGATTCCCCTAGGGTCCACGTGGATCCTTCCTGCCTACTTGTGTTTATCAATGAATTTCCCCACAGGGTTCTATATGCAGGTCCTGAAGCAGCTTTTAGCTATTAAACTAAATTAAAAAGAATTTATTTTTCATTTGTTGAGGTGACCTCACTTTTTTTTTTTTTTAGCCAAATGCAGGACCCAAAATAATTCCTCCTCTAGACCAACCCCCTTACGGAAGGGACCCTAGCTGGGCCCATGGAAATTAATCAAGCATGTCCCACTTTCCGGACTCCCCAGGTTAGCTGAAGCTCTGATGTTAGTCAGTGAGGAGTGCTAAAGACGGCGGATTCCGCTCCTTCCGGCGCCGAGCTCCAGCGTCACCAGGCTGCTCAGTAAATCAGTTTGAGTGCAGATTCGCGTCTGCTCTCAGTCTGATGCTGCTTCAGGTCGGCTTATCTGCTCCCCAAAGCTATGGGGTGGTGCAGGCAGACAGATCAATGTCTAAAAATATAAAATACCCTTCCCTGTCTTCCAACCGAACCCTCCCTTTTTTGGGAAGTGTCCCTTCCTCCTGGCTCCGCAGCGGCCCGGGTCTTATCCCTGGGTGGCTAGGGAAATCAGCTGCGTTGCCCGACCAAAATCCCCCCTCCGGTTCACTGGGTGCTGATTAGCTCGTTTGCTCTATTCACACAAGGTCCAAGGGGCGCCAGGCAGCCAGATCCCCAGAAAATAAATCTTTTTCGCCCCGCCCGCGGCTCCAAATGGCCGTTTTATTTTTTTTTCCCTAACCGCGGGGCTCAGCCGCCTGTGCCAACCTCCACCGGCAGCCTCAAAACTCACGAATCTCCACCGTTTGGTCCACACCGCCGATCCGCGCAGATAGATGTCCCAAGCCTCTCACTCCACGCGTGCACAGCACAGACCCCCGGGCAGGACCCCGTCCACAATCGCCTTGCTCTGGGAGCTTGCAGTGTGCGCCCTCCTACACCAACGCCATCTTGAGTCCTCCTCCCTTATCAGTCTTAATCATTACTCTGAATTTGACATTTTAATACTTCCCTTTGCTTCCACGCCATTATCCTGTTCTTGTTATCATCATGGGTCCCTATTCCTCTTCCTTGGCAGTCACTCTTGCCCTTCCTGGATACTCTTATCTATATTCATGATTTTAATTATGATCTGCATGAAATTGATTCTTCAAATTTATCTACAGTTTTTTATCTTCAACAAATTCTGAATCTATATATTACTGCTTATATATTCTTTATCTAGTTGTGCTATAACTATCACAGTCTTTATATGCCCAGAATCTATTGTTTCTTCTTTTTCTCCCTAGCCAAAGCATATTCTACATATGAATATCTAATCTAACTTGATGGTACTACTGTCAACTCAGTGTCACTAAACAGAAATCTACAATTCAGCCCCAACTGTTTCTTTTATTCCCAACATTCAATCAATCACGTAGGTTGTCTTATTGAATCTCCAATCTGCCTTAATCGTTCCACTCCTTTCACTCTTGAGTATCTTATTTATATACTATATAGTAGTCTATATCTGACTACTGCAGTAGACTCATAATTCTTTTCTTAATTCCATGTTACACCATTCAAATATATCAGAATGCTATCAGGTACCATTTCCTTAATTATAACTTTTAATGGTTTCTATTGGCTACTGATTAAAATCTAGTTTTTTTGTTGTGTTTTTTTTAGTATAATGTACATATCTCTTTATTGCCTGGCTTTTTCTTTCCAACCAATTATTTTTATGCTCTCTGTATCAGGCATTATACTTCAGCAATACGAAATATATTCCAGAACACACTCAGTTTTTTAGTATCTTCACCTCCAATAGAATACATACCCTGTGTGATGTTTAGGCTAAGGTGTCACCTGCCAAAAGGCTTTTTGTCTTCAAACCCCAACTCCAGTTTGGATGAATTGTTTCTACTCTGAGCCCTCAAAACACCTGTGGAGACCTTTATTATAGTATTTAATATCTTCTCCCAAAAGTATGTTATGTGTCTTTATTGTCCTTGTGAATTTACTTAAGTGCAAGAATCTGTTCATTCTTCTGTTTATATTTAATTATTCTATCTCTGCCTGGCACACAATATGTGTTAAACTGAATTGACAGACTCCAATCTGAAAGTTAAATTTCTTTCCTAAATGAGTGGAATGTAACCCAGGACACCTTACATTCAGATGTAAATATTCATTCAAAGGGAAACAAATGTTTTACACACTTGTGGGAGAGAAGCAATACAGTGCCATACAATGATAAACACATTATTTACTTTGAACTTTGAAAAATGACATAAGCAGAAACTAACTCAAAAACTAATATGAAAAAGCAAAACCCGTGCATAGGCTGGAGTGATATAAAAACATGGTGGTTCATGAAGAGGACTGGTCTGACCCTGAGGAAGAGCTAGGGAGACTGCAGTAGATCAGAAATTTCTGACTAACTTAGCCACCCTTGGCTAAAGTTTCTCATCATTTTCATCATCAAATAATGATGTTAGGTTATTTGCTAAATTTTGTAAATGATTTATATTTAACAAAGTAATATGTGGTATATAGTTCTCATTCTTGAGAATGTATAAAGTAGTTCTGAATGTACCCTTACTTTTCTTCTATCACCCCTCACTCAATGTGTTGCTTTAACAGTTCTTATATTAAACTGAGTGTGAAAAGTGGATGGCTCCCAAGCCTGTGCCTTTTGTCATTGTGCCTTATTCTTGGGTCTAGAATATAAGGTCTGATATAGTGAGCCTGAAAGTAATTTAATATCCCTTTCCTCACGCCTCTTTAGCTTTGGCTGCTGTTAAAAAATATTTCTGTGGAGGACTTTGACACTGGAAAGTCATGGAAATTTAGAGATAGAAAAAAGAGAAAGAGAGAAGGAGAAGTTAGAGACATGAAAGGAGTGGCTGCACACGGCTAGCCCTGGGTTGAATCCAAGCAGCAGACAGTGTGTTTTTATTTTGTTTACTTGCTTGCTTGTTTGTTTCAGCCCACAAATATGTGGTTTTGTACTGGGCATACAAAATTTAGTTTGGCTGCAGTTCTTAGGACTTGCTCTTGTCTTATATCAGACCATTTTGGTTACTTCAGCTATGAAAGTTGCTTGTATTATTTATAAAATCATTTGAGGCTAGGTATGCAGATCTAAGACCCTTCATTGTTTCTTTTTGAGGAAACTGAGGCTACAAAAATTACTCAAGTTGCCCATGGTCCTCACCTGGTCAACAGCAGAATGAACCAGATAATGTAGTTCTCCTGGACCTCAGACCTAGGCAGTATCCAGCTGGCTTGCTCTCTTTGGGCTTGTGGTCACTTACCTCCATGAGATGGGGAGAAGTTGAGAGTGGTAAAGTGATGTGAAAATAAAAGGAAACTGGGAAAGCAGTGCAAACTTTGAAACAATTTCAGTGTATGTACTTCACTATGTGGGCGTTGGTGGAATAATTTGGATGAAAGAAAGAATGGGACATGTAATTTCTGAAAATTATGTTCAGAGCTGTGCCAATAAATGATATGAGTTTAAGGAGAATGATCAAGGACTATACTCAATGAAGGTGATTTAGGCTGTGGGTCAAGTAATGAAATTTGGATTAGACATGAAAATCCACAAACACAATTTATCATCTAAGGCACATAATAAGAGTAACGGAAGGAGTAAAGAGAGAGAAACAAAAGGAGATCATCAATTTAGCTGCCATGTTTGAAGGTGAGAAATATACAGCTTTTTCTGGTCTTTGGCCAAGTCTCAGCTGCAATGTTATCTGGAGCTGAGTTTTTTGATTATGGATTTGTTTGGAAACTTGCTACAGTGGACCTTACTATAATTCTCCCTGCCTTCTACAAAAGAATTACTTTCAGCTCTCATCTAGCTACATTGTCATGCAGATTTTTATTGCATTGTTTCTCAGCTCTGGAGGATTCTGTGACATTAAAACACTTCCGTGCCCAGGAACTGCTTCAGAAGAGCAGACAAAACCAAACTGAGACTCAGAAGCTCATGTTAGTAACCATATTAGAATGGAAGTCCTATTTTCAGCATACCCTTGAAATACTTTCAACAGTGAGTAAATGCCACTGGTAGAAACACCAGGGATGATGTATACCAATGTCATTACACTTATACACAAAAGACACAGCTCTGAGTATGGATGATAATGGCAGAGTTAGCAAGCAGAGATTGCCAACTATTGTGTTTATTATCTATCTGCAAAGCACAGGACAGAAAGTTACTGTGATTCTTGGGCTAACAAGAATTCCTTTACTATAGTTAAATTCTTTTATCATATTTTCCCATTCTCTATTCTTTCCATCTTGATCCAGGTCACTTTGGATATAGCTTTGTACATGCAAAGCAAGAGTTCTAGAATGGCTACAATAAGATTTTCAGTCAAAACAGTCCTTGTCAGTTCAACCTCATGAGTTCATTGTCAAAATAAAACAAAAATAAGAACAAAAACACAGATTCAGAAGTCTGCCTGACTAATCTGGCCAAGATTATGTATACTGGGCTTTGAAGTTAGCCAGACTTTAATTAGAATCTGAGATCTGCCTTTTATCTTCTTTCTTTGTGTGTGTTTGTGATATTGTTACTCCATTTTTATGTCATTTCAACGTTTTAAAATTTTCATTTTTCTGTTAGTTTTCTTATCTGTAGAAACGTGATATTTTTAACCTATGTTTCTGTTGCTTTAATAAGAGACTAAATATGAAATACAGAGTTTGTCATATAGTAAGTACTCAAAAAGAAGTCACTAATATTTTCTGTTGTAATCATAGTTGTTTTACTTCAATATGACTCGGCAGAGCTTTCTGCTCATGTTATAAGCTGATCATCACAGTCACCTGAGCCTTTTTTTTTTTTTTTAATGAGGACTCTTATATCTCACTTTTAAAGTTTTAAATTTCAGCCTGAGGTAGATTCCAGGTTTTTCTAATGATCAATCAATAAATTTTGAAACACTAACATGACTTAAAAGGGCTTGTAGGGAAAGTAACAGAAAAAACAAATATAAATCAATCTTCTTTTTCCTGAATACTCTGTGACTAAGACAAGTTCACTACTGATTAGCCATTACCTTATTTTCGAGTAACCAGCACATCTAACCAATCTAGTAAGGAGGGAAGTAGCAAGGTAGATAAAGAAGGAAACTTGAAACCTACACACAGGAAGGGCTTATAGCAGAGCTTATGCTTCTTTTAATGGATTTGGGGACTGAACCTTCCATTTGTGGGGGAAAATAAAAACGATGATATTTCTATGAAACACCAAATCACTAGTCCCACAACTATGCATTTCTAATTACTTCTTTTAAATCTATCCTTTTTATGTGATTTGAGCTACCACTTTTATTCTTTGAGTTACAGTGTGGCTAGTGGAAAGAGTAAAAGTTTTAGAAACCCATAAACCATTTTTCAAAAGCCTGGCTCCATTACCTAATGTGTAACTTCTGGTAAGTTACTAGATCCCTTTTCTAGAAAGTTGTCATACTCCTTCTGGATCAAGGCTTCCACCAAAATCCTGTAAACTAAACTGTACTGGATAGCCAGAGCTTACCATGTATGCAGTGTGATTCTAGAGTTTTGCCTTTGTCCAAATTTTCCAACATAGTAACCCCAGGATATATTGGTCTACCCATAGAATGGAACATTACATAGTCATCCAAAAACCATGGTAAAAATTTTCAAGATACTATATTAAGAGGGAAAAAAGAAAATTAAATATAGCATGTTCTCAATTTTGTAATATATAAGGATCTCAACTCAAACATATTAACAGTAAGGCTTGAAGACATGTTGACTGAAATAAGACAGACAAAAAAGGGCAAATTTTGTATGATGTCACTAATAATTATAGTAAGCAAATTCAGAGATTCAGAATCTGAAGTATAGGTTACCAAGGGCAAGTTTGGAGGTAGGGAATGGGGAATTAATGCTTGAGTTGTAGAGTTTCTATTTGGGTTGAATATAAAGTTTTAGTAATGAATGGCAGTGATAGTAGTACAAGATTGGGAATATAATTAACAACATTGAATTATATTTGTGAATGTGGTTAAAAAGAAAAATTTTAGATTGTATATATGTTGCCAGCAAAATTAAAAACAAATAGAGCTGTACAACACAAACAGTGAACCCTATTGTACAGGATGGACTATATATAATAGTACAAATATTAAAATGCCCTTTATGAATTGTAACAAATGTACCACACTAATGCAAGTTGTTAATAATAGGGTGGTATATGGAAAATCTGTATTTTTTTAAGCATGACTTTTCTGTAAACCTACAACCTATCTAATAAAGAAAATAGTGCTTAGCTATGGGTGGTGGAATGAATATAATTTTATATTCTTAATAGTCTCTGGAATTTTTCAAATGTTCAATTATGATAATGTATTACTTCGTATTGAGAAAACTAACAGAAATTAATTTTTGTTCTTGTTCACTGGGACAGTTTATCTCATTTGGAATCTTGGTATTTTAACATCAGGTTTTCATTTGATAAACTGACATGCTGGAAACCCTGCCAGAATCCCCTAGACCCAGTTGCCCTCCTTGGCATAATTCACAGAGACTAAAGATTTATAAGACACTTACTTTTCTTTGTGGTGTACTAGAGATCAACCACATGGTTCTTAATAGACCTTGTTCAATTCATAACTTTTCTCTATAATAGCATGGAGGGAGGGGGGATGAAAGTTATCAGTATGGCAAGGTACATCAAGTCAGAGCTTAAAATTCAAGGGGAAGAGCCCACTGAAGCAGAGGTTCCTGACAAGAATTAGCCCTGGGGGAAAACAATGAATGAATATCTGGGTTTTCATGAGTTGTAAAACTTAATATGGTTTAGAAAATGATCTTATAAAATAACCAAAAAAATATGCCAAGTCCCTCATCCCCCTACACACACCAAATGGATCAATAGGAAAAAAAAAATTAAAAGCAAGCTAAAATTTTTCTACTAGAAATAGCTTTAAATGTCAAGGGTTTTTGTCCTTTAAAGTCTTTACATCATTGCAAAAGGATGGTCACGTGGCTTATGCTTAAAGGTAAGTTACCTGCAAAAAGAAAAGGATGAGAGAATACCTGGACAAATTCATGTTTACAACCCATGGAAAATCAGTAGGCTGAGGAAGGACCCTGGGGAACTTCACCTGCAAGTCTTGGATCCCTCAATAACTGCCTGTGCTTTCTGTCTCTTGATATATGACATGTTTTATCTTTATTAAAGCCTTATCCCCTATTGATACCTGTGAGATCCTTCCATCTTACAACCCTGTGCAATTATTGCATACTCCTCCATCCCCTATCAGACTTTCTCAACTTTTCCACCAAAGTATCTTTTACTTGATAGAGAACCTCAGAAGTTTTAGGGTATAACTTGAAAGTTTCTTTGGCATCTCATTTTTATTTATAAATATAAAATGATGTTATTTTCTCCAATATCTTATGGTGAGATTGGTAATCTGAGAAAGGTGGGTTTCTTATATTCCCAGGAACTCTTCCCAGTCCCCTTAAACATTTCTCAGATCTGAGTAGGGTGGCCAAACATTCTATTTGCCAAGCACTAGATAGCTTTCCTAGACATGGGAGTTTCAGCACTAAAACCAGAACGTCCCAGGAAAACTGATACCAACTGGTCACCCTAGATCTTAGACCTTTATGGCTGGAACTTAAATGATGACCATTTCTTTTCCCTAAGTTGACAAAGTTAGATTTATTTCAACAAGAATTCATCTTTTCTGGGATAACATTCGCCTCACTGAAAATGGGGTTGCTTATGATGACCACTGCTTTATTTGACTCCTCAAGTTGCTAAGAGTTTGCTTGTGAAAATCAAGAAAGTACCAGAGACCCACGGAGCATCAGATCAGAAGTCAGAAGAGTGTAAAATGCCTGAACTTGAATCTTGAATTTGCCATGTAACTCACTATATTAATTTAGAAAATCAAGCCCCCTCTCTGGGTTCATTTATTTATTCAACAAATGTTTATTAAGTTCCTACACTTCATTCCAATACTGTGCTAATGGCTGGGAGTTGGTGCTGGTAGTAGTAAGACAGAAATCACCCTTGTCCCCATGGGTTTATATTCAAGTGGATCTAAGATCTTTAAAGTCTCACTCAGTTTTAAAGTTCTCTGGTTACACTAATCTCTTCCCATTACATAGCATCCTTCTCTTTGTTAATTACCTTTCTATCCCCATAGCCTCAAATCTCAAACTGTGGGACCAAAGCCTCAAGTTAGAGCCTTTCTCATTTTTGAAAGAGTTGACTAAAGGAAACTAACTTCTTCAGCTTTACCTTTTTCAAAGTAAATATTTTTCCCATGAGTTTAGAAATATGTTTACCTTTTTCTTGAGATTGGGGTTGAGTATGGAAAATAAAGTGATTATCTTGAAAGGCGTACTGGGTGAAATTGTTTACAGTCATTACTAAAAATATTATATTTAATGAAATTAAGTAAACATATATACCAATAAAATCAACATAATTTTTTGGAAAGAAGGGAACTTTTAAGTTTACATGTTCCTTAATATGAGATCAAATACTTGAATATTCTTGCCTTCTAAATCAGAAATTCTGTGGATTCCTTCTAAATCAAAATCACAGTAACTCTACTATTAAGGGCACATATTTTAAAGAAACAACATTGAGCTGCTGAAGTAAACTTTAAGGGAATGCAATCCATGGGACATCTAGTTGAATCCAGTGAAAACTGATAAAAGCTCTGTCTCAGTTTCCTAGATAGAGTTGAACTTGATATGACAACAAAAGTTAATACTAAACAGAAAAATGATACACCTGTGTTCACATGAGACACACGTTTTCTGTGTCTGCATGGCAACTTTTCAGCTATTTATGTATTGCTATGTCTCTAAAGAACATCTAATACGTAGCAAGAATAGAGATTTGTTCCGCTTTGCCTATGCAAGATACAAATCTTGTCTTCCCTATGGTAAGATGCTGCATAATGGGAAAACAAATATGCTGATTGAACTGCTTTTTTCATGCAGTTGTGAGTTTGTGTATCTTTTTCTATCAGCATAACCTTTCCCTTTTGTGCTATATTTCTCTGCACCTCAGATTATGATTTGCATGTTTTCTCTTTGGGTAACTGAACACGTGGGTGACCAAATATCAATTCTACATATGTTAACTGGGAAAATCACAGTTCCTCGTGTGAACACATCATTTCAAGGTGGGAAACACAGGTGTCTTGGATAAATAATAACCTTGTAGTAGCTGTTCAGTTTTTTTTTTTTTTTTTTTTTTTTTAAAGATTTTATTTATTTATTCATTTATCCCCCCCTTGCTGCTCGTGCTCGCTGGGTCAGCCAACCACGCCCGTGCGGGCAGGCCTGCCTTCACCAGGAGGCCCCGGGAACTGAACCCAGGGCCTCCCATATGGTAAACGGGAGCCCCACTGATTGAGCCACAGCCGCTTCCCGTGTTCAGTTTTGTAGTCATTTTGTTATATGTGAACATGAACTTAAAAATGCATTAACCATTTTTCAACAAGTATACAGTGTTTTAATATTCAGTTGTACCTACTCTCCAGTTCATTGGACTCGCCCAGGACAACTAACAAGGAGGTGAGGATTGACAACCACCATATCAAGGAAATGAGAGAGCCGACAACTGCAAGCAAGAGTCCTACCCATCGGCTGTTTGGGATCAAAGCCCCCTCTCAATTAGAGGTGGAGTGGACATCACCATCCCAGAATCCTCAGGATTGGGGAATGAACTATGGACTAGAGTGGACTTATTGGTATTCTACTATAGATTTATTGTGATTCTAGCAATGGAAGAAATTACAGCATTGATGTGGAGGCAGTGGCCACTGGAGGCTCTGGGGGCAGGGATAGAGAAAGACAGGTATAATGCAGGGTTATTTTCGGGACTTAGGAATCGTCCTGAATGGCATTGCAATGATATAGGCCATTATATATCTTCCCATAGTCTGCAGAATTGTGTGGGAGAGAGTGTAAACTACAATGTGAACTATGGTCCATGCTCAATGGCAGTACCCTAGGATGCGTTTATCAATTGCAATGAATGTGCCACATTAATGAAGGATGTAGTTTATGTGGGAGGATGTGGGAAGTCTGGGGAGCATATGGGAATCCCTATATTTTTTGTGAAATATTTGTGTAATCTAAGTATCTTTTAAAAAATTAAAATATAAATCTAAAAAAATACTCAGTTGTAGTAACCTAACAAACTAACTCCTAGGTTATCTAAACCCAGGACTAAAAGGTAGTGGAAGATTTTGTGAAGGCATCCAGATTTAAACAAACCCAAGGGCCTAGGAGTAGAATGATAATTTTTGTTTGTTTCCATTTTACCCATTGAAATGAAACCTAAGTGACAACTTATAAATCTGTGGGAACAAGTTTCACAAACTCATGCATTTTTTCACTTAACCTGCGTTAATTGTTTCAAAAACTTTACAGAATGACAATGCTCTATATGTTTGGCACAACTCCAGCTTTTTACTAGAAAGTGAAGGGGGAAAAACGGTGCAGGATGCATCAATGCTAACATGAATATGGAGTCAGGATATTAAAATTCATGAAGTCCTGTCAACTGAACTGATGCAAACTTTATTTGCCCAAAATACATGATGACATTGCAAGCCAGCAAAGATTCAAACAGCGCAAGAAAGCTTTTTCTGATGCTATTTCATTCCTCTGGATATCAAGTAAGCTGCTTTTCTCCAGGTAGGAGTCCCATGCAGATTGACCATTCTGTAAAGGCCAGAGCTGATTTTCCAAACACCGAAGCTTTCAGTCCCTCTGTTCTCCCTCTTGCTCCCTTCTTGGCATACTTACTGCATATGAAACAGAAAAGTCCCCTGAACCATGATGACATTTTCTCAGACAAGCAATGTCCTCTCTTCTCGCTTGACTTGAATTGAAACCAAACGAGCCCCATGAATATATTTGTATTCAGAGTCAGCAAAAACACTCCTTTAGAATATTGTCTGAGGGACTATTCTAAAGCATTCTGATTGGTTACCTTAACAGGAAAAGCTGTCCTGATATAATCTGGGAATGAGCTAAAAGATATACCATTCTGCTAGAAGAATTCTGACAAGCCCTTAGGCAAAGATCTAATAAAACTTGGCGAAAATCGTTAGTGTTTAAACTGGAGAGTTTCTGAAGTTTTGCAAATTAAAAAGGACAAGTCAATTTCTTCTCATTTGTAAATTAAACAGGACAAGTAAATGCTTTCAAATCGTGGGCTTTGTCACTCACATTTTCTCAGCGTCATCAATCATCATGAATGTTTTTATTAAAGCTCTTGCAAAATGTGATCTATTCTTAAATACAGTTTGAAAAGACTCTTGAAAAAATTGCTTGAGATCAAAGACCATATCTTCTGTGGATTCTGTCAAAGGTTTAGTATTTGGCAGGCACAATACAAGTTTAATTATAATGGCAAGAATAATTAGGCATAGATCTGGAAGGGACCTTAGGAGGTCAAAATTCCACAGACCCACCTTCAGGCCAAGTGGCTTCTAAGCCTTCTCTGAAGCGAAGAATATACCCTATTTAATAGGAGAATTCTAAAAAAGAAAACCCCATGATTTTCCTCTTATTCTATAAGATATATAAGTGGTATTGGTTAAAAATATTCTTCCTTTAACATCCACTCCTTTATTATAACTTAGACACGTTATTCTCTAGAATATTGCTGTCCAATAGGACTCTCTATAATGATGATATCTTCTATCTCTGCACTGCCCAATAGAGTAGTCAATAGTTACATGTATTTGAAATGTGGCTAGTGCAAGTGAGGAACTGCATTTTTTATTTTGCTTAAGATTAATTATTTTAAATTCATTATAAATAGTCACAAATGGCTGGCAGCTAGGGAGATTATGCTCTCTCTTTTTTTTTTAATTGAAAACACTGTCTTCATTTTTTCATTTGCCCAACAGATACTTAGTGAGGAGCTCCTCAGTGTAGTGTATGTCAAGCACAGTTCCAGGCGGAAGGAACACAGAGATGGATAAAAGAGGCAGGACTGGCTCAGAGAGTGTTGAATGACAAGAAAGATTGGTCCTGTTCAGAGCAGGGCAAGAGCATCCCAGGAAGAAAGGAAGAAGGGTAAAGGCATGTTAGAGAAGCAGACAGACCAGTGTTTCAGCCCAGGGAGTGGTAGGAAGATGGATTAAGATAAGATCAAAGTAAGTTCTGGCAGGGCTTTATATAGTATGGTGAGTAGTTTGCTTCTATTCTAAGTAAACGAAAAAAAAAAGGTTTTAAGACCTGAGTGGAGTGAGTACTCTGATTTACATACCCTAAAGATAGCTTCTGATGCAGAAAGACCAGACATAATGATGGCTAAGGTGATAGAAAGCAATGGCAAGAGACAGAGGTTGGCTATTTTGGAAGATATTTTGAAGAGAAAAACTGGTTGCTGAGAGTGGAAGGTGAGGGGAAAAGAATTTAAGTATGACTTTTAGGATCTGTCTTCAGCAATGGTTGGTCAGTAATGCCACTTACAGAGATGGCACAGAATGGGCCAGGCATAGGCTTGATGGTGGAGCAGCGTCCATCAAAAGTTCCATCATGGCTTTGTCATCCTTAACATGCCAAAGGAAGAGGAGCACAGGAAATGAGATACACAGACGGAGTTTTTGCTAGAAGTAGCCACTGAAAGGTCTTGGCAGAGATTTGGGATTTCAAGCTGTAGAGCAGGATGGTCCCTCATAGGGAGGATAGGGGAAGAGTACAGAAAAAGAAGAGAAAAGATGTCAAAGGAGTTACAGACAGCAAAGGGGAAGATCATATCAAAGCCATCTGTAAAATCGATTTACTTTAGACTAGCCTCACAGAACATAATCTAAATTATAATCATTGTGTGGCTAGGACCTGAAACCTCTCTATGAAATGCACAGTTCTAGATCCTGCAGCAACATCAAGTTTACAGAGTGGCACCTACATTATGTTGTTTCAGATCTCCATGCCTTCATATACACCTTCCTTGGATCAAAACTTCAGTCATCTTGCCTGCATGCCCGTCACCAGTCGCCTAGGAATTCCAACTTATCCTTCAAAAATTAATTTATTGGATTCTTCCCTGATCCCTCCCTCCTTTGTACTGCCCACGTGCCTCATATCTACTTCTGTTATAGCCATGATTTTGTTCAGGTCAGATGCTCATAATAATGCAAACTCCATAAAGGGAGTTAGAGTGCCTCATTCATCTTTGCATCCCTAGCATCTAGCTCTGTGTTATGGTTATTTGGGAGCAATGGAACAGCTGCTGTTCAAAAAATATGGACTTTCTCTTCTAAATCCTGCCTTACAAAAAAAGATAATTCTCTTTGGGTATTGGATATTTATATTTTTCATATTTTCTGCTGTGAACCATTTGGGAGTGGTCACCTTTCCTATTTGTGCATTTGCCAAAAGCAAAATTAAGATGGCCACTCCACTCTTTTCAAACATAGAGATTCATTGCTTCTCTTATAAAGAAGATTTGTATTCCTGTTGAGTATGTGTCAGTAATAGTTAAGATCATAGGCAACAATTTAGATTTCCCTAAGCAAATGGTTTTCAAAATTAATGTGAAAAAGACTGTCCTGAGACATGTATTAAGAATGCTTATTCCTCAATACCTCCCAGAATTGATGTTATGTGTCTGGGATGGCTTTTAGTAAACTGTATTTTTCTTTAGCATCCCAAGAGATGCTGATGCAGTAGTCTGTCTGCAACATTTTGAGGAACAGTTTAAAGGTTTCAGAAACTAATTCCATACTCTTCTGCCTCCAAAGGTTCCCATAAACATAGACATGGAAACAATTGTCTTAAATTCTGCATTCTTCTAGGGACACATTATTTAGAAAACAATTTTAGAATTCATTTATAGCACTCCTCTTCACTTTCCTCCCAAGATATTTTTGTGATGATTCATTTCATGTGCCAACTTGACCAGGTTATGGTGTCCAGTTGTTTAGCCAAGCAAGCACTGACCTGATTTTTATTGTGAAGGTATTTCATAGACGGATTAACATCTATAGTCAGGTGATTATTACTATGGCTGATTGCATCTACAATCAGCAAAAGAAATTGCCCTCAGAAATGAGAGGGGGCACCTCATCCAATTGGTTGGAGGTCTTAAAAGCTAATTTTCACACTTCCCTAGAACCACTCATTATTAAAGCCCATCCTCTCCTTGCTCAAACTCTTTATAGCAAGGTTTCTTCCACAAAAAAAACGAGAATCATGACTTAGGGAGAAATCAAGAAGTGTCAGAACTAATGAGAGGCTGTTAGACTTAGTAATATGGATTTATAGGTAACTTGAAAGAAACTGGATTCAGTAAATTGCCGACAACAGAAAATAGATGTCATGGGTTAAGGATCAAGAAGTGGTGAAGACGTAGAGACAGTGAAGGTGGGCCAGACTTATGACAAGTTTAGAAGGAAGGAAATGGGCTATACCTTAAAGAGGTAGCAGGTCTATGAATATAAAAGAATGTGCCCACTCTTACTGTAAATGGGCAATTCTTGCTTTATAAATTAATTGATATTGTATCAGGAAAGGGTTGTTATACTGTGATTCAAAAGAGTTTACAGGTTTTCTTAAGCATGTTTTTTGGAATTTTCTAGTATATGGAAACAGGATCTACCAACAGTGTAAAGTTAATTTAAAAAATTTTTTAAGCTTTGATTTTATTGGTATTTTTAATTAATTATGCCATTTCTGCTTTCAAAATGTATTTATTAAAGTTGTTTTTGAACATGCCTGCCTTTCTCAGCTATTCTAAGTGAATCCAGAAAAAGGATTCTAGAGAACATGGGGACTATTTAAAAAGGGAATACGATGATTCTTTATCTGGATGAGGTGGTGACCATCTGAAAATGCAATGTTGAACAAATGGAACAGGGTAGCTGGTTTCTTAGTACTTCTATTTTAGTGAATCAACAAGTATTAAATAAATAATCAAATAAATATTTAATTACACATTGTAGTAAGACTGTGAAATACAAGATAGGCACTGAAAGAGATTGTAATGGAAGTCCTAATTTTAAACAAGAGTTAAGGAAAGGCTTTTTTTAAAAAGTGACATTGATTGTGAGCCCTGAAGGATGACAAGTCAGCCCAAGCTGTGTGTAGCAAATTTGTTCTTCATCATAGCAACAACATATATCAAATCAACAAACCCATTTCTACCTTTTTATGAAAAATACCGTAGGTCAAATTATTCTTCCACATGAAACCCCTTCAAACTATTGACAAAAATTATTATATTCTAACTTTAAATCTATTTTTATCTAAATGACCAATCTTTGGTTATCTTCTCTCTCTTATCTGTCTTCAGCATAGTTTTCAGAATTTTCTTTGTCTTTATTGTTCTGCCCTGAAATCTCTCTATTTTCCAACATTTCTTATAAATTGAGTTTCCAGAACACTACATTCTAGTTGTATAACTTCTGATAGTACAGAAGATAGTAACCCATAATTTTTATTATTTTGGGGTGCAATTCTACAATCATATTTACTTCCTCACAGCATATCTACGACATGATTAAAATATTAATAAGTATCTGAAGTCTTAAGAAACCCTAAAGTGCCTTCCCAATAACAGAAATTAGATTTAATCATGCTTTTGTTAGTTTTGATGTTAGTCTAAAGTATGTTGTACTCTCAGTCTTGAAATTGCTAACGTAGTTCAGGTGGTAGCTATTTTCTACAATTACACTCCATTCACAACTCCTCCTCTCTTCCATCCTTGCTATGGCACCATATGAATACTAATACAGAATTTTAAAAAGGTTCTTTAAGTAGGTGATTTACAACTGGGGGCCATTTTGCATATCCTTCCACCTCCTGAAACATTCAGCAGTGGCTGGAGACATTTTTGGTTGTCACAAATGGGTGGGATAGGAGCAGGGAAAGGTGGGCAGCTAATAGCACCTTGTGGGAAGAGGCCAGGGATGCTGCTAAATATCTTACAATGCATGGATAGTCCCAGGGACAAAAAAAAAAAAAAAAATTGTCCAGCCCCAAATATCAAAAAGTTTCAAGTTTGAGAAATCCTGAATTAATTAGATTGATTTACTCCCCAATAATAATATACCTGAGTTGTTTACCTACAGTATCAATTTAAATTTTAAGTAATTAAATGGCTAAATATTGCATTCTGATAAGTATTACTTCAAACATTTTCTTATACTACCTTGGTCCTAGGACTTCCACTTATTACTCACAACACAAGGCATATAAATATATATCACATTCATGTAATAGTGATCTCTAATAAAGATTCTGCAATTTTTAAAAAATTAATATTAATTCTGATAATTTGTCTTGTTTTGAGTCTTTTGTGGACCCCTGAAAATGCTGTTCTTAAAGCAAACCTATTCCTGTACCTGTAAACCCATTGTGGATGGGGCCTTTTGATAAGATTCAGTTAAAGGAACTTTTGGTTGGATTGCTTTTGATTAGATTACTTCAGTTAAAGGCCTTTGGTTACATTGTGGGAAGTCCTTTATAAACTGAGGAGAAGGGAGAGGAAAAGCTGCGATTTTACCCCAACATGTGAGGAAGGACTCCAGATTGCATGCGGTTGCAGAAAGAGAAACCCTGACAGGCTGAGAGAGAGGCTGGAGGCTGGAGGCTGGAAGCTGAAGCCCAAGCTGAAGGTAAATGGAGCCTCTAGCATCATGGATTAACTTAACTATGCAGTGCCTGTTGCCCATTGTATTGCTGACCTTCATAGTAACAATATTAGGTGATTAGTAGAACGAGTGATGTCAAACTGACCCACTGATATGTTCAAAAATTCTGATAGAGAATTGATTCATGGGACCCTAATGCTTCCAAGATTCATGATCAGTTTTCTCGATCCATAGTTTAGGATGACTCAGCAGCCAGTGAAGTGACTCTGGCAATAGTATATGATTCAAATTGGTTCCTCACAACTTTCTCTTGTAAACAAAGTAACACTGTTAATGAAAATAATAAGACCATGCTTTTCTGGGGTGGCCTGACACATAGCAGGAGCTCAGTAAAGATTTACTACGGGATATCTTAAATGCAGTCATTTCAGTGGGCATAACATTATCCTTTATTTAATACATGTTTAATACAGCTCATAGAAGAATGATGTATGGGTAACTTCTCTCAATTTCTAGAACTAGTCAGACATTCATTGGATAGTAAATAAATATCAGATATCATATGACTGGAGGACTAGAGATCCATTCAAAACAAATTTTATCAGTATGATTTTTTCTGTTATAAACATATTTGACTTCAGCTATGACTATCTACTCATCAGCCTAAGCTGATGAGTAAAAAAAATGTCTTCTTTGAAAGTTCTCCAGTTGTTACTGTATCTTTTATAACTGAAGACATTCTTATTCTGCAAATTGATGAGCTGAATTTTATTAAGAAAGATTTGTGGTAAGACTCAAGATTTGTGTAATATTCTCTTCCATAATAAGAACAGATCTTCCCATTCATCATCAGTGGTTGATAAGAAGTGCTGTTTAACAACATTTCTGATGATGAATGAACATATCCTTCTTTCATATTAAAACAAATATTAAAAAACAATCTTCTTGAATCATGGTAGAAATCTCTCAATGCAGTTTAGTCATAAAGGGTAGAAGTGAGATTAGCAAAGCAAGGCCCTGTAGGGGAGGAGATGGCAGGTCCTGCTATCTCTACTTTACCCTTCTACAATTATGAGAGAGAAAAGGATAAGACCCCATTCTGCAGCCAAACTAACATATTAATAATGTTAATCATAAATGTATATCTCTGGGTCATGTACATTAGAAAACAAGAGGGAAACTTTAAGCCTTAGTTAATTATCTTCATATGAAACAATACCCCCAGGAGACATCACAAACTCATTCCAATTTACAACTTTTTAGTACACCATTTATGGAAATTGGTGTTAAGTCCTTTTAAGGGTATGTACAGAAATCTGACTTATTTACATTTCAGAGGATTCTGAGAAAAAGGCAATAGTTTTGAAACAGTGGACTTGATCAAGGTTAATTCTTCTGTTACATAATTGAGGAAGGATAAATGGGTGGCCACAAAATGCTACTTAATGACAGAACATTTTACATAGTCTGCATAAATGTCATTTTGAAATAGCTGTAACAATAATACTTCACTTGTTATCTTGGGTCCTTAAAGCATTTCCATTTAATATCTCATTTTGAAAGGATAAAATTCAAGTCATTTTGAATCTTACTAAGCTACAATTAAGATGATGATTTCAGTTCAGTGCCAAACACTGGCTAAAGTTTGGGGGTGAATTAAAAATAGACATAAGCTATTAAATACTTTTCTAAATAACTTTCTAAAATCTTTTTTTTAATTTGGAAAAGAATTTGTCAAAATATAGCGGTGTACCGGATGTGAAATATAGTTACCCCAACAAATGTAGATGTTTAGAGTTAGAATTTTATCATTTCAGATGCATTTTGTGACCACAGCAGAATTCTCTACCAATACTGGTCCAGGGATCAGCACACTTTTTTCTTAACAGACAAGAAAGTAAATACATTCAACTCTGTGTACCATACAGTCCCTGCTGCAACTACTCAACACTGCTGCTGTAAGTAAAGCAGCCACAGACAATACCTAAGTGAATGGGAGTAGTTTATTTACAAACACAGTTAGTGGGCTGGATATGGCAGGTTGTAGTTTGCAGACTCATGGCTTAATCCATAAGGATATTAATTGTTAGTTAGAACAGAATTTTGAGGCACGCAGTTCAGGGGTTGACTCAGCAGCTCCAACATTTTGAAAGATGGCTGCTGTAGCTCCAAATCCTGGATCCTCAAATGACCACTTCCAAAATCAGGAAGCATGAGTTCTGTTAGGGAATCAAGAATAAGCCTTCCTAATATGGTTTCCTTCTTTAATCAGGAAGGAAGGAAATATCCAGAAGATCCCCATACTTCCCTTATATCACCTTAGTCAGAATTGGGTCCAAGTCCCTTTGGGTCTTTTTTTTTTTTTTTTTTCCTTTTCTCTTTTTTGTTTCCTTTTAAAGATACTTAGATTACATAAATGTTACACAAAAGATATAGGGATTCCCATATGCCCCACTCCCCACACATCCCATACCCTCCCACACAAACATCTTTCATTAGTGTGGCACATTCATTGCAATTGACAAACGCATCCTGGGGCTTTGCCATTAAGCAGGGACCATAGTTTACATTGTAGTCTACAAACTGTCCCACACAGTTCTGCATGTTATGTGATGATATAAAATGGCCTATATCTGTCGTTGCAACATCACCCAGGACGATTAATAAGTCCCGAAAAAGCCCCCGTATTACAACCGTTTTTCCCTCTCCCTGCCCCCATAGCCTCCAGTGGCCACTGGCTTCACATCAATGTTGTAATTTCTTCCATTGCTAGAGTCACAATATGTCTATAGTAGAATACCAGTAAGTTCAATCTAGTCCATAGCTCTTCCCCCAATCCCAAGGATTCTGGGATGGTAATGTTCACTCCACCTCTAATTGAAAGGGGCTTATATCCCATGGGGAAGATGGATGGGACTATTCTGCCTGCAGCTGTAGACTCTGTCCGTTCCCTGGAACGGCCATTCATCTCCCTGCTAGTTGTCCTGGGTGAGTCCAATGAGCTGTAGACTAGGTGTTGCAACTCTGCTGAGATTCCGGGCCCAGCTGGTACATGGACAGCCCAAAGACTCGAGTCTCTGGACATGCACCTACAAATTCCAGCACGAAGTATAGCTTTAAATAGAAGGGACAGATGAGCCATGTGCAGGGAAGACATAACTGAGTCCAATTCTGTCACTCTCAGGAGCACAAACTCTGAAGTAGGGCCCACTGGCAAGGCACCAAACTCTGGACTTATCCGCCCTGACCATAGGACCTGGGTGCCTCCAGAGACCTCAGGAGCCCCACTATTTGGGGCAGTATCCATTTTGGCAGTCTATGAGATACTGCTGAGATGTGCATAAGCATACCTCTGGGATGACCTCCCGACTCACTTTGAAGTCTCTTAGCCATATAAACTCATTTGTCTTTACCTTTTCCCTTTTTATTCGAGGTCTTTTTCCAGTTGCATAGCTAGTTGGTACTTGGTAGCAATTCCTTGGTACCAGGGAGGCTCATTCTAGGGAGTCAGGTCCCACGCTGGGGGGAAGGTAATGCAGTCATATGTTGAGTTTGGCTTAGAGAGAGGCCACATTTGAGCAACAAGGAGGCTCTCAGGAGGCAACCCTTAGGCACCCCATAACATAGGCTTTCAATTTCAAGAGCAAAGGCTTATAAGCATAGTCATCAATATCAAGGGCCCATCAGTGGATCATCCTCCTTCTCCAGTCCCTGCCCCTGCACTTGAGGGACTGTTACTGCTCCATTAGAGAATGTGGCAGAACTCTCCAGGATGGGAATTCAATATTCTCTCCGTTATTGTGTGAGTCTCCACCCACTCTGACAATGTCCTGTGAACATTTGAACATTTTTACATACCTTATATTATGCTCAGGTGAACTTCCTCCCATGCATCTCCCATCACTGACACCCCACACCAACGATCCTACCCGCCCCAGCTGTAACCCTTCTATGATCCAAAGCCTCTTCAAAAATGAAGCCATTGCAATAGCTGAATCCAATTAATAGGAAAATGAAACAATAATGATAAGTTTAAATGTAAGAAATAAAATACATAAAAATTTTAAAAAACTAAAAATAAAATAAAATTAAAAGAATGGGATATTTAAAAAATGAAAAATATTTTGTTTTAATTTTTTTGACATTTTGCCTTTCATCACCACAATATCTGGTATCCTGTCTGTACCATGGCACCTTCCCCCATTCATTTTCCATGTCTCACTATTTTCATTTTGTTTTCAAAGAAGTTTTAGGTCATAGCAAAGTCACACACAGAATACAGGAGACTCTCATATACCCAACATCCTCCTCCATTCCTCCCCCCCATATTAATACCTTTTTATATGTGGATGGTACCTTTGTTATAAATGATATATAAATAATGAAACATAGCTACTAAGCATGGTCAATGGTTTACATTATGGTTTACATTTTAGACCTTACACTTTTAAAAATTTTATATTTACCATGTCCTATGTCCATCATTGTAAGATCATGTAGAACACTTCCACTGCCCACTAGATACCCCCTGTTCAATCTATTCTATTCCTCTTGGGTCGTTTTGATTCTCCATAAAAGTGTCATGCCTGGTATTGGGTTGCACACATTTTGGGCAAAAATTTTTGTTTTGCTGTTCACTTGTCTATCTGAGAATTTGCAGGAAAATGTGTTGAATTATTTTTATATACCTTTATAGAGTCATATTATCACAAGTTCTCTTACTTCTAAATGAATAAGAAGTGGAAAATCTACATTCAGAGACCCAATTCTGTATTGAAGTGAAGTCACAAAAATATGTATCAGGACCCATTGAACTGGAATTTGTGTTACTTTTGGGGCATGATTGTGTCTGATACTTGGCAGAGTGGCTTCCAGAGGACCATTTATGACATATTGCATCTGGAGAAAGAACAGACCTAAAGGACGCAAAGTCAGGGACACAGAACAGTAGCCAAAACAAATCCTTTGTTTTTATTAAAAAGATTGTTTATTCTAAGAAGAAAATGTATCACTTGAATTTTTCTTTGATTTATAGTTTTTTTGGATTCAGGGATAAGAGCATCTATCATTGAAATTGAAAGAATTGTTTCATCGAAATCTCTATGAAGCTTTGGAGCACAAAGTATAGCAGCAGAAAAGGTGATTTAACTGTTTCTGTAAAGAATAGACTCTTGCACCTGGGCTCCAAAGACTCAGATAACATAGCAGCACTTCAGGACTTCTGAAGCTCCTGCTCATGGGTGATGATGTCAACAGCACCTGTCAAAGACACTGGTGTCCAGAGGAGGAAGTGATGGCCCACGGAGATGAAGCTGGAGCGAAAGAGAAATGTATATGCCACATAACACTAATTTGTGAGCACATGTATGGCACCTCCTAAGAATTCCAAAAAAACATGGGAGACTCTGTAGTACTTGGGAGGATAAAAATTGACCTTAAAAAAGAGTTTGCCCCATTAATCCTTTCTTTTGTCTTTTAATGATCTGCCTATATAATGCCAACAGAACTGTTTTAAACACAGATAGAAATGGCTACCTTCCCAAAATGTTTTGGCCCTGTACTTGCCAGTGTCTGAATCCTTCAGATCTAGGCACAGACATTAACTGTCATGTCTCTTTGGGTGCTTAGCCCCTGGCTCTGTGCATCCGAATTTCATTACACACTCCATTGGGTTATGGCATTGAAGGCCTATGCTAAAACGGAAACACAACCTGGAAGAGATAACATATTAAGCAGTTATATGCCATTAGAACCTTAATTTATCAAATTAGTCTCAATCGCATAGAAAGACCCTTGAGGAAGTCAAACATGGGCAAATAACAAATGCATTTTGATGGGGTAGTAGGTGGATAATGAATATCCAAGAAAAACTATGTGAATAGGGCATCTCATTTCTGAGGTAGCAAGTTTACAGAATTAACAGAAAACATACTTCTACGTCATGAGTCTTTCTGTTTTGCTCACTTTCAATCTACATCTATTCATACATTTTAGTAACTCTTTATTTTCTGATACACATGTGCACAAATGCATACCCACAGTCAGGTCAGGTATACAGTTACAACACTTTGTATTATGAAATGTTGGTCAGTGCAGAAGCTGGAGTTCAATCCAACATAGGATTTTTTTCAACATTTACTCTTAACAGCTATTATTTATAAAATGGTTAGTGTTTAGTAGTCTTTAAGATAAATACTTTAAATGTATTTGCTCATTTACTCCTCTTAACAGCTCTATGAGGTTAGCACTGTTATTTTATCTAACACATATATAAGGAAACAGAGCTTAGAAAGTTGTGTAATATCCCACATGCTGGCAGACCAGGATTTGAACATTTATCTATCTGATTTTAAATTAGGGGAATGTTTTTAAAAATTAATCCCCATTTTCTTAGCAGAGAAAAAAACAATAAAAATCAGAAGCAGAAAGCCTAAAGGTCTTTGCATCTAGCTTCTAGCTACAGCCAAATAATAGCGGCTATATTTAAAAAGAAAGTGTTCTCCTGTTTGCCATAACTAGCTGTTCACCTTCGCTTACGTTACCTAACTCAGCTGGATCCCTAAACATGCCAATTTGCATAATTTGCAGCTTCTGTTATCCTGCCCCATATTCACTTATGATGCCAGATAGATAGGATTCCAGGTTATTTTAAAACACCATAAGCTTACAAATCAATGTCACTAAATATTCAGAAGTATTATAAGATAATTAACAAAATTATTATAGCCTATTATTGTAACTTCTTGTGAAGTAAAACCCATTTTATATTAGTGAAATTATTCTCAAATAGTTCTAACCAAAAAAATAAAGAACAAAAAGAAGTTAAATATAAAAACATAACAGAATCAACATTGGAAGAAGTAATTCTATCATACAGGATGATTTCATAGACATGAGTAGCTTATGGCATTGGGTTTAATAAGGCAGGCAGAACTAAGAGAAATAATTCTTCACAACTCATTGCTACCTACATATAAATTGCTGCAATATCCAAGTTGATTTTAAAACATATATATATGTTAATATTTAGAAACAAGATATTCTATGTTCAATACGTTCTTAAATTGGTACTATTCTAGCATACACCTATAAGACTAAACTCATTATGCCATGACATACAAAAATCAAAGTTAGAAAGTCTAATCAGAGGTACAGAGAGTAAGAGGGTAGTGAAATTCCATTGCCCAAGAGAAATAATTTGCTCACTGTAAATGATAATCTTTTGTGCCAATAGATATAAAGGTAGCTACACAGTGTGAAAATAAGCAGGTAATTAAGGCAAGTCAGAAAGGGGTAAAAATTAACCCAACTAGCTATCTTGCATCAGTTATTCAAATTAATCTTTTGAAAGAATTTGTTTAACTATTTCTAAACAGTTGCTCTGTTACATGCAGTCAAACTATAATTTCCTCAGTCAGATCTGGAAAAAGCCTCACCCCCACCATGATATGGTTCAGAGACTTATATAAAAATTGTCAGAGGGGAAGTGTCTAGAAAAAGTTTTAAAAGGTTTCCAAAAGCCTAATAAGTATTTAGTAAAGAAACAATGAATTTTACATGGGACTGCTTTAGCAAAATTTCATTCATTCATTCATTCATTTGCTCATTTATTCATATAACAAATGTTGAGCACCTACTATGTTACAGGCCTATTGTCCTTTCCTTCCTGGAGCTTACAGTCTAACAGGAAGAATAGTAGTAATAGAAAATCTTAATCAAACTCCTATAAGCACAAAGGAAAAAATGACACTGACAATGTACATAAAAGACACCATCTTATCAGAATTCTGGCAAGGCTTTCTTGAGGAAGTGACATTTGGGATCTATCTGATGGGTAATTAGGCTTTAAGCCTTTCTCCAGTGGGGTTGTGTCCGCACTAATAGCCAAACTTCCCTTGCCATAATGCTCATGAGCATAATGCATGCCCTCTAGTCTATACTAGAGGTAATCTTTTCTAGAACCCCCAGGAATGTCTCAACTAAACTCTAGTCTCTTGTTTTTCTGATCCAATGGGTTTCACTGATGTGCCTAAGAAAAGGGTGGCAATTTCTCAGGCAGGGTCTTTCTTAGAAAACATGGGCTCCTACGGATTCTATGTACCTAAGGTTTAGGAATGCATTGTAGTCCTCCCAGCACCCTTGCATGGGCCTGATGTCCCATGAATCCTATAATATGGACTATGTATCTCTGAACTCTGTCACAGGTCAATGGGGCTGGACCAGCACAGATGACCACTATCTGAGAAAGTCACAGTGCTACCCTCCATAATCACCTTTCTTCTCTTGCACCCCTACCTCCAAATCAACTTAAGAAAACTATCCCTTTCTCCCTCATCTTGAAGTCCTCCATACCCCATAGGCCTGTCTACTAGTTCAACATACAAGCCAGCAGGGAGAACCACCAACATTAAATATGATTCAGAAATAAATTCAGAGGGATCATAGTTAACCAGTGATATATGAATTAGTTCTTACATGGGAACATTCATTTTAATCAACAGTTTCTTTAATTTGTTCTCTTATCTAATATAGATCCCTTATTTCTGCAAGTGAGACCATATTCTTTCTTGCTGGAATTAGGAGTCTTTTAAACTTCAGGCCCACACCTGTGTATTCACACCACCTGTGGCACTGTTAAAGGACAATGAAAGGGCCCAATGTGCAAGAGTCCTTTGATTGTTGTCTGGTCAATAACCACAAGGGCAGTGGAATGTATTTATATAGGGCATATTAATGTTATTTTGTGAAGTGCAATGAATGGAGGATGATTTTCTTAAATCCCAATGACTCCCTCAGATGATACTCAAAAACAAAGTTCTTCAAATATTTAAAGTTTCTGAATAGCCATATTCATATTGCCATATTCATGAAATCTTCTGCATTAGGTAAGGTAAAATTTTTAAATCAATATTTTACATGTCCCTTATCTTTTAATTTCACTATTCAACTGAACAAGATTTGCTGATTTATTTAAATTGCAAGAGTCTAAGGCATCCAGTGGGAATTTTTAAAAGGCATTACTTAATTATATTGTTCAAAGAAATTTTTTCCAGAATCCGAAAGAAAAAGATGTGAAATAAAAATGAATATTCCTTATTAAGAAATTACTACATGGTTGGTTGCAATTTAATATTATGAAGCAATGACAGATTAATCCCACAAACCCTGCATGAGGCCATGAAGTTGCCAGACACATCAAGTGAAAATACTATTTTTTATTTATTTATTTATTTTTTATTGTGGGTAAAAATCAAAATTTTCACAATACATACCAATATTTGTAAAATGATATATAAATATATATGCATATATGTGCATTTGCTTAAAAAATGTTATTTATATATATATAAATATATTTTAAGAGGTGCTTAGATTACCTAAAATATTACATGGAACCCACTGGGATTCCCATGTTGCCCACCTCCCACACCTCCCACCACATCCCACACAAACATCTCCCATAAGTGTGGCCCAACACCCTCAATGGACTTACACATCCTGGGGCCTTGCACAAACCGTAGACCACAGTTCACATCGTAGACCACACTCTCTCCCACACTGTTCTGAATGGTATGTGCTGATTTAAAATAGCCTACATCCGTTGCCACAACGGTACTCAGGACAAGCTCCAAATCCCAAAGAAGCCCCTATATTTCAACTGCTCATCTCCTCCCTGCCCCAAAAGTGTCAAGTGGCCACTGGCTCCACCTCATTGTTATAATTTCTTCCATTGCTAGAATCACCATATGTGTACAACAGAATACCATCAAGTCCACTCTAGTCCATAATCCATAGTTCTTCCCCCAATCCTGAGGGGGCTGGGATGGTGATGTCCACTCCACCTCCAAGTGAGAGAGGGCTTATATCCTATGGATATGGTGGGTGGGATGATCCTGCCTGCAAATGCAGGCCCTCTCCATTCCCTGGGCTGGCCGTTGCCCATCACTGTCTCCTCACCAGGTGACTTGGATGAGTCCATTGAGCTGTAGGGTAAGAGTGGCAGCTCCACCGAGATTCCATGCACACCTGGCACATAGGTAGGCCAGAGGCTCCAATCTCTGGAAGTATACCTAAAAACTCCAGCATCACATATAGGTTTGAATAGAAGGGAATGATGAACCATGTGCAGGGACGACTTATTTGAGTCCAATTCTGTCACTCTCAGGAGCACAGATTCCAAAATAGAGCCCAATGGTAAGGCATCAGACTCTGGGGCTATCCCCCCTTATATAGGACCTGGGTGTCTCCAGAGCTCTCAGGAGGCCCTCTGTGTGGGGTGATAGGCACTTAGATGTTCTATGAGCTCCTACTGAGGTGTGTGTAAGAATTACCTCTGGGATGACCTCCCGACCCTCTTTGAAGTATCTTAGCCACTTGAATTCATTTGTCTTTACCTTTTCCCCCATTTATTCAAGGTCTTTTTCTAGTTGTGTTGCCAGTTGGCACTTGGTATTAATCCCTCGTTGCCAGGGAGGCTCATCCCCGGGAGTCATGTCCCACGTTGGGGGGAAGGTAATGTAATTATATGCTGAGTTTGGCTTAGAGAGAGGCCACATGTGGGCAATAAGGAGGTTCTCAGGTGGCAACACTTAGGCACCCCACAACTGCAGGCTAAGTCTCAGTTACAAGACCAAAGACTCACAAGGGTAGTCATCAATAAAAAGAACACATCAGTGGGTCATCCTCTTTTGACAGACACTGTCCCTGCACTCAGAGGACTATTGCTGCTCCCTGAGAGACTGTAGCAGAGCTCTCCAGGCTAGGAACACAGATTCCCTAATTTATTGTGTGATTGTCCACCCACCGTGACCATGATCTTTTGAACGATTTTGTATATCTTTCATGTATATTCGGATGAACTAATTCCCATGAAACCCCCCTCCCAGCCACCCCCCACCAATAATCCCCTGCAGTACCCATTGTAACCCTTCTGTGATCCAAATCCTCCATGAACATACAGTCCGTAAAATAAGCAAATACACTTACTAGGAAAAAGAAACAACTATGATTAGCTTACATGCAAGAGACAAACTTAAGGAAACTCAAGGAAAAAAAAAAAAACAAGAAAAAAAACACAAATAAACAAAAAACAAAACAAAACAAAATATAATTAGCAGATTGGGACATTCAAAAAAAATGGGGAAAAAGGCAAATGAAATGCCTTTAAAATATATATATATACTTTTTTTTTTTCTCCTTCCTTTTATCATGGTGTTATCGGATGTCCAGTGTGCCATGACACCTTCCCCCTTTTAATCCCCATTGTCTCCCAATTTTTCATTTAATTTTCAAAGAAGTTTTAGGTCACAGCAAAGTCACACACACAGTGCCGGAGACTCCCAGATACCAAACCACCACCCCCTTCCCCACCCCATAATAAACCCCCCCACCCTTTTTTTTCTGGATGTTAGCATTGTTATAACTGTTATACAGATAGCAAAATATAGCAACTAAACATTGTCAATGATTTACAGTATAGTTTATAATTTAGATGATACAGTTTAATAATTTTGATGATATTTACCATGTCCTGTGTCTATTACTGTAAGGTAATGAAAAACCTTCCCCATGACCACCAAACACCCCATTAGATCTTGGCTGTTCCCTTTCCCCCAGCCCCCAGGACCCATGATACCACCTTATCCCGACCCATGGAATGTCAAGATTCACAGTTACATGCCCTGGGAATTTGAACCTGCCCTTCCTAATCCACCCACCCGCCAGTGCTGCACCACCAAACACAGGAACACCACCACCCATCTGCCCCATCCACCAACATGCAACCACACTCTATCCCTTTACCATAGATTATGTCCATATGGGTGATGGCTCAAAGCCTGTTCTTCTCTTACTCTCCCTTGTTAATCTATCTTTCAGACAATGGTTCTCAGAGACTGCTCACTTTCCTCAGTTCAGATCAGTGAGGTCATATACTGTTCATCCTTCAGTGCCTGGCTTGCTTCACTCAACATAAGATCTTCAAGATTCATCCACGTTATTCCATGTGTTAGCACTTTGTTCCTTCTTACAGCTGAGTAATATTCCATTGTATGTATGTACCACATTTTGCTTATCCATTCGTCTGTTGATGGGCACCGGGGCTGATTCCAACTTTTGGCAACGGTGAACAATGCCGCTATGAACATTGGTGTGCATATATCTGTTTGTGTCTTTGCTTTCAGCAAAGTGGAATTGCTGGATCATATGAGCATTGGACATTTTGACAAGCATATGTCTTGGAGTTGGCCTGTTGGGATTTATACTATTTGGGGTGCGTTGCGCTTCCTGGATCTGCACATCCATCTCTCTCAATAGAGTTGGGAAGTTTTCAGCCATTATTTCCTTCAACACTCCTTCTGTTCCCTTTCCCTTCTCTTCTCCTTATGGGATGCCCATAATGCGTATGTTTGTGCGTTTTGTATTATTGGTTAATTCCTTGAGTCCATGCTGGATTTTTTCTATCTTTTTGTCTATCTGTTCTACTATCTCTTTGATTTCAGCTGTATTGTCTTCCATATCACTAATTCTTTCCTCTGCCTGTTCAAATCTGCTGTTATGTGAATCCAGCGTCTTTTTCATTTCTTGGCTTGTGCCATCACCATGATATCCATTACCTTTTTAGGCATGTTTGCTATTTCTTCAGTATGTTCTCCCAGTGTCTTCTTTATATCCTTAATCTCTTCCTTCAATTCTTAAGTTGGTCCATGATATTTGTTTGGATAGCTTTGATTAGTTGTTCGATGTTCTGCATCGCTTCCTGGTTTTTGTTTTGTTAATTGGACTGGTCCATGTTTTCCTGTTTCTCAGAGTCATTTGTATTTTTTTGTTGCCCTCTGGTCATCATGTTATCTTGATGGGTTTGGTCAGTTGATGAGCTTTACTCTATGCTCTAGAGTTTTAATTTAGCTGTTGGTTCTGCGTGTGAGTTAAGTTTTCTCTTTGGCAGTTTTTCTTCTTATTTTATTTCCTTACTTCTTTCTATGTTCCCTTGAAGGCAAAAGGTTAGGGCCAGAGGAATCAAAAGATGTAAGGAAGGCAGAAGGATAATAGTAATATTAATAAAAGTTAGAAGAGGGACAAAATGAGACTTATTGAGATGAATATTTAACTTGTGTAGGCAGTGTAGAGTACTAGGGGAAAAAAATGGAGTTCCTACAATGGACTGGGAAAACCAATGGAGGAATATATATATAGTGATTTAGAAGGCTAGAATTATGAAGAGGGAGAGAAATAGTAAAGAAATGTCTGAAAGGAAAAAGTTAATACTAATTAAAAAAAGAAGAAAACAAAATAGATGGAATAGAAATTGATACCCTTAAGTTGTGGGTCTATGAAAATATGTTGTATCTAAGAGCCACAACAGAAAACAGAATGCAGAAAGATGCAGGAAGTATAAGCAATAGTTTGTAATACAGAATCAATATAGACAGCGAGTGGGAAATTACTGAAAAAGAAGCACAGCAAAGAAGTGACAAGCTAGCAGCACCTAATTTTTTTAAAAAATGGAAGAAAAAAGAAAGGGGGGAAGAAAGAGGAAAGAAAGCAAGAGATGAAAGAAACAGAGAGAAACCAAAAATCCACACAGGCAAGCAGTCAAACAGCTAAGGGGGGTCAATGATTCCCCTAGGGTCCACATGGATCCTCTCTGCCTATTTGTGTTTATCAATCAATTTCCCCGCAGGGTTCTATATGCAGGTCCTGAAGCAGCTTTAGCTAGTAAACTAAATTAAAAAGAATTTATTTTTCATTTATTGAAGTGACCTTCTCACTTTTTTTTTTTTAATTTTTATTTTTTTAGCGAAATACAGGACCCAAAATAATTCCTCCTCTAGACCAACCCCCTTACGGAAGGACCGTAGCTGGGCCTGTGGAAATTAATCAAGCACGTCCCACTTCCTGGACTCCCCAGGGTAGCTGTAGCTCTGATGTTAGTCAGTGCGGAGTGCTAAAGACGGCCGATTCCGCCCCTTCTAGAGCCGAACACCAGCGTCACCGGGTTGCTAGATAAATCAGTTTGAGTGCAGATTCGCATCTGCTCTCAGCCTGATGCTGCTTCAGGTCAGCTGATCTGCTCCCCAAAGCTATGGGGCGGTACCGGCAGCCAGATTGATGTCGAAAAATAAAAATAAAAAATACCCTTCCCTGTCCTCCAACAGAACCCTCCTTTTGGAGAGTGTCCCTTCTTCCTGGCTCCACAGAGGCCCGGGTCTTATCCCTGGGCTGCTAGGGAAATCAGCTCCGTCCCCCAACCAGAATCCCCCCTCCAGTTCACCGGGTGCCGATTAGCTCGGTTGTTCTGTTCACACAAGGTCCAAGGGGCGCCAGGCAGCCAGATCCCCAGAAAATAAAACTTTCTCTCCCTGCTCGCAGCTCCAAGTGGCCGTTTTATTTTATTTTTTCTCCCTAACTGCGGGGCTCAGCCATCTGTGCCAACCACCACCGGCAGCCTTAAAACTCACGAATCTCTACTGTTCCGTCCACGCCATTGATCCGTGCAGATAGATGTCCCAAGCTTCTCACTCCACACGTGCACAGCACAGACCCCCGGGCAGGACCCCGTCCACAATCTGCCTTGCTCTGGGAGCTTGCAGTGTGTACCCTCCTACACTAATGCCATCTTGGCCCCTCCTCTGAAAATACTATTTTTATCTGAAGAGTTGAATATTATATTTTAACTGGAATATTAAAAAGAAAATTAGTATTCAGGGGGAGTGGACATAAAGCTAAAGAACAATATATAACAAACAATGCCCATTTAGACAAGAAACAAATCCATCTATGGCCAGCCTAACATTCCTATTTATCCCTGAAAAAAATAAATCTAGGTCCTAATTTCCAAATAAATAATTCCATTAATAATTTACAACTTCTAATGCCTGTCATGGAGAAGAACCAGGTGTACTTTTCTGCTAATTAGTTGAGAGTGCATAATATTTCTTGAATTAATATTATTATTTTAAATTATTTTGTTTAATAACCATTCTATTACCTTCCTCTCCAAATATGACAAGACTATTGTTTTAGTTTCCCATCTGCTAAAACAAATACCATTCAATGGGATGGCTTAAGAACATGAATTTATTGGCTCATGGTTTCAGAAGCTAGAAGGCTTGTTTCCTCCCAGGTTCACTCTCTTCTGGGCAACATTTGGGGCTCCTTGGCTTTTCCATTACATTGCAATGTACATGGCGGTATCTTCTCCTTTCTCTTCCAGGTTCCGTTGACTTCCAGCTGCTTGCTTCCCTTACCTCTTTTCCTCTATATCTGAATTTCATTCTGCTTATAATGGGCTCTAGTAATTCATAATAAATCCAACCTGATTCACTTAGGCCATCCTTCGCTGAAGTAACATCTTCAAGAGATCTTATTTACCATGGTCCACACCTGCTAGAACACAGACCAAGACCTAGAACATGTCCAAACTGAGGTACACAATGCAAAGCAGCAAAAATGGCATCAAAGACTGCTTTAGGTTTTGTTCAAAATTTAAATCAGTGACAAGAAAAAATATTATGTGATTCAAAAGCAAGATAACACAAGTTATGTATTAAAATATATCGAAAGCAAAAAATAAACTTCCCATTTTGTTTGACATAAAATAACTTTTGAATTTATAAATTACTGGACACCAAATATTACACAGTCGTTCGTTAGGTTTTTTCCCCCCAAAATAAGAATTTGAAGTCAAACAAACAGCTTTCCAATTGATTTTTGTATAGACAGAGCCTATATGAACATTTTCTTGATCCCATCAAAGAGCTGAGGACCCAGAGTAAACAAGTAGCCTGAAGTCTAAGGAAATATAGCTGCCTAAAAGGACATACAAGTTGTGAGCAGAACACAGGAGTAAAAGATGAAAGACACCATAGGAGTATGTAAGAATAACTCAGCTAATTTTTTGAACAAATGTATAAAGGCAAAGTAGTGTGAGAATAAAGAACCCCCAAAGCTGAAACAAGACTTTCCCACAGACCTCTCATAGGTACTTATAAGAAGATTACGGATAGCCCAGGAGACTAGAGAACATTTCCATGGTTGTGCAATCCTCAAGGCAAGTTGTGGCCAGATCTTTCTCCCCTTAGGGCAAAACCTTTAGTCACTTAAGGAGGAAGGTACATGTGAAAACTCCTTGCACTAGGAGGAAGGGAAAATTTTTTAAAAGTCAGTGGGGGAGGAGCAGAAAACAGTGCTGGGCCTGGGATTCTATGTCCATATTATGAGAGCCATCTATTCCCAGCAGAGGAGCAGAACCATTCAAGATGAAGGTAGAGTTTGACCACATTACTAATATAATTCCATCCCTGAGACCCAAGAACACAGGGTCTGTCTAAGAATGAGGCAATAACATCAATAACAACAAAAAGCAGAGCAATCTCCCTACTGCCTTCCCGCACAAGCCATGCAAGCAAATAACAAACAAAAGAATGACAGAGATTCTTGTAAGGGTAGCACACAGGGAAAGCCAAAATATGAGGTGGAGCAGAAACACAAGGTAGCACTAAAAGAACTTGAATTTGACGGTCACCGAAGGTAAGCAAAACAAGAGACTCCAAAGCCAGCAAAACTGAGGAGATTGATTCAAACACTCACCCTAACTTACAGCAAAAGAGGCAAGCCATTAACAGGTATAAACACTACCTACCTAAGTCTCTACTCTTCTGCACATGATTTCCAACATTCAATAACAAAATAAAAGACATGCAAAAAAATAAAAAAAATAAAAAAACACAGCAAAGATGGAGAGAGGTGGAGCTAACATGGTGGAGTGGGAGCTCTAGCATTCAGTTCATCCTCCAGGGCAATTTTAATCTGCTGAAGACCAATGAGAAAGACAAAATCTCAAATTCAGCCAGAGAAAAAGATCAGATTACAATCAATAGAGCAAAAATAAGAATTAAAGCAACTGATTCATCAAAAAGGTATGAGGGTGGAATATGGCCGACGGGGTAGACAGGTAAAGCTTCGCCCTTACTGAAACAACTGAGTGGGAGTGTAGGGCTGCCTTGGCTACCTGCTTAGAGGTACAGCAGACCAGGACACTGTTTCACTACTAACAGAAGACTCGGGGACAGAGAGGAAGAAGCTGAAACAGCAAACTGTGAGTTATTGATCCTCCCGGCCACTGGGAAGGGCTCCCCTCCCCCATCCCTGAGATAATCAGGTGAAGGTAAAACTCCTGGCAAATAGTATCTAAGAGGAGAACAGACTTCTTCCTCCCTGCCAGCATCTCTAGATATATATAAAACAGGGAGGTGCTCTGGGTCATCTAGGAGGGTGCTAGAAAGAAAAGGAAGCCAGAGAAAAATCTTGAGTTTCTCCTGCCTGTAGCTGGAAGTGGCACTTATAGCCCGCCCCAGGACAAACAGCCTAAGTGGAGCCTCAGGCTTGCTCCTCCAAAAGGAGCCATGGAGGCAACCTCTCTGTGAGGAGAATGGGTTGGAGAGGGTGGAGAGCGGTCTCTTTGCAGTTATCTTAGCCAGCCAAGCCCACCCTTGGGTGTCAGAAGAGACCCTGACGTGACCAAGATAGCTATCTCAGCAGCCTAGGTAAAGAGAGAATATACTTCAGAAAGGAGGCAGAGATAACAGGGAGGGAATAGCCTTGCTTCATTAGTGTGGCCCATCACCTGCAATGGATATACACATCCTGGGGCTTTGCCACTAAGCATAGACCATAGTTCACATTGTAGACCACACTCTCTCCCACACAGTTCTGCATGGTATATGCTGATGTAAAATGGCCTATATCTGTCATTGCAATGTCACTCAGGATAATTCCCAAGTCCCAAAAAAGCCCCTGTGTTACAATTGCTTTTCCTTCTCGCTGCCCCCAAAGTGTCCGATGGCCACTGAGTCCACATTAATGTTGTAATTTCTTCCAGTGCTTGGGAGGTTGTGGTAGATGTGGGAGGTGGGGCATATGGGAATCCCTATAATTTTTTGTGTAACATTTATGTAATCTAAGTATCTTTTAAAAAATAAAAAGTTATTATTAAAAGAAAAAAAAAACAAAAAGTTTTTAATTTTTGTGAAAAACTATTTGTCTATTTTTGTTTCTAGTTATTTTAATGTCATATCTAAGCACCAATTGCCACATGAAAAGTAATGAAGTATTACCCCTATATTTACTTGTAAGAATGGTATAGCTTTGCTTTTATATTTACGTCTCTAAATGACTTATTAGTAAATATTTTAAGGTAAGGATCAAAATTCATGCTTTGCATGTGCATATCCGTTGTTCCACCACCATATGGTGAAGACACTTTTCTTTCCTGAGTGCAAAAACTTGGTGCCATGTATGTTGAAAATAAATTGATGATTATATATATATATATATATATATATATATAATATAGGTTATATATATATATATATATAGGTTTATTTCTGAACTATCAATTCTATTCCAATATTTTAGATGTTTACCTTTATACAAGTATCACACTATTTTAATAAATGTAGATTTGTATTATGTTTTGAAGTATAGAATTGGATATCTTCTAGTTAATTCTTTTTCAGTACAATTTTATCATTAAGGTCTCTTTATAATTCCATGATTTCAAGGGTAAGTTCTTACTTTTATTTTTTTAAAAACAAATAAACTTTATTGATGCATATTATTGAAAATAAAGCATAAAATTTTAAAAAAGCCTTGCTAACCTAAGGAGGCACATTAGCTCACTGGAAGAGCTCCTATCCAGTATATACAAGGTTCCTGGTTTGATCCTGGCTCCTCTCTGGGACGTGAAACAAGGTTGTCAAGCATCCAGTGAAACTTTATGACAGGGAACATATTGACATACTCTTTGTATTAGTTTTTATTGGATCTCTTATTTTTTAAAAAAAGTTTTCTTTTTTACTTTCCTTATTTTACTCACTAAAACTTGGCTTAAAATCTTCAGAGGACAGGCTGCAGGGTGACTGATTGTTGAATAGCAACAGCCTGAGAAGATCACTAGGGGACCAAGAGAAAAGGCCGTTTTTCCACGTTATCTTGGCTTTTTGGTCCTTTTCTTGCTTTGTTCTTCTTTTTCTTTTTTTTTCCTTTAAAAAAAAAAATAAAAGCTAGTAGCTACTGTCTTGATTTCTTGTTGTTGTATTCCCCCTTCCTTTGTTTCTTTGTCTGTTAGTTTTTTCTCTCTTTCATTTGTTTCTCAATTTACCTATGCTATATATTTTCCCTCCCTCATCCTTATATTTTCTGTTTCTGTAGTTGTTTTTTCATTCCACCTGTTTGGGCTTGGTCTGTAATTTTTCTTGTATTCATTTCTGTCTCTCTCCTACTTTCTCTGTGTTTTATTTTCTCTTTTTTAATTTTTTTTCTTTCTCTCCTCTCTTCTACTTTTTCTGCTCCCCTCTTCTCATCATTCTGGACTTTTAATTCATTGTATATTTTTCTCCATTCTGTTTCATGTTTCATTGTTTCTATTCCACTTTTCTAATCTTATTCTTCTGTACTTCTTACTAATGTTAATTATTCAATTGCCTATGTCTCATATGGTCCCTCTCCTACCTTTTACTATTATAACTACTATTACTCATTCTTTCTTCCTATCTCTTCCTATTTCTCTAGTACTAACATTTTTTTCAAGGGAACATAGACAATGGCAAGGAAATAGAATAAGAAGAATGAAGTGTCAAAGTGAAACCTTACCACACTCAAAAATCAACAAAATAAAACCATAGAGCAGAGAGAGAATCCAATCAACTGAATAAACACACCAAGGTAACAGATGACTAGATACCAACAACAACAACAACAAAAAATAGAAGCCACACTAAGAAACAGGAAGACATGGCCCAGGCCAGTGAATAAACAAAAAAACCAAGAGGGGATGCAAAACATGGAATGGCTAATCAGAGCTGTCCAAACAAATATCATAAATCAACTTAATGAAGTGAAGGAAGATATTAAGGATATTAGGAAGACACTGGTAGAATATACTGAAGAAATTGTAAACATACATAAAAAGATAATGGATATGATGGTGATGAATGGCACAATCCAAGAAATCAAAAATAAAATGGAAGCACACAACAGCAGATTTGAAGAAGCAGAGGAAAGAATGAGTGGTGTGGAAGACAGTACATCTAAAATCAAACAGATAATAGAAGAGATAAATAAAAAGATAGAAAAAATCCAGCAGGGACTCAGGGACTTCAATGACAACACGAAATGCAAAAACATATGCATTATAGTCATCTCAGTGGGAAAAGAGACGGGAAAGGGGACAGCAGGAGTGTTGGAGGAAATAATGGCTGAAAACTTCCCAAACCTATTGAAGGAGATGGATGTACATATCCAAGAAATGCAGCATAGCCCAAACAGTATAAATCCCCATAGGCCTACTCCAAGACATATACTTGTCAAATTGTCCAATGCTCAAGACAAAGAGAGAATACAGAAAGCAGCAAGAGAAAAGAGAACCATCACACACAAGGGAAGCTCAATGAAATTAAGGGCTGATTTCTCATCCAAAATAATGGAGGCAAGAAGAAAGTGGTGTGAAATAGTTAAGGTGCTAAAAGAAAAAACTTCCAGGCAAGAATTCCAGCAAAACTGGCATTCAAAAATGAGGGAGAGTTCAAAATATCCACAAACAAACAGAATCTAAGAGAGTATGTCAATAAGTAACCTGCACTTCAAGAAATACTAAAGGGAGTTCTGCAGGTTTAAACGAAAAAACAGGAGTGAGAGAGTTGGAGGAGAGTGTCAGAACAACTAAAAAGACAAGAAGAGTAATAAAAACAATATATGACATACATAAATCCAAAGAAAATATGGCTAATCTAAGTAATTCCATGACAATAATAACACTGAATGTTAATGGACTAAACTCACATGTCAACAGACACAGATTGGCAGAATGCATAAGGAAATATGACCCATCTATATCCTGTATACAAGAAACCCACCTTAGACCCAGAGATTCAAGAAAGCTGAAAGTAAATGGTTGGAAAACAATTTTACAAGTAAACAGTAACCAAAAAAGGGCAGGAGTAGCTATAATAATATCAGACAAAATAGACTTTAAATGCAAAACTATTGTAAGAGACAAAGATGGATACTATATATTAATAAAAGGGGTATTCTTTCAAGAAGAAAGAACAATCATAAACATTTATGCACCTAACCAGGGTGCCTCAACAAACACTGGAAAAACTAAGGGGAGAAACAGATACCTCTACAATTATAGTGGGGGAATTTAATATACCTTCATCACCATTAGAAAGAACATCTCGACAGAGAATCAATTTTAAAAAATCAATTAAAAAAAAAAGACTTTGAATAATACATTAGAGGATCTGGACCTCATAGACATATACAGAACACTACACCCAAACAGAGTGGGATTTACCTTCTTCTCAAGTGCACATGGATTATGCACCAAGATAGACCACATGCTAGGCCACGGGACAACTCTCAATGAATTCAGAAAGACTGAAATGATACAAAGTAATTTCTCTGACCCAAAGGAATGAAGCTGGAACTCAGTGAGGGCCAGAGAACCAGATTAGCACAGAGATATGGAAGTTAAACAACACACTCTTAGACAAACAGTGGTTCAAGGAGGAAATTGCAAAAGAAATCAGTAACTACCTTGAAACAAATGAAAATGACAATACAACATATCAAACCCTATGGAACACAGCAAAATTGGTACTGAGAGGGAAATTCATAGCCATAAATGCATATATCAAAAAAGAAGAAAGAGCTAAAATCAAAGACCTAACTGCACACCAGGAGGATTTAGAAAAAGAACAACACACTAACCACAAAGGAAGTAGAAAGAAGGAAATAAAAAAGATTAGAGCAGAACTAAATGAAATCAAAAATAAGAAAGCAATAGAAAAATTAACAAAACCAAAAGCTGGTTGTTCAAGATCAATAAAATTGACAAACCACTAGCTAGGCTAACAAAGAAAAAAAGAGAGAAGGTGCAAATACACAAAATAAGAAATGAGGAAGGGGATATCACCACTGACCCCACAGAAATAAAGAGTATCATAAGAGGGTACTTTGAAAAATATATGCCAAAAAGATGGACAATTTAAAGGAAATGGACAAATTCCTAGAAACACACAAGCAGACTACATTGATGAAAGAAGAAAATGATGAGCTCAACAGACCAATCACAAGTAGTGAGATAGAATCACTCATCAAAAATTTCCCAACTAAGAAGAGCCCAGGATCTGATGGCTTCACTGGTGAATTCTACCAAACATTCTGGAAAGAACTAACACCAATCCTGCTTAAACTCCTCTAAAAAGTAGAAGTGGAAGGAACATTGCCTAACTCATTCTATGATGCCAACATCACCCTAATACCAAAGCCAAACAAAGACACCATAAGAAAGGAAAGCTGTAGACCAATCTCCCTAATGAATGGAGATGCTAAAATCCTCAACAAAATACTTGCTAATTGTATTCAACAACACATCAAATGATTATATACCATGACCAAGTGGGCTTCAATATAAGGATGGTTCAATATAAGAAAATCAATGTTATACACCACATAAACAGATTGAAAGGAAAAAAATCACATAATTATCTCTATAGATGCATTTGACAAAATACAGCATTGTTTCCCGATAAAAACACTACAAAAGATATGGATAGAAGAAAGTTCCTCAAAATGATAAAGGGTATATATGAAAAACCCACAGTGAACATCATATGCAATGGTGAAATCCTAAAAGCTTTCCCTCTAAGATCAGGAACTAGACAAGGATGCCCACTATCACACTCCTATTTAATATTGTGTTAGAAGTACTTGCTCGAGCACTTAGGCAAGAAAAAGAAATAAAAGGCATCAAAATTGAAAAGGAAGAAGCAAAAACTTCACTATTTGCAGGCCACAGGATTCTATACATAGAAAGCCCTGAGAAATCTACAACAAAGCTCCTAGAGCTTATAAATGAGTAAAGTCACAGGCTATAAGATCAATGTGAAAAAATCAGTAGCATTTCTATACACCAATAATGAGCAATCTGAGGAGGAAATCAGGAAATAAATATCATTTACAATGGCAACTAAAAAAATCAATACCTAGGAATAAATTTAACTAAAGATGTAAATGACTTATATGTAGAAATTTACACAACACTGTTAAAGGAAATCAAAGAAGACTTAAATAAATGGAAGAATATTCCCTGTTCATGGATAGGAAGACTAAACATCATTAAGATATCTATCCTACCCAAACTGATCTTCATATTTAACACAATCCCAATAAAAATAAACACAGCATTTTTTACTGAATTGGAAAAACTATGAAATTTATTTGGAAGGGCAAGAGGACCCAAACAGCCAAAGAGATATTGTAAAAGAAATTGGAGTAATCACACTACCTGACTTTAAAACATACTAGAACACTACAGTGGTCAAAACTGCATGGTGGGGACGGATGTGGCTCAAATGTTTGGGTGTCTGTCTCCCATATGGAGGGACCTGGGTTCGATCCCTGGGACCTCCCGGTAAAAAAAAAACAACAACTGCATGGTATTGGCACAAGGATAGACATATTGAACAATGAAACCGAATCAAGAGTTCTGATATAGATCCTCGCATATACAGTCATCTGATATTCAACAAGGCCACCAAGCCCACTCAACTGGGAGAAACTGGCCTCTTCAACAAAAGGTGCTTGGAGAACTGGATATCCATATCCAAAAGAATGAGGGAGGAACACCATCGTACACCTTATACAAAAATTAACTCAAGATGGATCAAAGTTCTAAATACAAGAGCCAAGACCATAAAGACCTTGGAAGATAATGTAGGGAAACTCTACCGGACCTTGTAATAGGAAATGGTTTCATGAACGTCACACCCAAAGCACGAGCAGCGAAAGAAATAATAGACAAATGGGACCTCCTCAAATTAAAAACTTTTGCACCTCAAAGGCATTTGTCAAGATAGTGTAAAGGCAGTCTACTCAATGGGAGAAAATATTTGGTAACCATATATCTGATAGGAGTCTATTATCTCTCATATATAAAGAAATTCTACACCTCGAAAATAAAAAGACAAACAACCCATTTTAAAAATAGGCAAGTGATTTGAATGGAGACTTCTCCAAAAAAGAAATATAAATAGCTAAAAAGCACATGAAAAGATACTCAACATCACTAGCTATTAAGGAAATGCAAATCAAAGCTACAATGAGATACCATCTTACACCCATTAGACTGATGGCTATTAAAAAACAGAGGACTACAACTGTTGAAGAAGAAGTGGAGGAATGGGAACCCTCATTGACTGCTGGTGGGTATGTAGAATGGTGCAGCCATTGTGGAGGATAGTTTGGTGGTTTCTCAAAAACCTAACTATAGATCTGCCATATGATTCGGCAATTCCATTGCTGGGTATATAACCAGAAGAATTGAAAACAAGTTCACGAATAGATATATGCACACTGATGTTCATAGCAGCATTATTCACTTTTGCCAAAAGTTGTAATCAACCCAAATGCCCATCAACTGATGAATGGATAAACGAAATGTGTTATATACATACAATGGACTATTACTCAGCTGTAAGAAGGAATACAGTACTAACACCTGGGACAACATGTATGAACCTTGAGGACCTTATATTGAGTGAAGCAAGCCAGGCATTGAAGGACAAATATTACATGACCTCACTGATATAAATTAAGCAAACTGAGCATACTCACAGAGTTAGAGTCTGGAAGATAGGTTTACAGGAAATAGAAAGGGAGAAGAAGGTTGTGAGCCAATACCCATATGGGCAAAATCTATGACAAGGTGGAATAGTGTAGCTGTACAGTGAAGGGACGTGACAGGGTTATAGTGATAACATTGGGTTGGGTGGTACAGGTTTGACAGGAGGGGCAGTGTGGGGAGAGTGGGTTGGATGGTCCATGGAACTGGTGGGAGGGTTGGGAGAGGGAGCAGGTGAACACTGGGTTTTGATGGATACATGGTTGAAATTACAATGTTGGGAATGCTCATTTGGCAATATGACAAGGAAGGGTAACTGGTTTTGGGTGTTGGATGGGGGGCATTCAGGCCAGGGAGCACCTGTGGCAGGCTTCTGTGGAGCATGTGAGTGATCACTTTGGCACAGTGTGTTCCATCAGTGGGGAGAGACCCACATAATGAGAGGAAGTTGTTGGATTCCCATCCTAGGAAGGCCCACTATGTCCTCAAACAGAGGGACAGGAGTCACTTGAGAGCATCAGGGGTGCCTAATAGGGGAGGACAGACCAGTGTGTCAAGCCTTCAGTGAAGATGCAAGAAATTATGAATCTTGTCCTTCAAGGAGTGAAGCCTGGTGGTCATCATGGGCCTGAAGGGGAGAGGGAGGGAGGAATAAACTAGATAGAACAGGGGGCATTTTGGGGGTGATAGAAGTGTTCCACATGATCTTGCAAAGATGGATACAGGCCACGTTAAATTTTATCAGATCTTTTAAAACTATATGGTCCAAAATGTAAACCATAATGTGAACCTTTGACAATGGTTAGTAGCTATGTTTCAAAATTTGTTCATCAATTGTAACAAAAGTACCATCCACATATAAAATGTTATGGATGGGGGAAAGGGGGAAAGGGGGAGGATGTTGGGTATATGGGAATCCCTTGTATTCTGTACATGACTCTACTGTGATCTAAAATTTGTTTGAAGAAAAAATGAAAAAAAAATAGGTCATTGGTGAAATAAATGGAAGAAAATGTTACTGTACATACACTGACAGTGATTAAAGGCAAAATGTAAAAAAAAAAGTTTTTTCTGTCAAATATTTTTAATTATTTTTTAATATTACAATTTTTTATTATTCTATTTCTAATTTTTAAAATTTTTTATGTATTTTATTTCTTATGTATAAAACAATCCTTACTATTTCATTTTCTTATAATTGGCTATTTTTTGATGAAGTTTTAGATCACAGAAGGGTTACAACTGTGACAGGGGAGGATAATTGGTGTGGGGTGTCAGTGAGGGGGGATATGTGGGAAGAAGTTCACCTGGGTATACATATAAGGCATATAAATGTGTTCACATATTCATGGGGCATTGTCACAGTGGGTGGAGATTCACACAATAACAAAAAGAATATCAAATTTTCATCCAGGGGATCTTTGCCACATTCTGTAATGGAACAACAAGAATGCCCCAAGTACACAGACAATGACTTGTGAAGGAGGATGATCCACTGAAGAACCCTTGATATTGATGACTATGCTTATGAGCCTTTGGTCTTGAAATTGAAATTTAGCCTAGTGATGTAGGGTGCCTAAGAGTTACCTACGGAGCCTCCTTGTTGCTCAAATGTGGCCTCTCTCTAAGCCAAACTCAGCATATAAAAGCAATAATTTCCCCCAGCATGGGACATGACTCCCAGGGATGAGCCTCCCTGACACCAAGGGATTGCTACTGAGTACCAACAAGCAATGCATCTGGAAAAAAAAAAAAACAAAAAAAAAAAACCGTCTTGACCAAAAAGGGGAAAAACTAAAGGCAAATGCGTTTGTGTGGCTAAGAGTCCATCCCAGAGGTAGCGCTTATGCACATCTCAACAGGATCTCATTGACAGCCGAAGTAGATACGACCCCAAATAGTGAAGCTCCTCAGGGATATGGAGCCATCCAGACAATATACCCAGGGCAGACAGCTCAGGAATTTGGCCCTTTCCCAGTGGGCCCTAATCTGGTATTTATGTTCCCCAGTGTGATTGAATTAGACTCATCAGTGGTTTCCCTATGCATAACTCTTCTGTCCTTCTATTTAAACCTGTAATTAGTACTAGAGTTGGTAAGTGTACATCCAAGAGACTTAAATCTTTGGGCTGTCCATGTGCCAGCTGAGCCCTGAATCTCAACAGAGTTGTAACACTTACTCTCCAGTTCAATGGACTCACTCAGGACAACTAACAGGGAGGAGATGATGGACAACCAATATATCCAAGGAACCAAGAGTGCCCACACTGCAAGCAAGAGAGTCCCATCCATCAGATATATGGGATCGGAGCCCCCCTCAATTAATGGTGGAGTGGGCATCACCATCCCAGAGTCCTCAGGATTGGGAAATGAACTATGGACTAAAATAAACTTACTAGTATTCTACTGTAGACTTACTGCAATTCTAGCAGTGGAAGAAATACCATTGTTGTGGAGGCAGTGACCCATGGATGTTCTGGGGTTAGGGAGACAGAAAAACAGGTGTAATAGGGGGGCATTTTTGGGACTTGAGAATCATCTTCAATGGCATTAGAACAACAGATACAGGCCATTATATATCTGGCCATAACCTACAGAGTCAAATGGGAGAGAGTGTAAACTACAATGTAAAATATAGTTCATGCTTAGTGGCAGTGCTCCAAAATGTGTTTATCAATTGCAGTGAATATAACACACTGATGAAAGATGTTGCTAATATGGAAAAATGTGGGAGGTGTGGGGAGCAGGGCATACGGGAATCCCCTATATGTTCTCTTTAACATTTTATGTAATCGAAGTATCTTTTAAAAAGTAAAAAAAGGGAAAAATAAATAAATAAATAAATAAAAGAATTTAAGGGCATGCCATACAGTAAGCAATAGAGTAAAGAATTTATTAAGAAACAAGAAAACTAGAAATGAGATGAGTACATGGGTCGCAGGCATGCTACAGGATGAGATGCTGAAACACTCTGTTATAGATTTATCTTCTATTTTGTTAATTTATGTATTTGTCTTAATTATTTCTTTATTTGTATTTTGTGTTTTCTTTATTTGTAATTTGTTGTTTTTCTAACATTTAAAATAAAAATTTACATCACTGTTTAAACAATATATGAGACTTTTAAACAATAGACTGACATCTTCTTGAAAGAAGATAAACTGCCAATCCAGAATTCTATAATCAGCAAAATTATTTTTCAAAATTGAAGAAAAATTAAAGTATTTCAGAAAAATAGAAGCTGAGAGAATGCATTACCAGCATACTTGTGATACAAGAAATATTAAATAAAATTCTAAAGGCAGAAGGAAAATGATAGAGCACAGAAACATGGATCTTTGGGGAAAAAAGAAACATTCTGAATACAGTTAAAATTGAGGAAGATATAAAATACAATCTTTACCTATTTTTAATTTTTAATTAATAACTTACTGACAAGATAAAAAATAACAATGAATTTGGTGTTTATAGGGTATAAAAAAGTAAAATATATAACAACCATACCATAAAAGATAGGAAAGGAAAATTGAGAATATACAGATGTACAGTTGTTTTTCCATTTTGTGAGAGACAGTATAATATTTTTTGAAGGCAGACTGTGATTACCTAAAGATGTATATTGACAACTCAAGGAAACAAAGTAATAATTGAAAAACAGAGTTAATTAATAAGGGAATCATGGATCATGAAAAATAGTACAAAAGCAGGCAGCAAAATACAAGGCAGGGGAGGGAAAATGGAATAGAAAAAAATTTAATCCAATCATACCAGCAATTACAGTAAATGTAAATGGTAATTAAAAGATTGAAAGATCCAGATTGTATAATAAACAAAACCCAATTGTATGCTGTCTACAAGAAATGAGTTTTATTTATAAATTTGCAAATAGGTTAAAGGCAACATAATTGTAAAAGACATGTTATTAAAAATAAAAGGTAAACTTGAATGGCTATATTAATATATAAAAATGTTGACTCCAGAAGAAAAATGTTTCAAGGATAGAAAGAGAGCTTTCATACTGACAAAGAACACATAATAATTTGAAGTGTACATTCCTAAGAAATACAGAAAAAATGATAAAATTGAAAAGAGAAATAGAAATCTATAATTGTAGGTTGTAGATTTTTACACTCCTCTCTTGGTAATCAATAGGTCAAGTAGACAGAGAAAGTAACAATGATATGAACAACAGTATGAATTGACCTGATCTCATTGATATTTATACAACACTCCACCTAAACAATTACAGAGAGAACATACATTCTTTTTAAATGTACATGGAACATTCACAAAAATAGTCCAAATCCTAGACCATAAGAAAAACCTCAACAAATTTAAAAGAATTGAAGTCATACAATTTATGACCACAATGGAATTGGACTGGAAATAAATTGTAATATGTTTTCTTGAAAAATCCCCAAACATTCACTTCATTTAATTGAATGAAAAGGAATCGCGGCTTATCAAAACTTTTTAGATGCAGCCAAAGGAGTGTTCAGAGAGCAATTTATATTGTTAAATGCTTCCGGTATAAAAGAGAAATATTTCAAAAGGCTGATGTAAGCATCTTCCTTAAAAAAGAAAAAGAAAAAATTAAACGCAAAACATAGAAATAAGTAAATAATGCAAGGGTAGAAAACAGAATTGAAAAAAAAGTTATTTAAAAATAAAACTCTAACCAGAAAGATCAGGATAAAAATGAGAAGACAAAATCGCCCGTGTCAGGAATGAAAGAAAGGACATTACTGATCCCACAGCCATTAAAAGAATAATAAGAGAATACTAGAACTACAACAAAAAAAATCTGTGCCTACAAATTTGATAGCTTAAAAAATGAAGATTATCCAATTGTACTTTAACTATAATTTTAATTCATAAATGAAAAGCTTCCAAGAATAAGAAAAGAGTCCAGGAACCCAGGTGTCTTCACTAGTAAATATTACCCAACATTGAAGGAAAAAGTAATACCAATTCTATGTAAAGAAAAATTTCCATAAAATACAAAAGATAGGAATAATCCCCAACACATTTTAAAAGGACAGCAGTACACTGATACCAAAACCAGACAAGGATATTATAAGCAAAGAAAACTATGGACTGATTTCCTTCATAAACATTGCAAAAATCCTCAACAAAATATTAACAAATAAAATTCAACATATATAAAAAAGTGTAATACACCATGAGCTAATAGATATTATCTGTGGAATGTAAGGTTGATTCATCAATTGAAAATTGATCAATATTATTTATCATATCACCAGACTAAAGAAGAGAAACCACGTGATTATCTCAATATATGTATCTCAATAAAAGCCTTTATAAAATTCAATCTGTATTTATAACAAAAATACTCAGCAAGCAAATAATAGGAGACTTCTTCAACCTGATATAGAATATCTACAAAAAGCCTACATCTAACATCATGCTAATAGCAGATGAGACATTTTTCCCCAAAGATGAGGAACAGGCAAGATATCCACTCTCACCAATCCTATTTACCAATGTCCTGGAGGTTCTAGCCAGTGCCACAAATAAAGAAAAATAAACAGAAGACACACAGTTTTGAAAGGAAGCCGTGGATGTCTACAAAGAAAATAGAAAGTGAAGCTATAGAAATAATAAATGAATTTAGCAAGCTCACAGGATACAAGATTAACATATAAAAGTCCATTGTATTTCTATATACTAACAATGAATAATGGGAAACTGGAATACATAAACATACTGAAAACACAGTATCGCTTATTATAGCACAATTAACTACTTAGAATATAAATAAAATACTCATGATTCATATACTGAAAACTACAAAGCACTTATGAAAAACAATCAAAGAATGTAATTTAAAAACATTCTTTCTCACTGACTCCAACTAAGTAAAAAAAAAAAAACAAAAACATTCTATGTTCATGCTTTGGAAGACTCAATCTATTAAAATATCAATTCTCCCCAAATTTATCTACAGAATCAACATAATCAAAATCATATAGCTAGCAGGAATTTTTGTAGAAGTTTGAAACTCTAATTTATTTTGGGGGAATGGGGAAGGAGCTCAAAGGAACTAGAAAAGCTAAAACAATTTTGAAAAAGTAGAACAAAGTTGGAGGACTCATACTCTCTGATTTCAATCTTACTATAAAACTACAGTAATAAAGACTGTGTGTAATGGGCCAAAGGATAGACACATAGATCAGCAAAACAAAATAAAGAAATCAGAAAAGATCCATACATCTGTGGTCAAAGGATTTTTTTACAAAGTTGCAAAGGCAATTCAGTGGTGAATGGTAGTGTTTTCAAAAAATAGTGCTCTAACATTTGGATATCCATATATAAGTAAATTAATCTTGCACCATATACCAAAATGGACTCAAAATGGATTGTAGACCTAAAAGCAAAACTTAAATCTCTAAAACAGCTAGAAGAAAACATAAGAGAAAATCTCTGTCACATTGGATAAGGCAAATATTCTTAAAATCTAACATAAAGGGCATGGTTTCAAAAAGCAAAAGTTGATAAATTGGACCTCATCGAAATGAAATATTCTGGCACTCACAGGAAACTGGTAGGAAAATCAAAACAGGGCATAGGGTAGAATAAACATTTACAAAACACATCTGGTATAAAAATTCAATAATAATGAAAACAGGTAACCTAATTTTAAAAGTGGGCAAAAAATTTAAATACATACTTCCTCAGAGATAAAATATAAATGGCAAATAAGCACACAAATATGTGCTCAACATCACTGTTTATTAGGGATATAAAAATTTAAACCAAAATAAGATATTACTACTTACCTGTTATTATGGTTAAAACAACAACCACAACAAAACTGACAATACAAAGTGCTTGCAAGAGGACAGAAAAACTGGCACTCATACATTGCTGGTTGGAATGCAATATGGTACAATCACTTCAGAAAACAATTTGAGAGTTTCTTTTAAAATTAAACATTCACTTACCTTTCAATCCATCAATCCTACTCTTAGCTATTTATCCAAGAGAAAATGAAAAACTGAACAGAACAACAATAATGAGAAACATATGTTCATACAAAAGCCTGCACATGAATATTTAAGCAGCTTGATTGATAATCACACCAAACTGGAAAAATACATACCGATATATCTAACAACATAGATGAATTTCAAAAGCATGATGCTAAATTAAAGAAGGCACATTTAAAAATTACATACTGTAAGACACCCGATTATGATCTTTTAGGTAAGGTAAAGCTTTACCTAAAGGAAAGCAACGAAACAGTTGTTGCCAGGAGTTGGGTGTGTGAGGTGGAAAGGGTTGGGATGAAAACAAAGGAGCATGTGGGACTCTTGAGGGTGATAGAAGCGTTCTTTACCTTGATCATGATGGTTTTACCACCACCACAAAACTCATAGACCTATATGCCTTTTTCAACACTCATAGAACTCTGTGCTTAAAAGGGTGAATTTTATAGATTTTTTCAATAAGGAAGACTGAAAAGAATAATTCTGCAATGAATTCCTTACCCAGATAACAACCACCATTAACACTCTGGTTTATTTCCTTTTATATTTTTCTGAGTGTGTGCATAAGTGTGTGGAAAGGCATGAATGTGTGCACGTGGCATCACATATAAACAATTTATACTTGCACTTTACACTCCACCAAGAGCATTTTCTCAACCTAAAATCATCTTCTAAACAGTGATTGCTTTAAACGTGCCATCAGGTTTCATGTTATAGAGAAGAATGGATATGCAATCAAAATTTTAATTATTATCTATGAACATAATATTTGAAAAGTTTTATAATCTAATTGTTATACAAATTTTAGATGCTCATGTGTTTATTTTTAATTTATTAATTCTTTTATTCCCTCATTCATTCAATAAATATTTATTGAGCAATATTGAGAGAAAAGAAATTAAATGGGGTTCATGATTTCAAAGATGTGACTTAATATTGAAGATGCAACCAAGCAATGACTCATCACAACCCCGAGAGACACATTATAATAGAGGCATAAACAAGTGCAATATTTAAAATATTACTAAAAAATCATTGAGTTTCATGGTGAATCATTTTATGCAATTATTCACTATTAAGTTTGATTTAATTATTTTGTAAATTTTCATTTATATGTCTACATTAATGAGATGTTATTTGGCCATATTGGAATTCTGGTCACTCTTTCTCTGAAAATATTCTGTGCAAATCTATGATGGGCAGCTTTAATATGATGACATTAATTTTTACCATGTATCAGATTTGAGTCCCAAATCTTTCTAAGGGAAATTCTTTCTTCTGAGCAGGTTTTCCCTTGGCTTGACAGCAGAACGACCGTGAACTCTTGCTGGAGCCTTTCCACTTTCACCAAAGGTCATGAAGGATTTTGTACAATAGTCTTTTGTCTATTTTTAACCTTTAACTATCAATACAGAAACATTATTTTCTCCATGCCTTTCCATGAAGTTTAAATGTTCTCTGCAGCAAAATTATCAAACACCTGCCCCCCGCCCCACATGCACATACACATCATCGATTTTTCTCAGTACCCCAGATCTCATTCTGAATAAACCTAGTCCATAGAAGGTGTTGCATCGGAACTACATAGTTTGGGGGTCCTCAGAACCACATTGAGGGATCCTCGACTAATTTGCATTGCTCACTCAGCTGCCACAAAAATACAATGTAAAAACCAGAAGGATGCTATAAGATAGATTATTGCAAAGTACTCTAAGGAAACTGCTATTATATTTATTAGAGATGCAACTGAAAAAACTTTCACAATATACTCGTAAAGAAAATGCACTACTAATTCTGAACCAAGTAAACCATAACTTCCTCTGAGGAAGTAATATGTTTTCTTGTGAACAATGTGAATAACGTAACTAACCTTACTTTGCATTTTGCTTTGACCACAAGGAATTCTAGGCTCAACTCAAGTAACTGTATTTTAATAATCCTGTCATCGCTACTTAAATTTTTACTTTCTCCTATAATTTGATCAATTCATTCTATCTGCTTTGCCAGAATATTGATTCCTATCTTTACCCATTTATTGTATGCAGTATGCACTATGGCCTCCTTGGTGGCCAGATTAAGTGAATATATAGTTGGGACTTTTATATGGTAGACCTCATAAACACCTAACATCTACATGACTACAGGTGACTACATCTGATTTTCCCTAGCTATGGCAAAGCCCCAGCATCTAAGCTATATCATGTCTAATGAAAGCAGTATTTCTGAGGTCTGCCTGTTTACTCCATTAGATGATTACTACATTTTGGTCCAAAAGACCTCTGAAAATCTGAAAAACCTAAAAATAAAAAATAACTATTCTCTATCAAAAGATCGCACAACGGACTCCGGAGTTCAAATCCTGGTCTGACCCCTAAATAGTTGTGAGAGCCCAAGGCAAATTAGATAAATCGAGGCCCCAGGTAATAATTCATTCTCTACACACTTTATCTTGAACAATAATCTATTGAGTTGAATTTAACTATAGACTGATGGTTTCTATTTTTAGTTTAACATTTGTTGTGCATCCACAGAACGTTTAACAGAAGAAAGTGCCAAAGCCTGAGTCTGCTGTTTTGCGCTTAAATTCCACTTTTCTTTAAAAGCAGTCAAAAAGAATAAAAGAGTCCAATGGCATTGAACTATCGAGCACCATTCTGCCATGCTTCCTTCCGGGAAATGACATCAGGTAATACAGCCCTCATTTCTCTTTTATTTTCACAGACATTTAGTGAGCCTCTCCTTTGTGCCAGGCAGTCAGCTAGAGAGATCTAGCCAAGCTTAGACTCAATGTACATTGTGGACAGATCAATTCAACCACAGGAGTCAATAACAATTATGAAGACAATCAGATAGATGTACTAATTGGTCTTGGTGCTGGCTCCCTTACTATATATAAACAACCTCAGGCATCAGATTTCCAACTACAATTATAGTTGCATAAAGTCTACGTCCTTTCCTTACTTTATTCACCCAAAGTTTGTGAAAGATACTATTTTCATTCATTTCCATGCATGTCATTACCAAAAAATAAATGGAAATATAATGTGTTAATCTAAATTTAGCTTCTTAATAACATAAATTGCTTTTTTATTTTGGTTTATTTTTGTTTTCTTTAATTTTATAAATTGTTTTTAATATCATTTTTTCACCAAACCCTTACATGATCCATCTAACTACCCAGACGTAGAAACTGTGAACTGAATAAAAAATGAATTGTGTGTAGTTAATATACAATAAAAAGGGAAAATTCGGTACATAGAAGCTCATATTTTGTTATTAAAAAGCTCTCATTTTCCATTACTGTGTGCTAAAAGAACTCTCTAGTTTTCAAATAATTTTGCATTACCTTTGGTTCAGCAGTGATGTTCTTTACTTTGAAGCAGTTTGCCCACAGCTCTTTAAACCTTCGTGTGTAAATTAACAAAAATGAAAAATAGCAAGCATGTGGCCTCTTAGGGACCTTGACACTTCATCATTATTGCCACAAATATCCTCATTAAAATTAATGCATCGGTGTTCCTGGTCTAAACTATTTTTCACCCTTAGAATAAAGTATATGGAGCACTTATTTTGTAAACCCAATTTACTAATATTTGACCTAGAAAAAAATCTTAAAATTTAGTTAAATAAGAAGGGTTTGTAATGAACTTCAACAACTAATTTGCTACATGGGCTCAGCCCTAGTAGTTCTTACCTCAATCTGACTTTATTAAATAAATCCTATTCAGAATAATCTCATAAAATAGTCTAAAATATTTTTGTTTAAATAAATGTAACAGTGAGATTAAATTATTATTGAGATCATTATTTTCAAGATTGATGCTACCGATTCAGTAGGCTATATAAATGTCTTATAATTCCTCTATTATTTTCTGGAAACAAAGTGAAGCATCAATGAGTTGAAGGTGGGAGCGAGGGGTAGGACTCCTATTTTCCCTGCAGTGAATTCTGGAACAAATTTAACTCAAATGAACCTTAACCATGGTTTTGATATGTCCTTATTATTTAACTATCTAAATACCTATGTAAACACACTAGCACACAGAAACATCTGAAAAATTAGTCATACATGCTATGACAGTCTTAGCTATGAAAAAAAAATAAAACTAAGGGAAAGGAGGAGGGCCTTTTAAAAAGCTAATTCTAAATACAATAAAGATGAAGGCAAACACAGAGAGAGGATGGCTTCATTTGAACATTAGGAACCTAGAAAGAGATGAGAAATTAGGATACCAAGTAGATCTATGATTACTAAAACTGGAAGCTTTACAGAATCAGAGAAGAGATTGTTGTTATCCCAAACTTATGGAATTACAGGGTGTTCCAGCTAGAAACTGGAACTCTGTTTCAAACTCACCCTTTTATAGATGAGGAAACTGAAGTTGGGAGAGGACAAAATGAGTTAGCCAAGGCCAAGGAGAGCCATGCCAACATCTTCTGGTTTTATTAGTAGCGTGAATTCAGAGAGCATTGTCTTATGCTTCTTCTGAGCTCAGTACATACTTTATCATATTGCATGTGGTAATCAGTAATATTTATTAATTAATTGATTTTGGTATCAAACTAATTGTGTGCTAAAGAGATTAATATAACTATACTGTAGAAATAAGGAAAGACAGAAGTGAAAAATTTCTAATCCCTGTGAAAGTGTGTTCAATTCATATCAGATAACATTAAAAATAGGAATCTCTACACAATCACCTGAATCAGGTCTGTATATCCCTCTAGTTTAGAGATATGCCTTTTAAAAAGTGAAGCCACTAAGTGAAAATCCACACTTTAAGAAAAAAATATATTGTGGTAACTATCCTTTAAAATGGTACCTGTGATCTATGTTGGAATACAGTTGCTTTTTTTTCCTTCCAAAATATGCCAATTCAGATGAAGAACCCTGAATAGGTTTAAAAGAGCTACTAACTAAACCAAGAAGAGATATTATAAAAGATAAACCTACCCAATTAGAAGAAAGGAAAAAAAATTAAGTGCTATAGATAAAAGTTAGAATTGTAAGCTGGAATCAGACAATATGCATACCAAATTCCCTTCTCTGAATAGCTCAGTCCCAGGGAAAAAGAGCCTTTGTCTATAGCATTCTAATTTCAGTAGAATATTTAAACTCTGTTACAATTATTATTATCCATTAAAAAAGAAATCCATAAAATTTTCTTTTTAAAGTAGTTCTTCATTTTTAACCTATAATAAGAGGTCAAATTTTTATAGAAAATAAATTTTATTTCAAATGGTAATTACTCTGAAAATATCATTCGACAAAGAGAAATGTGTTTTACAGCCAGATTTTATTTTATTTTAGTTTTCATTTTAAAAACAATTTATTGAATTATATCATTCATACATGAACATACATAAACTATAAGTGTTCAGTAAACATTGTGAATTTACAAAACAAACATGTATAACATCATACAGGGCTCCCACACATCACCGCACAACAAATACTTTGCATTGTTGTGAAATATTTGTTAACAAATTATGAAAGAGCATCATCAAAGTATTACTACTAACTATAGTCCATATCTTACTCCCCTCTACTTTTTTTTAAAGGATTTATTTATTTATTTATTTATTTATTTATTTACTTTTACCCATTTTTACCACCACCCCCTTTTTTGCTGTATTTGTGTCCATTCACTGGGCAACTCTCTGTGTCTGTTTCCTGCTCTCTCTGATCATCCTTCTCCTCCTATCTTCACTGGGATACTATCCTTGGGACCTCCGATGTGGGAGAGAGGCATCCTACTGCCTGTGACACCTTAGTTCCTGGTTTTTTGGCATATCTCATCTTGGCTCTCCCTTGTATCACTTTCCTGTTACGTCACCATCTTGCTGCGTGGCTCGCGGGGCCTGGCGGCCCATGCACCTTCTATATTTTTCTTTTTTTTATTTTTACCAGGAGGTCCCGGGGATCAAACTCAGGTCCCTCCATATGGGAGATGAACGCCCAACCATTTGAGCCACATCCGTCCCCCTGCTATATCTCTTAAGGTTGACCAAAGATACCTAGAGTTACAGTCCTTTCCCATACAGGATAGTCATATAATAAATCAGGCTTAGTTTATCACCAGCATTCTAAAAACCAGACCTAGGGAGAAAAACTAGGTCTGGGGACACATGCATGGTTTCTAATACAGCGAATGTTTAGTCTACCCCGATTATCATAAAATCAGGACAGCGAGAATATTTGCATCCAGATTTTATTTGGGGGGGGGCATAATTTGTTTTAAAGTTTGCTACATTTTATTTAAACTTAATTTACATTAAGAATCACATCCTTTCCCTGAAAAAGAAGCTATAAACTTCTTAGCTTTGCATAAAAGTGATGGAGTGAACAAAATGATTTTCAAGTATCTTGTTAAGTAAGGTAATAATATATTTTCTTCAGATATTATTAATTATATATTCCTTGTGCTCTACAATGATCCTATTAAAGTAATGATTTCACATACTAATAGATGAAGTTGATGTTGAAAAAAGGCATATTATAAATTGCATTCATTTATTTCTTCAATTGCCATTTATCAAGTGGTTGCTCTGCGTCAGGCTTCAAAAACAGCATTTAATTGCAACAAGACCACTGATTACTATAAATACCATATAAAATTTCCTTAACAATAATATCCATGTTCAATATAGTACTTGTTTTAGTTTGTTAATCTGCTATAACAAATACCACACAATGGGTTAGTTTAAACAAAGGGAATTTATTGGCCCACAGCTTTGAGCCTAGGAGGAGTCAAAAGCAGAGCAACAATGCAATGCTTTCTCCTCAAGGTCTGTAACATTCTGGTGGTGGCTACTGGCAATCTTTGGGGTTCCTTGACTTGTGTCCCTGCCTCATATCACATGGCCATGCCCTCTGCATTCTCTTCTGGGTTCCATTGACTTCCAGTTTCCAGCTCCTCCTTGTTGCTTTCTGACTACAACTGAATTTCTTCAACTTATAAATGACTCCAGTAATCAGGATTAAGATCTCAGCCCAACCTTATTCAGTTGGAACACATCTTAACCAAAAATAACAACTTCATGAGATCCTATATACAATGGGTTCACACCACGGGAATGCAAACGAAGATTAAGAACATGTGTTTTGGGGGGTACTTAATTCACCCTACCATAATATTTAAAGTTCTATTTTTACTCCTTTTATAACCAATTTTTGCGTTTATTTTTCATATAAAAATACGTATACCTTGCATTCAGGTTTTTAGTAAACAAAACCTCCCCCCTAAAAAAACAAACAAACAAAAAAAGAAAAATCATTTCAGAATACCAAATGTGGTTTAACTTTATGGCTCTAACTTATCCTAAAAATCACACCATTTTTCTGAATCCATAATTTGCTATTTATTTTAATGTCAAGTGTATATGAAGCATTTACTAATTGTCCATCATTGAGATAGGTTCAGGGTTACAAAGATGGTATGCATAATCCAATCTCAATTGCAGAAAAGCTCACAAAATTGTGAAAGGATTTTTATCTTTCCTGTCCTCAGCTGCAACCTTCATAATCTACCTGAAGTTGTGGCCAACACCAAGTCAGGAGTCAGGTCTAGCACATTTTGGTCACCCCAGTTAGCACCTATCATATTACCCTGATACTGACTAAGCAACTTCCCTGACTCTGAACCATGTGGCAATCTGTCTACATTACAAAATGTGGCCTGATGTAAGATTCTAGATGCTGCTCGGTCTGCCTACGGAATATCAATAAAGTGAGCTGAATGTCCTTGCTATCCACTACATGCCCAAACTTTCTCCTGGTACCTGCCACATATGTTTCAAAATACCAAGTCCCATCAGTTGAAATTGCCTTACTCCAACTTGCATTCTCCTGGATCCTAACCCATTCCTATGGGTGACTTCCTCTATCAATCACCTTTTCAGGGCAGCTTGAGCAGGAGAAAGAAATATTTCTCATCAATCCTTTCCTCCATAGAAGGAAATTCTACCTTGAATTAAACTTCTATCCTGGGTCTGAATAACTTCCAAAAGCCCGCTTACCTCTTTTTTTTTTTTTCCTGGATTTCTTTTGTAATTACTCTAAAACATAGTCAACCCTTATTTTTCAAAATATTACCTTTGTCCTTTCCAAACCTGACATTTCATAGATGTGGTAAGTAAAACTCGAAGAGGTCATATAACTTTAACTTTTCCTGGGTCACACATTGCAGAGTTAGGATCTTTTTCCTTACTTCTAAGATTGATACAGGATGATCAAATACCTTACCAGGCAAAATGATCCTGTCACTGTATTCACCAAATTTTCTGAGCCCCATTATTTGGTAAACAGGGCTTTGATATTTAACACAGGTAGATTGTAAAAATTATCTTCAAGGTTTCTAACTGATTATATATCTCATAGGCATCTGATTTTTTCTAGGCTGTGTGCAAGATAATATGCTTAAAATAAGCATTTGCCAAATAAGAAAGAAGAAGAGAAAGATGCCTATATAGACAATGGTAGAAAAGCAAGTCCATATGAAATAGCAAGTAACAATTCTTGGATGTTAAAATAATGGACATTTTCCAGCAAAGCCATTACTAGTTTATTTGTTATAAAATACAATTATTTATATTAGCCTTCTCCAAAAAGTCACAAATAATGGGGCCCATTGAAAATGGCTTAATAGCAAATCTTAAAGAATCACTATAACCAAATGGAAAATTTTTTTCTACAATACCATGTCTGAATTTTGAACATGGAACACTGGCCAGAGTATCTGATATCCATCTAAAAGAGGTTTCTCCCAAAATATGCAGCTCATGCTCTGACAGTGACAGTGATATGCACTGTGTCATGTCATTTCAAGAGGAGAGGCTACACTGAAGTGAAAAGAAGCCCTCTCAACAGGCATTTCATGACATTATGGAATCACTTAAGAAACTGACTGCAAAGTGAGTGAATCATAGGCCAAATGTGACACTTGCTTTTTGCCTATGTAATGAAAAGAGTCTAATAGGGTGTCTTCCCATTTGGTTAAAAGGGCATTTGCATTCATTTTACCATTCTGTATACCCCAAAGTTTGACCATGTTTCTATATACACAGCGCAAGACAACAATGATCCAGAAACACTTGTCTACATGTTGAAAACAATGTGATTTAACCACTTCTGTCTTGCTCTGAGAGGGCCATTGTAGGCTATAGCAACCTATACCTCAGGGTAAGACCCTGAGCCAAATAACTAATAAGCTAATGTAGCTCTTTCAGTCAATGGCAAGAATTAAATCTCACAATACTTTTTTGCGTATTGTTGGCTAGTGGTTATCTATTAGTTAATGTTTATTCCAATTTACAAACTATTTTTTTCCAGCAATAATAGAGTCCTTTCCTTTTGGCCTATAAATCTTTCAAATCTCAGAGTTATTAAGTCCTGTTTGCACAGTAATATTTATGCTTCTTGCACACAACTGTGTGTAACTACCACTACAGTAGTAAAGCTTTATTAAGCAAGTATCTCAGGGGAATCACCCTTCTTGTTATTTTCCTTTCAAATTCATTACATGAGCCAGAAAGATAAATGATCCTTAAATATTTTTAGGAAGTTCTTTATTTATTTTATGCAATATTTACTATATTACTAAAGCTGTACCCAGTTTAAAGCTCAACAGTCATGTTTTTATAACCATACTTTAGACATAAGTAAATAGTTTTCTGCCAACTGGATCGAACAGAAGGGAAACAAATGTGTTGCCATTATGAGTTATGAAAAATGCATCTGTGTGTCTATATGAATGAGTGTGTATTTCATTTTCCCACCATCACCATATTCTTCAATGATACCATCTAGGCCCTAATTGCACCACTTCATGCACTAAAGGTGACTACACACAAGTCTATACCCTGATGGCTTTCATGATGAAGAGAGGTGATTAATTTCTTTATCTTTATTATCTTTGCCATCTTTAATATCTTTCATTAATTTCATGAAACATTGTGTTTGGCTGGACAGTTATTTTGTAAGCATCTTGTATCTGTTTTTCACTTTCCAGCGGATGCACATTAGAAGAAAATGCCAATACTATACCATCTCTAGTTCAGACTTGCAGGTGACTATGCTCTATGTGTGAGAATTTCACAATCTGGCAGGATGAATATGCTCCTACAGCAAATAAATCTAGAAGGCTTCGTTGGTAGAGCTCCCCACTCCCTGCAGCTTAAAGAGATTTCCAGAGAAGAGAAAATGCCCCTACAGCTGCCCCATCATTAGTTTGCATTCTCCTTGTGGCTTTCTCTTTTTGCTTCCCTGCAGTGATGGCAAAACAACTGGAAATGGGAGCTTGTTGTCAGAAATGGTTTCTGGCCTTCTGTTTTAGAAGAAACCATCCATAAAACTGATGATTGGCTTCTCCACAAGTGAGAAAATTAGCAGGTGTATTATGGAATTGAAGAAAGGAAACAAACTACCTAACTCATAGGTTTCAGCTGAAACAAAATAACTTATTCTGTTTTCCACCCTCCACAGGGGTAAGAACAAAGGCTAATTTAAATCACATCTTTTCTTTCATAGCAGTTTAATTTTTAATTAATTTAAATTTGTTAACATTGGTTGTATATTTGGGGTTAGAATACTGCAAAAGGCCTGAAATACAGGACCGTTGTCTTTGTCACCTGTGGCTCTCATGCACGTGTTCCCTTCTGTTGCACTTTACAATAATTTATAGGGGGAATATTCCAAATATTTGAAAGTGATAAAAAATGTTTTAATATGGACTCATATGGATTATATCATAAGTAAATACTATTTGAGGATGACCATTCTGATGAAAATTACTATTGTTCAATGTGTTGTGAGAGGAGAGACTCTCCTAACCCTCTTGCTTCTTTCTACTCAGAAATGAGTAGAAAGTTTGCAACTACAATCACCATTTGCCTGTTCTGGTGTTGTACAAATGACACCTCACAGTTCCGGTTGACCACCCCTTACTATGACTTCCACTCTTGAGAGATGCAATTAGGATCATGTCCTCAGCAGCTTTCATTGTTTGAAACCGTAATCCAATTTGTCCCAAGAATATTTCTTCTGTGTTGATACAAAGTAAATAAAAGCGGGAAGAGCAGAAAGATGCTCTATCTTCTGGTAATAACTGAAATAATTTGGGAGATGGATTCCTTAAGTAGCCTTAATTAGCCATGTAATTCTGAGAAACCATGTCTTCAAGGCCTAGAAAAATTAAGAATGCCTCATTTCTCTGGGCAAGATTATATTCTGATTATTTTTATCACAATAATATGGAAATTTCAAATCACCAAAAGTCAGACCAGTCAAAGTATTGTTCTCTTTTTAGTCTACACGAATTCTGTGACATGTTAAATCTAGATGTTTCCCATACTGGTCTTGACTGTCTGAAAATAGGATTCTTCAATTTATCAAAAGGTTGAGGACTCCAGAGAAGGTGTCACATATTACATAATAAGGAGAGGAATTCATCCATCCATCCATCCTTTCATTCATTCTTCATTCATTCATTTCGTCAGTCAGTCATTCAATGTTATTCTCCTCTACATACACTTTAATATGATGAGGATAAAATAAGGAACAAAAGTAAATAGATAAATAAAACTACTGCCCTCATAGAGTGTACACCCTAGTGGGAAAAGAGAAATTATAAATACCTAAATATTCACGTCAGTATTTATGGAGTAAATCCCATGAAGGATACTATACCACTTAAGGGGATAGAGTGATAGTGGGCATAGTCAAAGATGACCAGAGGGAGGAAGTGATATTAGAGCAGAGGTCTGAAGAAAATGACGGGGCAAGATACAGAGAGCAGTCAGGTGTTTGATTCTGGTCAATTAGAGCCTTGTAACTCAAATTGTGTACCAGGAGACCACTAGCGGAAACATCACCCACGATCTTGTTAGAGATTCAGAATCTCAGACCCTCCAAAATCAGAATCTCCATTTTAACAAGATCCCCAGGTGATTTGTGTGCACATTAAAGTTTGAAAAGTGAGTCAGGGCAAAAAAAAAAAAAAAAAAAAAAAAAAAAAGAAAAGTGAGTCAGTAGTCAAGTAGGACTGGAATCCAGATCTTCTAATATCAAATTTCTGTTCTTCATCTTTCCATTATATGTGCACATTTTCATCCTGTTTATTATAAAATAGACCAAAAGAAAACCACCTTATATGGATCCTTTTGGAATCCTATAAAACCATACTTTCCTTAAGGTCATAATAAAAAGTTCATATTTATCTAAATGTCAGAATTTACTAGTAATATTGAACCCAGGCAAGTTCATTGCATTATATCCTGGAACTGGGTCTGGAGTTAGATAGTCCAAGCTGAACTGTGTTCCCAATGAGGGATAGGACTATTTCTCCTGCTCCCTGCAACCAGGTGCAGGGCCAGGCTAGAAAGCAGCAATGACAGAGGAGTGGGGGAGAAATCTGCCCAGGGTGCCTCTCTCCTCCCCCACAGAAAGCAAGACAAAGTCAGGCAGCGGGCCAGCCCCTGTGCCTCTAGCCAGGTACCCTGCCTGCCCCGCTGCCTGTCTACCCCCCTCCCTGCAGAGAGCAAACCTCTCTGTTACCCAAGACATTTGCCCTGCTACCCTGCCCAGCCCCACTTCACCCATATGGATGGGCAAAGCTCTCTGCTTGTGGCACATTTAAACCATCATTTCCCACCTTCTGAGCCAGATCCCTTCATACCTTGTGGAAAATTTGAAGTGGAGTAACTCACCCTTGGGGCTAAGCCATCACTGAAAAAATGCTTCGTACTGTCACTTCTTTTTCTTTTTTTGCAGTCCCAGTTGTCACCATATTTATAAAACTGCTTCAGACTTTACACCAAAAAAGTAAAAGGGCATTTTAACAAGCTAAAAAAATTTTAGTTTTCTATAGAGTTTTTGGAAAAGCAACCATGTGTGATCATTTTCCCTTTTCTTGCTCTGTTCTTTCAAAACAATTTCCCAAAATGATTTTCTCTAGGGTAGTTTTTCTTCAAATATATACCACAGAGCATCTTATTAGCTCATTCTTTCTCCATACAACTTTATAGATTTCCATCCCGTAAGCACATGCTAAAAGCTGACATGGCGGTGTGTTGCAGCTCCACGCGTATCAAAAATTTGGCAAAATTCCAGATCATTTACTGTGAACTCCTAGTGTTCACTCACATGGAAAAATGAGTGCAACAGGGTGGAGAGAAAATCACAGTGTTGTATTTTTTTTCTAGATATACCAATACCTTTTTCTTAAGATATTTTTAAGCATCTGTATATCATTATATAAATGGTACACTGATTGCAATGCTTTAATTTCTTTACCTCTTAGAAATGCTAGGTGCTTGATTCTCATTGCCCACTCAGGTATTCTGAGAAGGTAAAGCAAGCATATGCCTGAGAAGATGATGGAGTGCCTGAGCAAGATAAATCACAAGTGCTGTCAAAGGCAATGGGATAGAAGTATTCTTCACCAGGCTTTGATTCCCTGTATTTTTCCCTGTTGGATGTTCTGTAAAGTGTTTGTTCATTGTTATCCACCTAAGCCCTTTATTTTTAAGCCCTTACTTTATGCCTATCATGTAGGTCAGTTGCATATGAGTCTCTCCATGGGAGTGTTGTGTTCCTCCCTTTATCAATCAAATCTCTGACAATTTGTTATGGTGGCATTTTTTAGGTGAAGAGTACTAGAATATTTGGAACACCCCAAGTCATTATGAACAAAAACATATGTTGATGAGCTTCAGGTTCTACAATTCTTCATGACTGTCCCAGGGCCAATCCAGGACCTCCATGACTTATAGAATTGGGACAAGATTGAAACATGCCTTAAGGTCAAGAAACTTATTTTCCTCATTATTTATTATTAATATTATTTCTATTACATTATTTGTATTAATATCTAATTCCCAAAATGGGATAAACATTTACATTAGAACACATATACATCTAAAGCATTAAAATTGGGGGGGGGGGGTGGCGTGGCTTACAGCATGCAAGGTAATGGTTCTCAAGCTTTTGTGGAAGTTTGATGAAAGCTGAGTCCTCTCCCTGGAAAAATACAGGTATCCATGTTTTGGTATCCAAGGTTTAAAAAAAATACATATCCTTTGAACAACTCCCCAAAACAGATTAAGAATATCTACTTGAAAGGAATAAATTGTAAGTGCATTCCAAGACCAGAGTAGCAAAGCCAAATGCCTAGGGGCCAGAGAGATAACAGAGAGAAGTGGGTTGGAAGGAATATGGTAACAAAGAGTTGGGTCTGACAAGAACTGGACCGGAACATTATCTAAAGAGTTCCAAGTGGAAATGCAGCCTTAGTGCTGTTGCCAGATGCTCTAATTTTTCAAGAACAAAACCAAGTCCAGATTTTTATATAAAACTTCTTATTGATTAAACATCAGCAACTGTACTGAGGTGAATAGTGTTTCTCCCCAATTCATGTCTATACACAGCCTCAGAACTTGACTTTATTTGAAAATTGGTTCTTTGCAGATATAATTAGTTAAGATGAGGTCACACTGGATAAGGGTGAGCACTAAATCCAATATGACTGGTGTTGTTAAAAGAAGAGGGAAATTTGGACCCAGAGACCAGACATGGAGGGAAAATGGCCATGTGAGGACCGAGGCAGAGATTGGAATTATGAGGCCACAAGGTAAGGAATGCTTAGGGCCACAAGAAGCTGGAAGAGGCACGGAGGGATTCTTTCCCATGCCCTCAGAGACGCATGGTCCTGCCGATTGCTTGATTTCAGATTTCTGGGCTCCAGAACTATAAGAGAACACACTTCTGTTGTTTTATGCCACCCCGTTTGTGTTAATTTGTTATGGCAGTGCTAGGAAACTAATGCAGCAAAAACTAATTCAAATTTGTTTAAAATGCTATGCAGAAAAAAAACAACCAAGCAAACAAATTAAAAACCCACAAGTGTGGCTGCATAGCAAGTGCCTGAAGCATAGGTATTCTGTGTTGTTTGAAAAGAGGTTTATATTTTCCAGGTACATTATCAGTAGAAAAAGTTGGTATTTTCACACAGAAAATTAACTGGCTAAAATATTCTTGTCACTTCACCTTTACAAGATGAAAACTACAGGTGTACCTGAAGCTACAGCCAAAACTTTCCTAAGAAAACAGCTTTGGATCCGCTTAAGCCCATTAATATGTACATCATTAAAGCTACAGTTTTCCATAGAGAAGAAAATGGTGTCCTAAAAATTCCCAAGGACAATAATTACAAATCAGTGACCTTTAAATGGCTACTACAGCACATTTGTTTTTGAGCAGACTTCATGCTGATTGGCCTACCAAGATCAACTATCTGCAAAATGTTCCCTGAGAAGACTCTATTAATTGAACCATGAAATGGAGTTATTTAGAATTGTCTGTGCAAGTGAGAATGAATATCTGCATAAAATAATCATTTTGTTTCTGCCACTAAAAGCAACACTCAAGATTCCAGTCTGCTTGGCCTGAGTCAAATTACTAAGTATTTTGGTGATGCTTCTCAGAGATTTGTCTCTTGCCCTCCCAATTGAGTTGGCCCTCCTGAAGGCATAGATCAAAACTATTTTCTTGAGGGTGCTCTGGAAATCTGCAGGAAGAGAGTTCCAATTCTACTCAAGTACATTGATGTAGACATAGACAAAATTAACAGACAATGGAGACTCTCTCGTGCTCTAAGTCAATCAGGAAAAAGGAAAGAAAAAGATATTTAATGTCTACTGCCTAACAACGTCACACTGGTAAAAATGTGCAGATTGGTAAAGATAAGAAGGTGATGTCCCACCAAGTTACAAAAAGAAAATGCATGAAAAGAATGGATCCTCCACTAGAGCTCATGACCTCAGCACAGGCAGAGATGTCTGTCACGGATCCAACCACATTCATAAAGAAAACAACCACAAAGCCTGAGGTCACTTCAGAGATCGGTTGATCAGAACGAAGATTGGCAAGCTGAATTTTAGCAAGAACCACCTCAGAGGACCATGGTCCTCAGCAATGCCAAGAGCCACGTCATTAGGGACAAAGTTGCCACATTGTCTATAGCTTCTAATGAGGCCACATCAGGACTAGTTCCTCAAAGTTGAATATAACACCCAAGACTCCGAAAATGACAAATAAGAGAAATATAAGGAGGAAAAAGACAAAGAGAGGAAGGAATAAAAGAAAAGAGGGTGAGAAGGAAAAGAGAGATAATTTATCACTATATTAATGTGTGCATTCTCTGTCTACTTTCCCTTTCTCAGTCTTTCAAGCAGGTATCAATGCTCTTAGTATTTCCTGTCTAGACATTTTTGCAGGGCAGGAAATATAAGTTAATAGAAACCAGTGATTACCTCTGTCTTTTTATAAGTAGAAGATTATATACAAGATGTTGCTCAGATTATCGGGTTCTCTACTGGGATAGCAAGAAAGGCATGCATTTTTTAATTTGTGACTGCTCCAAATAATGAGAAGGGTTGGCAATTTATGGATTATCCATTCATTGAAGAACCCTAACTCAACAGTAACACGCTAGGGAGATTGTGTGAAAAACAAAACAGAAAGTATGGCTATATACTCACCCAACCGTAATCTACACACCCTTCCTAAACTACAGAGACCAAAAAGCCAAAATCTACATTTCTAAGATTCCCTTGCAGATAGTGTATCCTTATGATGAAGGTTAGGAAAGCAGATGCACCTATGTTAGTTTGTGGAAGGTTGACGTGAGCAAAGCAATATGGCAAAGTGAAATTAGCTCTTTCGAGGCAGCTATGGTGGATGACACACTGTCATGTCCCTGAGCTCTAGGTGTCAACCATCAGACAATCATGGCAGTGGGCTTCCTGTTAGGATAGTCCCACAGTGTGGGCATTTCTCTGACTGTACGGCATCTATGCTCATTACCTTGGCACCTCTGGAAATTCTACAACTTCCTATTGACATATGATGTACCCTTTTTTCCTTAAACTGTCTGGAGCCAATTATTTTACCAGCAACTCTGAAACCCAAATTATATAAAGGCCAAGACCTCAGTAGAGAGGATTTCTCCTAGGTTTGACAAGATGGGAATGTTACACTCTAGGCACATGGCCTCTCGGTCTCACTGAAAAGCATGGAATTAACAAAATATCAAGACAAGAAAATACTCTGCAGACTGGGGCAGCATTCTGTTAGTAACCACAGTCTGACTAGCTGACATTGATCAGAGGGGCCTCTGTGGCACACCTTAGAACTTTGGCACAAACCTGAGTGAGGGAGAGGGTTGAATAACAATGACAAGATTGAACTTCCTGCTATTTAAGTATGCTGGAACCTATACATTAAGTTAAAATTGATTTAAACAAAAATGAGAAATAGTATTTCTTACACTTCTGAGTTAATCAAGTAATATATATCTTAATCAAGTAATATATATATATCATATATAAGATAATGATAATTCTAAAAATATTCTAAAATTATCTAAATAATTCTAAAAATATTTATAGATAGCACAATTTGACTGGTGCAACATCTTCTTTTATGTGATCCAGACTATCAGTATCCCCACAAAACACAGAACATTATTCACCTGTATTTGTTAGCTTAGAGATAACCATGAAGTAGGAAACTCAAATTAAGGAAATGCAGGAAACAACTATGAGCATCAAGTTAAGGTAGAAATAATAAGATAAGAGATTTGACTGAATAGGAATGTAGAAAGTCAGATATTTTTGCAAAACATAAAACTTATGTGATATTCAGAACTAAGGAATAGTTACTAGGAAGAGTCTGATTCCATTTGTTATCTTAGATGCAAAATTGATATTCTGCTCGTATGAAAATTATTCTTTCAGAGGAAGTACATTTTTAAAATCTTGTCAGTACTAATTGAATGAACTCAGTGTTCCTAGGAATTATAGTTTCAATACTAAGATTAACTTCCTCATCCTTAGACCCAGATTCTCACATCAATCTAAAGTAGTATCTAGAGGAGAGAGGAAAATTGTTTTGGGGAAAGAAATGCAGTTTTCTATTGTATCTCAGTTATTTTTTTCCATATATCCTAAATAAAATTGAGTCTAGTCCATAGAACACTACAATGAGATTGACAAATGTTTCTTTTCTGATGATAAAGTTTTAAAATTCAATGAAAATATATGCATATCAATGAACCAATTTTTTTTTCATTCAACATTTTTACTAAGGGACTACTACTTGCCAGACACTGTTCTTGCTTTCACATACACACACACACACACACACAAACACACAATATCAGGTGGTAATAAATTCTGTAAAGAAAAGAAAAACAGGTAAAGGACCTGACAGAACAGTCATGAGGAGTGCTTTCACATACACTCACACACATAAGTTAGTGTGTTGATGGTCAGGGTAGGCCTTACTGATGAGATATTTGATCAATGACCAAAGTGAACTTAAGGCATTAATTATGAAGATGGTTTAGAGAAAATCGTGGCAAGCAGATGGGATAAAATGCAAAGATCCTGGGGCAAAATAAGTCTGTTATGTTTGAAGGATAGCATGAAGGCCAATGTGACCAGAGCACATTGAGGGGAAATGAAGTAGAAGATGAAGGCAGAGAGATAGCAAGGACCAGACCACGTAGGTCATGGGGCGGTCTTGAATATTATGATGAAAAAGATGAGAAGCCTTTAAAGAACCTTGAACTGAGGAGTGATATATTGTGACTTGTGTAAGGAAGAGGGAATCAGGCTGCTGTGAGCATCAGAGATTAAAGAGGGCAAATGTAAAGCAGGTAGAACAGTTAGAGGACACTGCAATAATTAAAGAAAGAATTGTAGTTGCTTGAAACAGGGTGGTTATGGTGGAGGTAGTGACTTGGGATATATTTCAAAGATAGAACAAATAGTATTTCCTGATAGGGTGTATCACTTAGTTATAAGGAGAAAGAGAAATGAGGCAATAGATAGAGAGAAAAGTGAGGGAAAAAGAGAGTTTTTAATCCTGTATAAAATTTGCTTTTAAAAAGGGAACGTATTTGTATTTTTATAAGGAAGATCCAACAAATAAGGAAAAACTAAGATTCAAAAAGAAAAGGAGGGATGGTTGGAGAGATTTCCTAGAATAAGTGACAGGTAATTTGATCTAGCAGACAATTGTATGATTTAATCTTAGATAAGAACATTAACTGGCCATGCTTTGTAACAGGAGAGAAAGGAGAGCAAGCCAGTATCAATGAGTAAATCTGAGGTAAGGGAATTCTCTTCTGATGGCTTATATTTTGTCAATGATAAGAGAATCAAGGATTACTAGCTGAGAAAAAAGAGGATAGTTTAAGTATTGGAAGTTAGCAATGAGAAGAGAAGGAATGGAATTAAAATAGTGGTTCCTTATAAGATCATAGTGAATTAAAAAAAAAAAAAAAATCTGAGCCTCCCCATACATACTTAAAAAACTATACATATCTAAAAAAGGATCAAATAAAACCATCCATAAACCATAACTACAACATATCTAGAACAAAGAAAATACTACAGGCATCAATTTACATATATGTGGTAATTAACATCTGATACAAGCAGAGTCAGCTCAAAGACAGAGTCAGAGTCCATTCAGAGACTGCCAGAGTCCTTAAAGAAAACAGAATAAGAGAGTAGGTGTTGCCAGTCAGGAACCGGATCCGTGAAATGTGTGCTGCAGATGAGAAAGAAAGAATAAGACAAAGAGAAGAAAAACTGGGATCAGGGGACTCTCCATCCGATATGTAGAGAAGAGCCCAGCCACCTCATAAAGTGTGGCTTTTATTTGGCTTTATAACAAAGAAAATATTTGTGAGCATGTGCAAGGGTAAAAGATACTTAACAGTTACATTTTGCTGAAATTAGCAAGTCTTAAAGGTCAATGACTCAGCTATTTTACATTTCTGTAATTCATAGGCATTGTCTCAGGATGTTTCCCCACCCAGCTCCTATTAGCATGAGACTGGAGAGCTTGTTTATTACATTTCAAGGTGACCTGCTTTCTGTCAGTAGTCATGGCCTTTAATTGAAACTCCATCAAGTAGGGGCCTATCAGTAGCATAAAATATACCCAGAAAGAGAGAGCCTCACCGTGAGTAGGGAAATATTTAGAAATTGTCTAAAATTTAGTAAATCAGAGCATGGACATGAAAGGTATCAAAAAGAAGTGAAAGGAAATTTCTCGCAGGAGGTTGTAATCTTAGGAAGACAATGTGTTTTTGGGAGAAGGAGGCAATTTGGAAGACAAGTTGTCATACAGAGATTTGATGATGAAAAAGAGAAGGAAGCAAGAAGTAGAAATTCAGGATCCTACAAAAATATAAGAAAATCATAAAATCAGAAGAGACACCAACCTTTTCAATGCAAAAAATGAGCCATCTCTGTAAGAAAGAAAAGAAAACCATGCTGTACTTCAATGAGCCAAAGAATAGATTGCTCTAGAATTAAGAAATGTACTAATTCACTCAACCTTTCAAACCCGATTACAAAGAATTACCTCTTATTGTTTGTCCAGGAATATAATCAGCATTTGAAAATGAACAGACAATGGAATTACATCTGAACAAAACTACTATCAGATGGAAATATTTCTTCAACATCAAATCATTTTAGTGAATAAAATTTTCCTTCTCCCCTCGAAATAAATATGAAATGAGATGCAAACCGCACTGTACCACTTACTCCAAAATGAAAAACAAAAATCTAAAATGAAAACACTTAATAGAAATAAGTAGAAATCAAAGTATTAAATAGAATTTGTCCAGATCAGAAAGAGAAAAAGAAGTAAAAATTATTTCAGACATGAAGACCAATTACAGGATACCTAAATTAGAATAGAACAATTATAACTATATAAAGGACACTGAGTAGAAGAATGCAAAAATCCAAAATAATAAAAACAACATAAAGATGTTTAAAAGACTCATAGACAAAATGATGCATATAGGAGACAGACAAGGAAGATCCAAAATATGTATAATTGGTGTACCCCAAAATGCAAAATAATGCAATGGAACAGAATAAATATTTAAAACTACAATCCAAGAAAATTTTCTGCAAATAAAGGAATACCTGAATATAAATAGTATGCAGATATACCACTGAACTGGAAAAATTTACAAAGAATTTGAGACATAATCTGTTAAACCTATTAGGCTACAAAGATGAAAAATAATCCTCTAGGCCTTACAGCAAAAAGAACAATTGCTGAAGAAGATTGTGGGAAGATGGCACAATAGGAAGCTCCAGGAATCAGTCCTTCCACCAAAACAACTATTGATCTTGCAGGAACTGTCTGCATCAATTATTTTTCATCTCCAGAATCTAGTAGAACACCATACAGCATCCAAGGAAGAGCTGGAGGAAGAGACTATTAAATTCCCTTAACAACCAGTGAATCTCAACCTTCCTGCAGTGGCTTTCTCCCAGCTTCCTGTTAGGCAGCAGTGGGGAATGTAGCTAGGGTTTCTGGTGCAGCACAGCTCGCTAGTAGCAGGGTGACATAAAGACCTAGTCCTCCAGCCTCTGGGAGTATGCAGACTGATCACTAATCATTGCTTTGGGTCAGTTACTTCAAATCCTTGAGAGCAAGCTCCGAGGATATCCATTGTTCCAAACCTCCTTAGGGAAAAGTGGCAGAGGAATCCTAAAGACAGGGCTGCATTAAATAGGCAAGAGCTGACACAAGAAAAGCCATAAAAGAAAACACAGAAGAGTTACTGGACCCCGTGCTGTCTATCCACCTTCCACAATGTGGGATACAGCCAGCTTGCACTCTCATTGTGTGATCCTGGCACTGTTCTATGGAATTTGTCCCAGGCTCACCTTCTCAGAGTTTGTCCTGAGAGCAGAGAAGCCACTTACAGACAGCTGGGACAGTGTGAGAAACAATTAAGTTATATAAGAGAGCACCCAGAAGGGAGTGAAAGTATATTTCAAATGGAGAAGGGAGTAGAGGGGGGAATTATTTTAACTCCTGTAAACTGTACATAAGGGAATTCCTAAGGCCACCAGCAAGCAGAAGCCCAGGAAAAGAAGCAGGCTCCATGGCTCCACACAGACTCAAAGACAGGGACTACCTTGCACTTCACATTGGCCTCTGACTGATGTTATAATAGGAACACTAAGCTCTGAAAGAGACCAAGAGGCAAAACAGGACCAATTTGCTAGGAATTTTTATTTTTTATTTTATTTATTTATTTATTTATTTATTTATTTATTTATTTATTTATTTTTTGCCTTTGGTTTACTTGTTTTGATTAGCTTCTGGCACACAAGAAAATCTCTGTCATATCACTAGCTGGACACAAATTTAGAAATAAAGAGCACTCAGGGACCACAAAAACAAAATCAATACTTTAAAATATTAAAAAGATTTTTTTTTAAAGTTTACAAGAAGAACAAAGAAACAGAAAATGAAGGTCAATGCAAAAGAACAAGATAAAAATTCAGAAACCATCAATGAAGAGGACTACATTTTAGACATACCAGACAAAGACCTTTTAACAAATGATCCTCAATAATCTCAAGGAGATAAAGGAAAATACAGGGGGAAAAAACTAAAGGATATGAGGAAAACAATGAATCAACAATTTGGGGATCTCTTTGAGATTCTGTCTTAATTTGAGTCTTTTTTGGACCCTAGAAAATTATGTTCTTAAGCTAAACCATTCCTATGCATGGAAATGTATTATATGTGGAGTCTTGATCAGCTTCAGGTAAGGGAACCTTTGATGAAATCACTTTTGATTAGATCACTTCAGTTAAGGAACTTTGATTAGATTGCAGGACAGAAGGTAGGCCTTAATCCTTTATTAATTTCCCGTATGAATGGAGGAGAGGGGAGAGGAAAAGCCACCATGTGAGAGAGGACTCCAGGATCGCCTGCAACATAGAAAGACAGAGAAATCCTGAGAAGCTGAGAGGGAGGTTGGAGGCTGGAATCAGCAGAGCAGCCTGAAGCTGAAGCCATGAGTCCTTGATGAGAGGGGATAGATGAGTCATGTGCCTGATCACCCACAGCTGAACTTCAGGAAGAAAGTGATTCTGGGAAAGAAGACAGAGACCTTAGCAGAGACTGGTTACCATTTTGCTTGTCCTGTGTCATGAGTCCAGGACTGCCAGCAGCCAACCTTTGGTGAGATAACATCTCTGATGATACCTTGATTTGGATATTTTCAATTATGGAACTATTAAGCTTTTACCCTAATAATTTCCCATTATAAAACCCAACCCATTTCTGGTCTATTGCCTTGGCAGTCTTTAACAAACAAACAGATTCTAAATAGGAACCAAACATAAATAAGGGCCTTGAAGTCCACAACCATGAAAAATTCCTTAAAAGTTTCCCATAGCAGACTGGAGGTGGCAAGAGAAGGAATCCATGATCTGAAAGACAAGGCAATTGAAATGATTCAGGCTGAGAAGCAGAAATTAAAAAAAGAATAAAAAAGAGCAAACAGAGCATAGGAGACCTTTGGGACTTCATCAAGCTGGGCAATATTATGATAGTCCCAGAAGGAGAAGAAAGAGAAAAAGGATCAGAAGGAATATTTAAAGAAATAATGTCAGAAAACTTCCTAAATTTAATGAAAGACATGAGTATTCATATTCAAGAAGTCCAATGAACATTAAACAGAAAAAACTCAAAGCAAACCACACCCAGAAAAATAGTATCAAACTGCCCAAGGACAAGGAAAGATTTCTGAATGCTGCAAAAGAAAAGCAATAAGTTATGTTAAAGGGAATCCCAAGAAGATTAAGTGCCAACTTCTCAGCCAAAGCCATGGAGTCAAGAAGGCAGTAATAAAAAATATTTTAAGTGCTGAAAGAATATTATTGCCAATCAAGAATTTTATATCTGATGAGGCTTTCTTTAAAAGATGAGGGAGAGATTAAGACATTCCCAGGTAAACAAAAGCTAAGGAAATTCATTACCACTAGACCTGCCCTACAAGCGATGTTAACCAGGGTTTTTTAGCCTGAAAGGTAAAGACACTAAACAGTGGATAAAAGCATATTAAAGAAATAAAGACCTATGTTAAAGATAACCATAAGAGTAATTATACATGCCAACACTATTGAATTGTATTGTGGACTATAACTCCATTTCTTATAGTTGCTAAAATGAAACGCATAAATCTATGACTTTGGACATACAATGCACAAAGACATAATTTGTAACAAGTATGAAAATGTGGGGAATGGAGGGGTATAGGAACAATGCACACGTGTGCTATTGACATAAGTAGGTATCAAATCAAATATGATTTTTATAGATTTACGATGTTAAATTTTAATTTCATGATAACCACAAAAGAAAATACATGAAAAATATATTCAGAACTAATTGAAAAGGACACAAAATGGGTGCAATACAAAAAATCCATTATGAAAGTAGGCATTAACAGAAGAACTAAAGATCAGAAAAGATATGACTTACAAAGACAAAATAGCAAAATGGCAGAAGAAAATCCTGCCTTATCAGCAGTTACTTAAATCAAAATGTATTAAACTCTCTAGTCATAAGGCAAAGATTGGCAGAATGGACAAAAAAGCATAATCCAACTATCTGGTGTTTACAACAGACTAATCTTATGTTCAAAGACATAAGTAGGTTGAAAGTGAAAAGATGGAAAAAAATAGTCCATGCAAGTATTAACCAAAAGCTATCTGGAGTAGCTATACTAATAGCAGATAATACAGACTTTAAGTAAAAAATTGTTACAAGTGACAAAGAAGGTCAATCCACTGATAAAGGGGTCAATCCAACAAGAAGACATAATAATTACAAATATATGCACCTAACAGCAGAACCCCAAAATATATGAAATAAAAAGGGAGAAATAGTTCTACATTAATAGTAGGAAATTTCACTATACTACATTCAATAATGGATAGAACATCTATACAGAAGATTCATAAGGAAGTAGAAGATTGAAAGATATTCTAAACCAACATATCCTAAGAGACATATATACAACACTCTACGGAGCAGCAGCAAAATACACATTCTTCCCCAGTGCATAGGGATCATCTTCTCTAGTGCTCATGTACACTCCATATGTTAGGTCACAAAACAAGTCTAATAAATTAAAAATTATTAGAAGTATACAACGTATCTTCTCTAACCACAGTGGAATGAAGATAGAAATCAACAATAAAGGGAGAATTGAAATATTCACAAATATGTTAAAGTTGAGCAATTGCAATGTACTCAAACAACAAATTGGTCAAAGAAGAAATCACAAAGGAAATTAAGAAATATGTTGATATGACTAAAAACTGAAAATACAACATACAAAACTTATGGGATGCAGAAAAGGAAGTGCTCAGAGGGAAATTTATAGCTCTAACTGCTTATATTTAAAAAGGAAGAAAGATCTCAAATCAGAGACCTAACCTCAAAAAAGGAGGCTCTAGAAAAAAAGAGCAAACTAAACCCAAAGCAAGCAGAAGGAAGTAAAATAGATTAAGATAAATGAAATAAAGAATAAACAATAAAGAGAATAAACAAACCCAAAACTTGGTTCAATGAAAGATCAATAAAATTGACAAAGCTTTAGGTAGACTGTAAACTAGTCTGTTCTTCTGGGTGCGCCGCCCTTTGATTGTTTATCAGAGAGGCCTCTGATAAAGTTTACTTGATAAAATCAATTTAGGGCTTTTGATTGGGCTACATCAGTAAGGTTTAGCTCGAGCTGAGTCCCCGCCCCCTTGGTTGGCCTATATAAATGGACACCCTCACAGAAGAGGAAAGAACTTTGTCAGTTTTGATCCTGGAGCCCTGAGAAGAGATGAGCCATTACCCTGATAGTTTGCAGCTGAAGAGAACAGAGTCGCTGAGCAGCTGAGAAGGCTCAGAAAGAAACGAGCCCTATGCTGGACTGATAAAGGAAGCCTTGAGAGACAAGCCCTATGCCAGCCTACAGCTGAGATCAGAAGAAGCTGGGCCCATGGAGCCTTAAGAGGAAGAAGAAAGGAGTGACGAGGCAGAGATCGCCCGCCAACTTGCTTCAACACATGACAGCTGACTTTGGTGAGAAAGCAGCCTTAAGTTGGACTCTTTAGGGCAGGGGTTCTTAACAAGGGGTCTGTGAGCTTGAATTTAAATTCAAAAAAACATTATTCTTGTGGGGACATGTTGGTCCAGCTGTGATATATTTATTAAATAATATACAGTATAGTGTGGACTTGGTAAGGGGTCCGTGGTTTTCACCTGATTGGCAAAGGGGTCCATGGAACAAAAAAGGTTAAGAACCCCTGCTTTAGGGCCTTGTAACTGTAAGCCTTTACCCCAAATAAATACCCTTTATAAAAGCCAACAGATTTCTGGTACTTTGCATCAGCACCCCTTTGGCTGACTAATACAAGAGGGCACAAATACTAAAACTCAGAAATGAAAAGGAGAATATTACTACTAACCCCACAGAAATTTTAAAAAGGCTATAAGTGGATATTATGAAAAACCATACAGCAACTAATTAGATAACCTAGATTAAATGGATAAATTCTTAGAAATACACAAACTACCTACACTGACTCAAGAAAAATAAAAGATCTCAACAGACAGAATAGTAAATCAAAATGTCCCAACGAAGAAAAGCCAAGGACCAGACAGCTTCGCAGGGAAATTTTACCAACCATTCCAAGAATTAACACCAATCTTGCTCAAACTCTTCCAAATAATTGAAGAAGAGGGAACACTCATAACTTATTCTATGAGGCCAATATCATCCTTAAACCAAATCCAGATAACAATATCAAAAGAAAAGAAAATTACAAACCAATATCTATTAAAAAATCCTCAGCAAAATACTAGCAAACTGAATCCAACAGCACATTAAAAGAATTATACACCATGCTTTGGAATTTTTATCACAGGTATGCAAGGGTTATTAAACATAAGTAAATCAAAAATTCTAATATACCACATTTACAGAAAAAGGAAAAATAGATGATAATCTCAATTGATGCACACAAGGCATTTGACAAAATCTAGCTCCACTATAAAAACACTTAGAAAACTAAGAATAGAAGAAAACTTCCTCAACCTGATAAAAGACATATATGAAAAGCCACAGCTAACATCATACTCAGTGGTGAAAGACTGAAAAATTTACCCCTAAGTTTAAGGGCAAAGCAATGATACCCAATGTCACCACTGTTTTTCAACATCAAACTGAATTTTCTAGGTAGAGTAATTAAGCAAGAGAAAGAAATAAAAGGCATCCATATTTGAAAAGAAGAAGTAAAACTTTCCCTATTTGCAGATAACATGATCCTATATGTGGAAAATCCTTAAGAATTCACAGCAAAGCTACTAGAACTACTAAACACATTCAGCACAGTGGCAGGGAACCAGATCAACATGCAATAATCAGTAAGGTATCTATACGCTAGTTATGAACAATTTGAAGATGAAATCAATAAAATATCAATTTGCAGTAGCAGCTAAAGATTTAAATATCTAGGAAAAAATTTAATCAAAGTTGTAAAGGCCGTGTACGCAGAAAACTACAAGACATTGCTCAAAATCAAAGAAGTCCTAAATAACCCAAAGGTCAGTCTGTGTTCATTGATTGGAAGACAAAATACTGTTAAGATGTCAATTCTAGCCAAAGAAATTTACAGATTTAATGCAATCCCAATCAAATTTCCAACAGCCTTCTTTTCAGAAGTGGAAAAGCCAATCACTGAATTTATGTGGAACGGAAAGGGGTCTCAAATATCCAAAGCTTTCTTGACAAAGAAGAACAAACTTGGAGGATTCACACTTCCCAAACTTAAAACCTATTACAAAGTCACAGTAATCAAAACAGCATGGTACTGGCATAATGACAGACATATAGACCCATAGACTTGAATATTTTTGGTCAATTGATTTTTAACAAGGGTACCAAGTCCATTTAATTGGGAAAGAATTGTCTCTCGAACAAATGGTGCTAGGAAACTGAGTGACCATATGTAAAATATATGCCATGAGCATGGATTGGAAGATGCAATATTGTAAAGATACCACCACCCCCCTCAACCTATCCACATAAGCCCAGTAAAATGCCAGCAGGTCTGTGTGTGTGAGTGTGTACATTATATTTTATATACCCAAAGTGGAGAATATACTTCCTTCTTAAGTGGGCATAGAACATGCATTACAATTAACCATATATTAAGTCACAAAGGAAACCTCAATGAGTTTCCATAGGTGAAAATAAAACTCAATACAATGCATTAACACTAGAAATTAAAAATGAAACTAGATGAACTTTCCCTAGAAATTTAAAAACTAATTATTAAACAGATTGTTGGAGGTTGAATCATGTCCCCTAAAAAAGGCATGTTGAAGTCCTGATCGCTGGTTCTGCGAGTCTGAACCCATTTGTAAATAGGACCTTTGAAGATGTTATTAGTTAATGTGTGCCCACACCAAATGAGGGTGGGCCTTACTCCAATATGGCGGAAGTCTTTATAAGCAAAAGAAATTAGACACAGAAAGGGAAGCCATGGAAATCATCCAGAAGCTGGAAGCCAACGGACCCTGGAAGAGAAAGGAGAAGACACCACAGTGTGCATTGCCATGTGACAAAGAGCCCAAAGAGCAATGGAAAAGCCAGAAGATACTGACTCTGGGAGGAAGTAAGTGTTTTGCCTCTGAAACTATGACCCAATAAATTTGTGTTGTTAAGCCAACCCATTGTAGGGTATTTGTTTCAGCAGCTAGGAAACTAAGACACAGATCTGGGGTAAAAGGGGAAATACAAATTAAAACTGCACAATTTCTAAATATAAATTTGGTAATGAGAACACTACATATCAGAATATATAATACAATTAAAGTTACCAGAGAAAAATTCATCTCTGATACATCATCTTTATATATCGATAAAAATAAAGAATTAAATGAATTAAATTTCCTCCTCAAAAAGCTGGGAAAAAGTACAATGTAAACCAAGAGCGAGAGACAGAAGTCAGGAAATAATAAAAGATAAGAGTGGAAATTGCTGAGGTAGCAAAGAAGAAAACCAAACAAATAAATGGAAATGTTGTTCTTCCGCAAAAGCAAATAGAATCGACAAATCGCTACATAATATAATCAAGGGAAAAAAATGAAGTAAACAGATATTCACTAAATAAGTAAATATCAAGAAGAAATAACCACTATGGACTAGAGTGGACTTACTGGTATTCTACTATAGACATATTGTGATTCTAGCATTGGAAGAAATTACAACATTGATGTGGAGGCAGTGACTACTGGAGGCTCTGGGAGCAGGGAGAGGGAAAAACAATCGTAATATGGGGGCTTTTTCGAGACTTGGGAATCGTCCTGAATAACACTGGAATGAAAGATATAGGCCATTTTATATCATCACATAACATGCAGAACTGTGTGGGAGAGAGTGTAGACTACAAGGTGAACTATGGCCCACCCTCAGTGGCAAAGCCCCAGGATGAGTTTATCAATTGCAATGAATGTGCCACACTAATGAAGGGTGTTTTTGTGAGAGGGTGTGGGAGGGTGTGGGAGGTGTGGGGAGTGGGGCATATGGGAATCCTTATATTTTTTGTGTAACATTTATGTAATCTAAGTATCTTTTAAAAAATATTTAAAAATTATTATTAGAAAAGGAGATATAACCACTGAATATAAGACATTTTTTAAAATGTTGAGACACTCCTGAACATCTCAAAATGTTGACAACCGAGATGAACTAGACAAAAGCGACCCTACTAAAGATAGAAAGCAAACATTAACTACAAACTCCTTAAAAAGCACCAAGTCAAGATTGTTTCACAGAAGAATTCTTTGCGATCAAATAATCCTAATTTGTTTTAAATGTAAGGAAAGTGGCTAAAATTTTTTATGAAATAAACATGACTAATACTTATATTTGATGATAGCACAACAAAGAAAACTACAGATTGATCTTTTTATGAATTCAGTGCAAAAATTCTAAATAAAATAATGCTAAAATGGATCTAACAGATCATTAAAAACAAAACATATCATGTTGGAATAGGATTTATTTCAGAAAAGCAAAGATGATTCAATTCAGGAAATTTATGAATATACTTTATAGCACTGTTAGATCTAAGGAAAAAAATTTCTAATTTCTCTATGTGTGCTGAAAAGACCTTCAAAAATATAGCATTCTTTCCTAATTAAGTAATAATAAAAGAAAACCCCATACAATAGGACCTGATGTATACTTCCTTTTCATGATTACTCATATATGACAATACATGGCAAAAATCCCATAGGAAAAGCCAAAAGACATGATACATCAAGAGAAGATATTTAAATTATTTCACAGATAAAATTGTAATAGTATCAATATTTAAAAGCTATCAAAAATCAAGAAAAAAAGAGAAACTTTTAGACACATGAGGAAATATATGATTAGTGTTGGGGAACTATATTTAAACACAAAATCTCCTATCAACCCAGAAAACCTTTCCACAGAAATAGAAGAGATAGAAAACAGTTTTCTTATGAAATAAGCAATAAGCCAGAATATGATGTCTATCATAGACAACTCACTAAAATGACTGCAAAGGCAGACAGAAAGTGTACACTTTTATAGAGCCAAGCAGATGCAACCTGTTACATACATGTTTTCAAGATATGTGATAACAAGCCCTCAAGTAGGAGAACCTGACAGCATTATTTATCATACTTAGTTCATCCTAAACTCACCTGGTATTTGGGGTGACCATTTGTGTTTTTCTCCAGCTGCAAGCACAGAGTAGGTGGCAAATTTGACTTAACCAGGGCTATGGTTTCACCTGGAGGAGTTGACATGAAATGATCCACAAACAGGTTAAGAGTGTATGAATGGGAGAGATTTTCTCGAGGGACCACTGGAATGAAGGCTGGTAGGGATCACGAGCTATGGTTCTGGAGCGTGTTTCTCAGTCCAATTTTCTACCCACTCTGTCTTCCAGACCAATAAATCTGCCTCTCATCGAGTATCTGGACCTCAAAGTGATTCTCTCTTCTAAAGGTCTAACTGGACTGCCTCTTCTCTGGACGTTATTCATCTTCTTAACTGTCTTCCTATTATTTGTTCCATTCTTCATTTCACCCTCGGAATGAACCTTCAAAAGAACAACTCTGATCATTTCCATTTCTGTAATTTCTTTCCATCCAACAACAGAATTGAAACCATGAGTGGGAAATACATCCCCAAGCCATTTCCATGATGGACAGACTTTGGGTGGAGAATTTTTAAATTTAGGTATTTCAGTAACAATAACTACTACTATCATCACCACCACTTCAAATCCACTCTCTAACTGACCCCACCAAAAAAAAGTTAAGACAAATGAGGTAATAAAAACAAAAACTGTAATTGTGACCCTCTGCAGAGATTGGGATTTTTCAAAACATATACTATATATAAAATATCAACACATAGAAGAGGTTGGGTGATGGGAAATTTACATTTACTCTGTGAGTGTTTATATGTATTTTGTTTTGGAGAATATTGGGAGGAGCAGTGGGTGGTAAAAAAAAAAAAAAAAAATAGAAAGAAAGAAAAAGTCCCATTTCTGTGTTGTGTTGCCTACTGCCATCAATGACAGCCAACAATCTCAGCTACAAATTTCCAGTTATGGGCTCAGGGTGGTTAGCCCCCAGTGATTACATAGGGTAATATTGTGTGCTGCATTTCTTTGGCTTTTAGTGGCAAAGCCTTTGATTTCACTCTAGTGGTGCTAATTAATTATGCATTACAATTGCCAAGTAAGAGAAAGATTTTATCCTAAATGTACAGAGACATAGAAAAGGTTAAGTAACCTTATCAAGGTCACACAGCAGGCTATCAACAGAACCAGGCATGAGTCCTTTGAATATTCACCAGTGGAATATTTAATATGAAAAACAAGTTTTCCCAAAGCGCCATCCAATGTAATGAACATTGCATTTTCTATGTGGAATGAAAAATGAGAATGCTCTGAGGGAAAACAGTGAAATGACTCACTGTTGGTTCTAGCTGAAAGAAAAACAATTGCTACAAATGTCCGTTTTTCAATCCACTTTCTGAAGAAATACCAAAAACCTCTTATAATTTGTAAGGTTAAGGCATCCCACACAATTATAAATGGTCCATATTTAAAAAAGCCCTTTGCTGTGCTTGGAGTCAAAAGATCTGGGTTTGAGTTCTGACTTCAATTACCACCCACGTAACCTCGGACAATCACTTACGCTCTCAGAGCCTCAACTCCATTATCCATAAAAATGAGGACAATAAGACAGTAATTCCCAGGGTTGCCTGGAGGGTTAAAAGGAATAAAAGAAATGAAAACTGTGCAGATTGCAAATTGCTACACAAATAGAAGGTATTATTATAGATAAAGGACACAAAAGTATTCTCACAGAACATGATAAATGTATAACGGCAACTTGGAATTTCACTTCGATTTTAGGTAGAAAAATTCCCGCCAAATGAAAATGGAGAGGTGTAGTCAGGAGCGTTTGGCTACTTTTAACGACGCTGGAAAAGTGTGGCCTTTTTTGGTCTGAACAAATCTCTCCCTTACTCACTGTCAGCCAGCCTAACATAACAAATCCTGAGGGACGTGCTGAACTCATCTGGCCAAGGTTTTCAGCTTAGGGCCAAAAATCTTGTGGAGCAAACACTCTGGCCTCTCAAAACCACAGTGGAATCATTAGTGTCTGGATTGAGTAGATGAGTCTCCAATTCAGGTTTTATTGCACGCAATACCTTTGATATATTTTTCATGTTCACTACATTAAACATTAATATGTGAACGCCGTGATAAAGGGTGCAGTTTTTCATTAAACAAATAAATAGGCACTGAACTTGAGCAAAAAAAGAGAGACATTTTAAATTAGATTTCATTTAGGGAGAAAAATAAACCAGTGTTTTCATTACACTTACGAGTTATAGACATGACTTAAAGGAAGAGCTGAAAAGGTCAGTTGGAGGGAATAAAATCCTTGACATGTCAAATAAAGAAAATCATTCTTGCTTTTTCCCTTCTGAAACTTGTAATGCAATCAACACCAATCCTGCAGTACATGTTTCAGACAAAAGAAGCTTCAACTGAAAAGTGTAGGTGAATCACAGCTATAAAGAGAGCAAAATTCACATAAGTAAGAGCCCCCAAGATTTCCCAATGAACACTGTACTGTTGTTTTTTACCTTCTAAAAACTGCGAGATTACACTAAAATTAATAGCAGGGACATAAACTTAGCACATGCTACAAATTTTCTTCAGAAAAAAAATTGAAACATGTTGCCAATAGGAATAGCCCATCATTCCCTGATGGTAGTACTAAAATTTATTAAATGTATAACTCCATTTTAAACATGCTATTAAATCTGAGTAATTTTTAATAACAATCTTTCTCCCAAAAGGGGGATGCATAAAAGTGTTGTGTTTTTTTTTTGTCAGAAAATATAATCTATTTTTATTAAAATTGTTACATTCAGATGTGAACAGAGTTTATTTCTATTAATAAGACAGCACAATCATAACTGAAGCATTCTGATGATTTTAGAGCAAAAGAGACGATTTTGGAGTTTCCAGTGGAATTGACTGGGCAATTGCTTTGCCAGTATAACTTACATAGAGTGAGGTTAAATTTTAAATTGCTGAAAAGTTATGTGAACGTATGTGCAGGGATGTGAGGGTGGTGGAGAGTGTATGTGTATTTGTGTCCTGCTGGAAAAAATAGATGCTGTCCACAGCTTTCATGAAATACCTATAGCAGTTTTGTTCCATGCCTCACAGTCAGGGAAAATGGGAATAATTTTCAAAGGGAACTTGGATGGGTTGAAAGTGGTGGTAGGGAGTAGGGGGGGAGAATAGGGGAGACATTGGAAAAGAAGGCTTTTTTTCCTGAGAAGATGTTTTTTCTGAACCAAAGGAGTAGAGGTGAGTATGGAGGTACTAGGCAGGTTGGGGAAGCATCTCTGAGATAAGATCAATTCCATTTGCATCTGTAGGATGTGGAGGGTGCAAAGAAAGGATGGAGTTGAAAATGACGTTAGTGTTTCATGCTTAGGATTGGGTAGGAAAGTGAAACCACCAAGAGGATTAAAATATGCAAAAAGAGCCATTCAAGGGAATGATCATAAATTCCATTTCCAGTGGGTTAAGTTTAAGGGTCAGCCAAATAGAGACAAAGTAGGTGTCTGGAACTGCAAATCTGGAGAGTTAGGGAAGGCTTTGGGCCGTGCTTCTGAAATGTTAATATATATCAGAATCACCAGGGGATCTTGTTAAAATGCAGATTCTGAGTCTATATTTCTGCGGTGAGGCCTGAGATTCTGCATTTCTCAACACCTCCCAGATGACACCAATGTTGCTAGTCCAGGGGCCACAGTTTGAGTGTCGAGGCTTTAATTACCAGGAGGAGTAACCTGTTCAAATTGGCTTGCTCACCTTTGGGAGAATGAGCCTCAAATATGGACAGGCTTGTTTCGCTGGCTGAGAGATAAGATTATATTATATACTACAGCTTGAGTTTGTTTTGTTTCATGTTTTACCTTCCATATGTCGACTCAATATATGAGGCATGAGTTTGAGCAATCACAAACAAAAGCATTCCATTTTAAATGACTGCATTTAATATATACATAACATGTGATTCAGTGAATTGTTATAACTTCCAAAACTGCAGTGCCTAGTCCGAGGACTTGGTGACAGTCAGGTTCCCAGATTTCCCTAAAGGAATCGTAGTTACCATTCCCAGTTTTGCCACCAGCTTGCTCTGTGACTCTCCTGACGACCCATTCCTCATCAATTAATTGAGGAATTTGACCTAGAAGATTTTTATTTTTATTTTGTTGTCTCATTTCCCCGTTAAACTTTGCACCTCTATCGAACCATTCATCTGAGCTGGCTTCTATTAACCACTTGTGCCTTCCTCTCTGCCCTTCTGTAAACTGCCCGACTGGGAAAGGCAGGGACAAGACCTGGTTCCGGTTTATGCTCAGCCCCCACCCCTTGGCACAGCCCTTTGCTCACAATAGCTACTCACTAAATATATGTCTGATTAGCTTCTAGCTCTAACATTTTATGATTTAACTTGGAAGTTAGCATCACTGTAAATAATGCCATGTCTTAGAAAAGATCACGCAGCTACTCAGATCCGTCCCTTCGCTGTGCAGCCATCTGTTCTGCGTGCGCCCCTCCGTGGCATGCAGGCTGGGGCCTCAGACTCAGGGCTACGTGATCAACTGCAGGCCTGAAGAGTCTGGACACCATGGCCGATTCCACCAAAATTAATTTGCATCGTTCTGGTTTATAATCTCAACAAGGAAAGAGAAGATCCAGAATCTGACCTTATGGTGCAAATACCATCCAAGTTGAAAGTAATTCTGCTCTGATCTCTGAGTTCAACCGAGAAATATATAGGCCATGGGTCTCAGTTGGCTACGAGACCTGCAGCATACCTATTTCCCTGTGAAGGACATTGCCTCTTATTTATCTGGGTAACTCCATTAACTGCAATAACCTGATACAGCCCTGCCAGCAGAAGGAACTTTCCATGCAGATATATTGTACCTACATTCACTCGTGCCCCGAATAAAAGTAGTTTTTAAGCAACATGTATATGCAAAGTTTTTGCCTTTGTTGTATTCCCCAAATATAGACTATGCCTTTTGCTGTACTCACCTTGACTTTGTCCCAGCCTTCAGGCCTATTACTTGGGCACCACGAGTCTCCTGTCTCAGCTGAGAACTTCAGTTCCCCTGTTGGCCCTCCTAAACACCCCCCACAGGAGAGTCTGTTCCTCTTGGCACTCACAAGCACCATCAGCTTCTTTGGGTACATCCCGCTCCTAACCCTTCCTGGCACTGTCGTCGCGCCCCTGTGAAGGAGCTCATTTCCCCAGTGTTCGGTGGCGGCCACCTTGGAAGAGGGGTTGTGTGCAGCACGAGGCACCACAAGCTGCTCATCCTGATGCTCTTCTGATGATCACAGCCAGAGTGACTCGTGAAAATGCCATCTGAACACCTTGGCATGGGAGTGCACTTCTCATCTGAGAATCCAGCATGGAGCAGCAGAGTCCTGGAGTGCAGCAGAACTAGATGGCTTTGCTCCTCGTAATATGATGACAAATCTAAACAGCCTGCACTAGGCCATTGCAAAGGATGCTCTTGGATTGAGTATGTTTGGAAACAATACTGACAATAACTTCTATTCTACAGTCAGTCAAGAGTAGGATGTGGGATGCACCCAGGGAGTGCAGGTGGCCAATACCACTGAGGGCTTATCAACAATGCTACTGAGCAAACGGGGGGGGTTCTCTGCCAGATGCCTTCCAAAGACACCAGGGTTTCAAAAAGAGAAAGAGTTTATTGCTAATCAGCAAAGAGATCAGATGGCCTATCAGCCTAAAATCTCTCTCTCAACTGCAGTCATTCTGATAGTTTTATAGTATCCAGAGACAGGCAGGTTTATGCTAATGAATATAGTGGCTTGAAATGGCAGCTTTAGAGATGATCTAATTATTGAGCATGTGCAGACTGATTCCATGAAGCCACTGAGCATGTCAGGTGGGCCAATTGTGGTAAGATCTAGCCTTGTCTAATAGGAATTGGAGTCGGTTACTTCTGGGCTGATTGAAGTTCCTTCATTAATATATGTTAGGGAGCTGTCTAGTGATCCTAAGACTTCAAAGTTGTAAAACAGGATGCGGGGGAGGGTGTAGGTGGGGACCAGTCACAGGGTTTTTACAATTACAAGATAAAGGTTGCATAGTGTCACAATCATTATCAAAGATCAAGGCACCTGGGTTCTAGCTGAGCAAATTTCAGTAATTTCAGGTATTTACTTTTGGCTCTTCTAAAATATATTAGAAAGTAAAAGGGCATCTACCTAGTGATTCAGTAGTCATCATCATCTGTTAATTCTTACCTGGGGGTTAAAAGAGGACATCGCACCTTCTAAAGGAGTCTAGCACCTCAACCAAAACGTCTTCCTTCCAAAGAACAAAACCAGATTTTGAAAGCACATTTATAGTAACCATGATGATGTTAAATTGAGCTGCATGATCTTTAATTCTCCTTCTAATTTCTCCATTAAACTCTGTATCTCTATTAAGTCACCAGTCCAAGTCGGCTCCTATCAGCCCCATGTGTGGCTGCATTTGGCCTTCTGTGAGCTGCCAGTCTGAGAAAGCTCCTTTTCATGCTCATCCCCAACCCCCACATGGCACTTTGCTCACAGTAGATGCTCACTAAATATGGGAGTGATTGAATTTCAGCTGTAACATTCTGTGACCATTTTATATGGTTTCCTCCAACATCTATCCTCCTCTTATTTTTATCAGTAGATAAACTGTACTGTTTATCCACCCACAGATTGGGAAGGATTCTATAATATTGGAGATATGAGAAACTTTAGAAATAATCTCAACACGTTTGTCATAGACTGACTTATGTTCCCCTTGAATCATGAACAAGGACATGTTCAAATCCTAACCCCTGGTCCTACAGATGTGAACTCATTTTAAAATAGGATCTCTGAAGAGGTTATCAGTTAAGACAAAGCCAAACTGAATCAGGGTGGACCTTAATCTGAGTGGAGTCCATATCAGCAGAGGAAATTTGATCACAGAAGGAAAGAGATGGGGAGAGAGCTGGCCTTATGACAGAGGAGAGTTACGGATCATCAAAAGCCACCACCAGAATGCTACACACTTGAGAGAAAGCATGGCCAAGTCAATGCCTTGATTTTGAACTTCTAGCCTGCAAAAGTGTGAGACAATAAATTCCTGTTGTTTAGGCCAACTAGTCGGCAGTACTTTGTTGCAGCAGACTTGCCAAAGTAAGACACCATCCCAGGGCCCTTTTGGCAAAGAAAATGAAAGCACCGAAAGCCAAGGAAACTTCTTGTGGTGAAAAAGTTTTGTTTGCAGCAGGTCTTGACATTTCCAGTCTAGTCCCGTCCGCAGTCACTGTGCTATGATCCCTCTGAGCCAGTTCCCACTACGAGTCCCATTATGCTGCACAAAGCTCACTTTGCTGGACTCCTGACTCAGAGATGTGCATAATAACATCAGAGGCTATGACCGTAGAAGGCACAAGTCAGAGATAACTCTGCCCCCACCTTCCCAAGCATCTTAAAGCTATGACAAAGAAAAGTAATTTCTATACAATAAGCAAAGTTCTTTGGAAAGGACTAGCCATTACGAGAACAGTCTTGGGCTGGGCCATCTGCTTGGCATTACTGAAGATGCAGCTCTTTCAGTGGTGTGACTGGGGGATGTAGTGTGTGGACTCACAACAATTACCATCAGGAAAACTGTTCTGCCAGTGACCAAAGAGGTGACAAACAGTTTTTTAAATCCTTTCTTTGTTCTAGTGTGAGTTTGATCAAAGAGAACTGAGGAGTCACAAGGATAAAACTAAAATCTCTGTTTAATATCTGAATAATAAGATAATGATTAGTTTATAACATTGGTTCTCAACCCTGGTTGTGGAGTGGAAACCATAAGGAAATATATAACAATATCTGAATCATAACCTCCTGAATCATAAGTTAAATCAAGATCTCTGTGGGTACGGCTGGGCATTATCATATTTCAAATGCTCCCCTTTTGAGATTCCTCTATGGCAATGCCCTAGTCCAGATGTTCTCAATCTTTTTTCACCATCCAACACACCTCAGGGTTAGAAGTGTGTTAGGGGACAGTCCTAGTGTGTTCTGCCACCTTTCCCTGGGACACACAAATATGTCCTGTGCTCAGGACCAGGTGTGACAGCCTGAAAGGGTATAACACATGGTGAGAGGACTATAAGTATCTGCCTTCCCATATTGCTCTATGCATAGGTAAATATTCACTGGAGACAGTCTGATTCCAATGGGTGTGTTTTATGACATCCAGCTCACACCCCTGTGGTACACCTGTTTGAATGGGGTTCTTCCACTACAGCACAAAGCCACAAGAGAGGGGTGCTATGCATAGAGCATCTCCCCTGCATCAGCCATAGAGAACCACGGGCTTTGGGGAATCGATGCCCACTAGTTATACTGACTTTGCTCTGTCTCTTCTCTACTTGAGTCAAATGTCTTTCCATCAGAGCCTGTGTGAATTATACTTTTGTTGGCAACCCTGGCCTCTGTATTGGAGTGGGTAGACATCTCTTTAGGGAGAAGCAAATAAAAGCTCATGTGGGTGAAAAAACCCCCCAGATGATTCTGATTCTCACTCCTATCCTTTGATGGTCACAAACCTCGTCAAGATTTTTCTCTCCCTCCTTGGTAGTATGGACATAATATCTAACTCCATCTCATTTCGCTCTGGGCTGTGAAGCTGAAAGTGTCATATAAGGCCTGTGTTTCCCTCGATGCCTAACTAGGTCGTCTGGTTGTACTGCTTTGGGGCAAAAGCTGTTATAGAGCACACAGAGCAAAAGTCTAATGTAAGTCTCACAGGGAAGTTACAGCTTCAGTGTGAGTTCCTCAGTATGCAAAGGAAAATTAAAAAATAACATTTCAGAGACAGGTTGTAAAATGAGTCATGGATGAATTATATTGTCATATCAAAAATAGCTTTAGCTCTGTTTTTATAAACAGCCAGTGGAAAGATAGACTCTTAAATTAAATTACCTGTCCAGGTTAGACAAGAAACAACTTACTTTTTTGAGTACAGTATTATCTTGAGTAAATAGGAGTTGAAATTTCTTTGAAAAACATGACATTGGATCTAAGCATATAAATCAGAAAAAAACAATGTACAAGACGTCCTACATTGAGCCTCTTAATGCAGACCCATTGGTTGGGAGAAGCTGTCAGCCAGTCACAAAAGTGTGAATTTGGGAAGAATAGCAGTGTTCAGAGTGACTAAACTTCTATGATCACTTTGCTGTTACAATCCCAAATTTCTTGATCTCTAGGAGAAAGGACATTATGTGAACAGAAAATATCAGTGTTATGGAGAAAATAAAAATCAATCAATGCAATAATGGAAAATGTACATACAATTCAGGCAATTTCTTTTAAGACAGCAAATCCCTGAACATTTCCCCCTTAATTATCTGTTTACAATTAGTACAATTTTGTCATTAATTATGGTGACTTTTTAAAAGGAAGTATAAAAATGTAACTTTAATCCGATTGGAAAATTTTTATTTGTTAAATAATACTTCAGAAATTCCGAGATTGTCTTGAAACAGTTGGGAACAAACTCTGGTTTATGACCATCCATCTGTAGTTGGACAATGGGCTTGTGTCCTTAATGGAACCAGCACCTTTTTGCAAGGAGCTCACGTCAAGTGTCATCTTCTCAATTAAGACCTCTAACATGCTGCAGATCCAGTCAGGTCACATAAAACTCCCTCATAGTACCCTGCACTTCACTTTTCACAACTGTCTCCAGTCATTTGTTTTGTAGTGAATCAATGTCTTCCTCACGAGAACGTTAGTTATATGAGGGAAATTACAGTGTTTTGTTCACTAATGTACCCACAGAAGCTAGCACAGTGCCTGGCACAGAGAAGATGTTCAGTAAATATTGTAGAATGATCAAACAAATGAACATCAATAACCAAAATAAAAGACAGAGACCACTAAGTATTATAAGAGAAATTGGGTGTGCATCTAATTGCTAAGATAATAAAAAGATTCATGGAGTGAAAGACTTTTTCAAATTACCTATTGGTGAATTGATTTTCCAAAGGGGATATAAGCTTTCTTTATTATTTGTAACAGGGTCTTATGAAGAGCAGAAGTTCTTAATTTTGATAAGGTCCAATTTATTTAATTTTTCTATTATGGATCATGCTTTTGTCATATCAAAAACACATCACAAATATTTTCTCCTAAGTTTTCCCCAAGAATGTTTATACTGTCACAGTTATATTTCAATCTATGATCTATTTTGAGTTAATTTTAATTTATGGTGTGAGGTATAGATAGTTCATTTTATTACCTATAGATATTCAATGATTCTCGCACTACAGAGCATTTGGCCATATATGTGTGTGTCTCTCTTGACTCTATTTTGTTTCCTTGATATAATTGTCTACCTTGAGGGCAAAAATACATGATCTTGATTACTATTGCTTTATAACAAGAGTTGTATTTATTTATATAAAATTGGTCATGAGTTTACCTTACTATCCTTTTCATATTTGTAGGAACTGCAGTGATGTCACCTCTCTCACTTCTGATATTGTTAATTTGTGTCTTCATGCTTTTATTCCTGATCAGTCTGGATAAAATTTTTATCAATTTTATTGATTTCCTCCAAGAACTAACTTTAATTTCATTGATTTTATATACTGTTTTGTTTTCCTGTTTCATTGATGTCTTCTCTGATCTGTGCTATCTCCCTTCTTTTGCTTACTGTGGGTTTAATTTGTTCTTCTTCTTTTAGTTCTCAAGGTGGAAGCTAAAATCATTTATTTGAGACCTTTCTTCCCTTCTAATACAAACATGTAGTGCTCTAAAATTTCCTCCATGTACTCATTTAGCTGCATCCTGAAAATTTGATATACTATATTTTTATATTCATTCAATTCAAAATACTTTCTAATTTTCATTCTGATTTCTTCATTAACCAATGGGCTATTTAGAAGTGTATTATTTAGCTTCCAAATATATATGGATTTTCCCTAGATCTATCAGTTATTGACTTCTAATTTAATTCCATTGTGTTCAGTTAACCTACTTTGTATGAGTTGAATCATTTTTAAATGTATTTTTTCTTGCTTTATGGACCAAAACATGATCCTTTTGGTATATGTCCCATGTGAACTAGAAAAACACATGCATTCAGCTGTTGTGGGGTGAAGTGGTCTCTAAATATCAATTAGGTCAAGCTGACTGATAATGCTATTCAAGTTCTCTGTATCAGAACTGATATTCTGTCTCCTTGTTCTGTAAACGATTGAGGGAGGGATGTTGAAATTTCTTTTGATAATTGTGGATTTGTCTGTTTCTCCTTGCAGTTCTATCACTTTTTGCTTAATTTAATTTGATGCATAAATATTTAGAGTTGTTAGGCAGGACCAGCATTTAGTCTATGGTTAATTCTTCCCTGCTTCTGAGGCAAGACACTTCTAAGTACTCTAACAAATGTCTCATGAATTACGAGGTCTTCCATTTTACCTGCTGTAGACAGGCACTACTTCTAATCTTGTGTGAATCCTTGGGGTAGTTTCCTCATATTCCAGTGCTATTAAGTACTCTACTTAATACCCTTGTGGGACCCCCTGAAGATCTCCAGTATTCTTCCTTTGTGCAGCTTCCCTCTCCCCAGCACTAGTTGGGTGCTGCAATCACTAGTTGCATTGCTTCCCTTCACTTTTAGCTCTGTCTCCTTTGCTCAGACAGAACACCCATCCCTGACTGAGTTACTTCTTCCTGCACCAGAGCTGGGAAACCTTCTCCAGGCAGTAATCTGAGGCACTCATTGGGCTCACCTTACTTTTTCCCTTCTATCAAGTACCATAGCCCTTCATCACCTACATCCAAATGTGTTAAGAGCTATTATTTTATTTATTTTGTCCATTTTTAAGTTGATTCATGATGGAAAATAAATTTGGTTCCTATAATTCCATCTTGGTCAGAAGTGGAATTCTAGAAGGCAGTCTTTTAGAATATGTTTCCAAAATTTTTGTTTTTGTAATGCTCTGATGTTTCCAAAATATACCATTAAAGGGCTTAAATATTTTGATGTGATAGACACAATAAAAGTGGATTTCAGTTATAAAAGTTCTATAACTCATTCAGATGTTTTAAAAATCTAAATACTTAGTGATATCCTAATGATTGGCAAGACATTACATTTTTCAACATGAATAAGAAATGCTAAAGAAAGATATAATGTGTACTTTTGTATCCAAAAATCTTCCAGATATAACACTATAGATTAATTTTTTTCTGTTATTTTTGTTTAAATTACCTTTAGTCTGAATATGAATTTTATATTTTAAAAATGTTTACTTCCATTATATGAAACCTTTATTTTAGCTTCTATTATATCAAGAGCTAAGACCCAAGCTTTTAAAAATTAAAATGTCATCATTTCCTTATCAAACAATATTTTAACTTACTAGTTCAAAACAGAAATTTATAGTCAATATAACTTCAAGCAATAAATGATTATTCTAATTTATTTTTACCAATACTTTTCTATAGAAGGAAAAATAATTGCTAAAGGTAAATGAATACCATAATAATCATAGTCATGGTTTAAATACTGCAGAGCTGTAGAGAAACCTGCCTAGCTGGATAGCTGTTTGCTTTTTGGTTAACTAAAAAGAAGTAAAATCATGGTGAAATCTGTGTTCAAGAGGCAATATTTTGTAGTCTCCTTCACTAGTTATCATGCTTCCTTCTCACATCTAGTTTTCAAATTAGAAAAGAATCATATCAGGTACATTTCCTGGGCCTGAACCACACCCTAGTGTTAGATATTCATTTACATATAGACAACCTCAGAATACCTCTATCAACACAAGCATGTTACCGATTTTCCAGCTCCATTTCTCTGCAGGTTCAATGGTGGTAATCCAGTTAGGAAGATGATTTAGAAAGAAGTTGCTACCTTTGTAGTTTTGTAGGCTTAATGTGGACTAGAGAATATTTTTCACTAGGCATTTGGCTATTTGCATACTGTTATCAAGAGGTGAGTATGCCCTTTTATTCCCAAAAAATTAGTTGGCACAAGCCATTAACTTTCTATTAGACCAGCATTAATGGATTCAGTGTGTTGATCCTCTTCTGATAGAAAATTTATATGCCTTAAATAATTTAACATTAAAATTTGCATTACATAGAAGTTTCCTGGTGTGATATCAGGGATTGCTTTGTGGAAAAAATCAGAGCCAAAATATCATTGGTACAACTTCCATACACCAAAAATAGAACTTAGAAAATCATGATTAAACCAAAAGACCATAACATCAAAATAGACACTATTAATTCAAAGGCAAAAATCATCACTTTTACTTAAACATTGACACAAAATTGTAAGTTACATTTGGAAAATGAATATTGTTTTTTAATTAAATAAAAGCTGAAAGGAAAATCCTTGCAAAGACTTTTTAATTATTTAATTTAAAATTATGTCTACCCCTCTGGCGAAGTCTCTGTCCTTGCCTTGCATTGGGAGCATCATTCTAGATAAAACAGAGGAAACTCAGAATTTGAACATACATCAGAAAAATATGCAATAACCTATGGCAGAGGAAGTGTGGGAACTTTGATGTTAGTAGAAGAACAAAACACCTATCTTTCTAGAATTAGAATTACTGTAGCCATATATTTTCCTTTCATTTCAGTTTATTTCCTTTTCCAATAGAAATCCTGCTAAAAATATTAACTACAATATATGAAAATACAAGTAGATTTCCAGAAATGTTTTGTAATCTATGGCTGTGTGGCATTTTGAGATTATTTATGAATCCTCAAAAGACTGATTATGTTTGTAAACTAAGCTATTCCTCTGTGTGTGATACCCTTTGAATGCACTACAGTGAGCTGACATGTCTTGATTAATTATCTGTTAAGATTAGGGCTTTGAGTCAACCATGTCAGAAGGGCATGACTCAGATTGAGTCCCAGCCCCCTTGGTGGACTGATGTAAATAGACACTCACTCAAGAAGACACACAGAAAGAGGAGAGAGCTCTGTCATGTTTGATCCAGGGGCCCTTTGGAGAGATGAGCCATTTGCCTGATCATTTGCAGCTGAAGATAATAGAGCAGCTGAGCAGCTGAGAAGGCCCAGAAAGAAAAGAGCCACATGCCAGAGAGTGATATAGGAAGCCCTGAGAGACCAGGCAAAGATTGCCCACCATCTTGTTTCAACATATGGCAACTGACTCTGGTGAGAAAGAAGCCTTGAGTTGGACTCTTTAGGGCATTGTAACTGTAAGTTTTTACCCCAAATAAATACCCTTTATAAGATCCAACAGATTTCTGGTACTTTGCATCAGCACCCCTATTATGTATTAATCATAATATAGACTGCTACTTGAAGAGAATGAGAGGTAGAAATGTATTATTACAACATTAAGCAATTAAGGAAATAGTACCAAATTATTAGTGTCCAAAAAACATTAATAATGTCATAGTGGGAAGGGGATGTGGCTCAAGCTATTGGGCTCCCATCTACCAAACAGGAGGTCCAGGGTTTGATTCCTGGTGAAGGCAAGCTGGCCCATGCAGCAAGCTGGCCCGAGTGGAGAGCTGGGCCACGCAGAAAGCTGGTGCAGCAAGATGGTGCAACAAAAAGAGACACAGAAGAGAGACAATAAGAGACACAGCAGACCAGGGAGCTGAGGAGGCACAAGAGATTGAGTGCCTCTCTCCCACTCTGGAAGGTCCCAGGATTGTTTCCCGGTGCTCCTAAAGAGAAGACAAGCAGACATAGAAGAACACACAGCAAATGGACACAGAGAACAGACAACAGAGGGAGGGGGGAAATAAATAAATAAATCTTAAAAAAAAAAAAATGCTTTAGTAAAGTTTGTCTCCTTTCTTAGGTCAAGCATCAATCATTTAAGTCACAATGCTTTAAAAAATATCAGTGTAATTTTCCTCTCAGCTTTCAAAGAGGTTTTAAACACTTTCTTCAGGATGTACAGAGTGGGAAAATAAAAAGGTCTTTCCACCTGCTGCCCTCCACCAGAGTCAAGGGTGAGTTTGCCCAGAACAGGCAGAGAATTTCTTGCCAAAACTCAGAAGTCACATGCAAAACAACTTCCAGAAAATCAGTGCAGCAATGTGTCAAATCAGACGTGGTAATGTGACAGCGGTGTGATAGGAATATGTCACCAGTACAGAATCCAAGTAATCTGGTTCTAGTCTGACCTAGTTATGTCAGTTAGCCACCCACAGCATAATGAAGCACCTGGAAGGCCCCACCTGAACAGAGTGGTGTAGACACATTTTCCTCTGCTCCTCCAAAAACCTTAGAGCTAGAGTTTAGTTGAGGTAGAACTTCTTGGTGGGTGTGGGCTCTTATGATTAGAATAACAAAAGCATCACATAATCCCTAATAGAGTTATCATTTATTCAGTGCTTCTGCTGTGTCAAGCAATCACAGTGCTAAGCCTTTCATATATGGTAGCACAGTTAACCTTTGCCACTAGCAAACGAAGTAGACATTAATAACTAAAGCCCAGAGAAGCTACATAGCTTTCTCACAGTTGCACTAATTAGAGACAGCAGTCATGTTGCCTAAACAGCTTAAATTCTTAACTATTCTACACTACTGTCTCCTATTCCATTACAATCCCAGGAGTCAGTTTTTCAGTTGCACCACCAGTTGACATGTGGATCAAACCCAGGGGTCTTAGAAGAGCTCATACTTTTTCTCTTGCCCCACACCTGCTCTAACAAGGGAGAAACTACAGATTCACTGCAACCCTTTCTACAGTTACTGCCCATCCCCCAAATATCAGTCCTGTTTTCTGGCCTTCAACCCTTAGCTTTGCTGTGGAGGACTATACTGGGCGAGGCCGACTCAAACCCCGCGTGGCCCTGCAGTAGGCTTCACCTCCTTGAAGGTTTGCCTCGGGCTCGCCCTGCCATAGTTCTCCCTTTCTGAAGCACCTAGAAGATGGAACCTGAATTTAATCTTTTAGTAAAAAGGGCATAGAGTAAAATTACTTGTTCTTAGAGGTCAGAGCACTAGTTATCTCTAACTTCAAAACATAGGCCTCCACTTGGATTAAAGCAAAACGTTCCTCTGAGAACAAAACCTTGGCAGTCAAAAAGTGTTTCACCTCTCAGGATTTCTGCAGAGGTTTCAAGTGTTCTTTATTTCAGTTTTGTTTGTTTCTGTCATTTTTTTTTTCATGCAATTTTTCATAAGCATGGTTCTTTCATTTCTTTCGAGCTAGACAATGTGAGTTCAAATCCTGGTTTTTGCCACTTTCTATCTGTTTATCCTAGGGCAGGTTACTTAAACTCTCTATGCCTAGTTTCATCTAAAAATTAGTAGAATAACAACGCCTACACATTAAGCTAATTGTGAAGATTAGATCAGCTAATATTTATAAAATATAGTAAGTACTCAATAATGTTAGCAATTATATTATTATTGTCATTTTTACTATAGCTATTATTAACTGGCAACAATCAGGCCTCCATCATGTGTCTGTCTCTATGCAAGATATTTTAGATCTATTATCTTTCTTAATGTTCACAGAAACCCTATGATATATGTTATTTTCTTCATATTACAGGTGTTAAAGCTGAGATTCAAAAAGATAATTTGCCTGAAGTCATGCATTAAGTAACTGTTAAATCCAAGAGCCCCACTCCTTAACTCAGAATAAGTAAATTAACAAGAATTAAGGGTGGAGGAAAAGAGGTAATTTGGACATGATAGTGGAGATGAGAATGTTGTTAAACATAATGATTAAAAACAAAGGCTTTAGAGACAGGGAGAAGTGGTGTGTTCTAAAGTTTGGAACACATTTTAGTTGTTTTTAATAATTTTTGTTACCTGAAGAGGTTTACTTCTGTTCTATGGAAATTTAGTTAAGAGGGAAAATATAAGAGCATAAGAAAAATACTAGGCAAAAAGTTACCAGGCAGAGAGTTACAAAGATTCTCTTTATTATTATTATTATTGATATATTCATCCATTCAATGTGTATATCACCAACTGTATCAGTCAGGTACACTAGGTTATGCTGTGATAACAAACGACACCAAAATCACAGGGGCTTATTCCAACAAAGTTCACTCTTTCTCAGAATCTTTGAAGCTCTCTAGGGCAGCTGTCCTCTAAGCAGTGTCTGAATATTTGGTCTTGTGTCACCTTCACCCCAAGAAAACTACTTTAAGATTTTCCACAACATGGGAAGAGTGACCTAGAGGGTCTCACACTGGTAATTAAATGCAATTTCTGCCATTGACCAGAGCATGGGCCTTTCCCGCTGCAAAGGAATGGCAAAGTTTAGCATCCTGTATCCAAGAAGGGCAGGAAAACTAATATCCACCATATCAAATACAAGCTAGGTACTGGGCACACAAACTTAAAAAATGAGACACGGCCCCCTTGAGTTGAAAATTACAGTGTAATGGGGGAATCACAAATGACACATAAAAAATGCAGAAATAATTCAAATGTTGATAAGTGCCTTGAAAGAAAGTCACAGCATACTCTAACAATAAGGAACAGAGGAGGAGACACAGACTATAGATGGGGTTCTCAGGGAGACCTCTCCAAGGAGATGACAATCAAGATGAGATATGATGGATGAGGAAGAGCTAGCCATGCAAGGGGCAGGGAGAAAAGTACTCCAAACACAGCTGATTTCATGAATCATGATATTAAGCACTTGCATGGTGCTTACTATGTGCCACGAGCTATTCAACCTTCCCTAAATATAGAAATATAGAAATATATTTAATCCCATTTTATAGATGAGGAAATGAACAGAGAGGTTAAATAACTTGCTCAAGTGTACATAGCTAGTAAGTAGGGGTGTCAAGATTCATACTCACACACTTTGGCTTTAGAGTCTGTGTGCTTAACTACTAAGAGCATGATGAACTTGGCTCTTTTATGAAACTTAAAGATGGATAGGATGGGACAAGAAAGTGAAGAAAAGAATGGTTTGAGGAGAGTTAGAGAGTGCATAAGCAAGGACTAGATCATGCAGGGCCTTATAGGTCCTTGCTAAGGGCTTAAATTTTATTCTTCAGGTCACTTTGAAGCCACTCAAGGGCTTTAAGAAGACATGTAGTGTGAAATGATTTACTTTTTTAAAAGATGACTCTGAGAATTGGAATGGATCTAGATCAGAGTCTGGGAAGCCAGTTAAGAGATAACTGCAGTATTCCAGACAGGAAATGTATAGTGGTAGTGGACTTCCAGGGAAGGGAATGAATCAGAGACATGCTTTAGAGTAGAATACATAAAACTAGCAATAGACTGTGGGGGTAGGGGGTGAAGGAAAGGGAAGAATCTAGTGTGACAGCTGGGTCCCAGGTTTTAGCCATTGGGTATAACCTGGTGTTTCTCACTGAAGTGTAGTATACTGGGGAAGAAACAGGTTAGGAAACAATCAGGAGTATAGTTTTGGAGACCACTGTGATGTATTAATGAGGAAATGTCAAGCAAGAAGTTCAATGTTTGAATGTGGAACTCAGAAGCAAGTTGTCTCCTGGGAGTACACATTTCTACCATGTGTAAGGGGAATTTATGTTTCCTGCTTTTCATTCCCAAATGATTAGTACACCTAATTCAATCTAGAACCTAAATTCCCCTTTGCCATGTGACTTAATGTATCCATAGGTTCCTTGGATTAGAAAGTAGATATCTTTGAAAGGCCATTATTCTACGTACCATGGGCCTTAAAATTAAGACTATCAAGAATGGATTTACTTAAAAAAATCATGTTATAATCTTTTAATGAATTTCTTGAAACCACTAAAAACAAAAATGTTTATGACATAGAAAAATGGCATGGAAAAATGTATGTGATAAATTGCTATATGATAGGAACTCCATCTTTCTATCTCATGGATTTCCTCCAGGTAGTTAGATCAATAGGAAGAACAGATGGGGGAAATGTTTGTTTTATTTATGCCAATTGTTAAAGTGCTATGTGAAAACACAGGCATATGGTGCATTCAAGATATCACCAACCTGGCCAAAGAATGTTAGCCACTGTCCTCTGTATAGACTCTTCCACACTCCACTCTAGTTCTCTCCTCTCTGATAGTTTCAAGAATTTCAGACCTGCCTAGCATCTCCTACTTTACCTCACCTGTTTTGGGGGATTTAATCAAGTGCCCACAAAAGACAGGTTCTTAATCTTAATCTGCATTCCTGTGGTGTGAACCCACTTGTAGCTAGGACCTTTTGAAGATGTTATTATTAGTTAAGGTGTGGCCAGATTGAATCAGGATGGGTCTGAATCCTTATTACCGGAGGCCTTATAAAAAGAGAAAATTCAGTCTGTCGGTAGAAACCAGAAACAAGGAGAATCCAGAAGATGTGGAAGATGTGGAAGCCAGAAGTCAGAGAAAGTCATAGGAGGAGAAAATGAAGCAGATCACCATGTGACAGAGGACTGTCAGCACCAGAAAGCTACTGACTCTGGGAGAAAGCATGGCCTTGCCATCATCTTGATTTTGGACTTCCAAACTTCAAAATCATGAGACAATAAACATTTGTTGTATAGCACAACCCATTGTGTGGTTTTTGTCATAAAGCTCTGGAAAACTAAGACACCTGGGTATCCAAATAGAGTTTTTGACCCAAACAATCTTTTCTTAATGAACATGCCATGTTGCTCATATTCTACTGATTCAACTCCTTCTATTTCTCACAGAAAATGTAAAAAATAAAACACTATATTCCCTAACATGTGTCTATGTCACATGCATTCACATAGGTGTGGATATATTCAAAAAATTCCATAAAGATCTGCACCAATGCGCCAAGTCATGATTAGTAGTTACCTCTAGGTGGGGAATATGAATTATAATCAAATTTTATAGCTTTTCTTTTTTCTCAGAATAAATATATATAAAAGAGAAAAGTCATTTCCATTTTAAAATAAATTCATTTCTAATAAAGATTAGAGGTAATTGGTGTTCTATCCCCACCATACGTGCATGATTCATATTTCAAGTTACTGCTAACAGGCCCACACACTGCCATGCCCCAGTCACAAGTCACATGAACTTTCCTCAAGTATGGGAAACACAGACACTGATTAAATAAATTAATTAATCAATGTTGAAAGCTAATAAATTGCCATCAACAACAGATCAACAGCATTACAGTGGCACCAAAACTCAATAAAGGAAAAAGAGTCCATTTTTGCCTTATTTGCTTTCCAAGGCAGACTGTTTGTACCTCATTGATTTTTCGCTCCCCATTGACTAATGTTTGCCTGCTCATTTCATTTGAAGTTGTAGAGTTGTAGAGAACATTGGTTCTTTATTTTCTCTACAAGAAAGTAAATAAGTCTATTTGTATATAGTTTGGAAAGAGAGAAGTGAAATGGGGAAAATATAACTGGATAAAGGCAACAAGAAATGGCAAAGTTCAGGGTTGGGAGTGAGAGAGGGGTGTAGGATGATAACTGATAGGTTGAAAAGTGGTTGGATGGTCTCCCTAGTTATTATGCTCCTTATGTATAAACACATCTAGTCTTTTCCAAAAACTGCAAACAAATATCTCCTTCAACTCCATTTGCTCAAACCTACTGTCCATTGTCCCTCCTTTCCTTCAGAGCCAGGTTTTATGAAGATAAGTCCACATACAGTCATGTCCATTTCGTCACTTCTCATTCACTCTTAAAATCTCTGCCATATGACTGTCTTCCCTCCCCATGAACACTGTCCAGAGAGACCATCAGTGACTCCCCAATTGCTCCGCTACCTGGTATTCTGTTAACCTGTATGTGGCATTTGTTCCACCAATCACTCCTTTGTTGAAATTCTCTCCTATGACTCCAGTGTATGTTCTCCTAATTCCCTCTCTTCCTTACTGACCTGCAGGTATCTTTGAGGATCCTCTTTCTTTGTACACCCAATCCTTAACCCAGGTCCTCTAGAAAATAGAGCTAAGGCAAGGATTAAAGTGCTGTTACCTTATTTGGGTGGTGTAAATTCACATAGGAGTGTGTGAAAAAGGAAAACCTCATAAGCAATGAAGAAACAGATCAGTTTGTTCAACAGATAGATTGGCTTGACAAGCAGGACTCCTCTGGATGTTTCAAAGAAGAAATTGTCATCAGAGTAGTACATAAGAGAGAAGAAGGAAGGGATTTATCTACTGAGCTTCATCACACCTCCTGTTTCCCACTGGCCAAAGTCTACTCCCAGGACTATTGGATCTTATGAATAGTGACATCATCCAATTCCTTTAACACCTAATTTGGTCTTTCATTGTCCAGTCCATCACTGGTGCTGCAATCAGAAAGCTATTTCCCAAACAGAACTATATCACTTTATATAACCATAACTGTCACCTGACAACCTAAAGCTGAGATGGAGTTCACCAATGCTTAACAAATTTTAATTGCATTACCTGCAAAATAATTGGAAAACAATAATACATGGACAGATGAGCTTCTTGGCTCACCCTTTCCCTTCCTCTCAACTTTATAGCATTCCCAGTAATTCCTCAGTTTCTTAACTAAAAGTTAGCCAAATAGACGTTTTGCATTTTAAGAATTTTATGGAAACACATGGTACATCTGTACAAAATCCTTCAGTGGCTCTCTATTGCATCAGTTTTTTGCCTGACCTGTGATCCAAATCAAGACATTTTGTTACACATGTATGCTTCTTGGGCCAAGGTTTCTAAGGATAGAGGCTCTAAAGCTATGAATGATTTTTACATATTTTAGTGGTTGAAAAAACACAAAGCAAAGAAGTATATACAACAGAAACCCTACGTGGCCTGCAAAGCCAAAAGTAATTATTTCAGTCTTTACAGAGAAAGTTTTCCAATCCCTAGTCTAGACTCTAGAATTCAAAGTGCACGTTTTTCCTTTTGTACTGTTGGGCCAGTTAAAGGCCAACCTCCCAAAAGACAAAGTGCAGCAAGGCCTCCAGAGACTGGTCCTCCAGCATCATCTCGGGCCCCTGCCAACCTGCTGCCCTGTGTTCTCAACTTAAACCTTCCCTCTCCTTTTGCATGTTCTCCCATGTTCTCCTCCCTATCTGGCTGTAATGCACGTTCCCCAAGCCCACTTTGTCTGCCTGGAAACCTACTGTTAAAGTTTAGGATCTCAACTCAAGCTTCATCTTCTCCGTGATGTGACCCTGATCATCCACACCACACCCAAAAATGGAGGAACAGCTATTTTATTTCTACTTCGGTTTTCCTAGAATTTTTTGAGTCCACAATAACACTATCATTAGCTAACACTTTGCATGTGAAACTTTCATTCAATGTGCTTTACATGAATGAATTCATTTTATAAACACAACAGCCCATGAGATTAGAACTTGTATTTCCCCATTTTACAGGTTAAAAAAAAAAAAGACTGTCACAGTGGTTTAAATCTAGCTAGTCTAACCCAAAGTCCACACTTTCAACCACCTTACTATTCTCCCACTCATTACTAACAATTCACAGTATCCTGCCTTCTCACGGTCCAGTCATTTTTTCTTGGGACTTGCACTCAATTTGCCAAAGCCTCTTTAACTCTAGGGTATCCAAAACTGGACACAATGCTGTAATCAAGGTCTCACCAGAGCTGAGAAGACTAAAACAATTACCTCTGCACTGAAGATAGTATTCTCCCATTAACACAATTCATCGTTTTACTTTGAGGGAGCAGTCATATGACACTGTTGCCCTACATTAAGTTCCCGGTTAATGAAAATCTCTGAGTTTTTGTATATTTATTTGTCCATTTATGTGTTTGTTCACTTTTAAATGGTTCTATTGTTCATCTGTGACTTACCCATCTTCCACATGTCCAACCATTTGAGGGCTTTTTTTATAAAACTTATATAAAAAGCTACAGACTTATACACAAAGAATTGCATTTCACCATACCAACTCAATAGTTTAGCCAATTCATGTCACTTAAATTTCTGATTCTGTTATATCTGTCATTCCTCCAGCTTCATTTCTCCATATTTCCATAAACATACAATGACTATGCTAAAAAATCATTCATCTGCTCATGAATGCAGATGTCCTCTGAAACCATTCTCTAACCATGTTTGTGCTACTCTATGAACCTAAAAGTTAAGGAACTGCATTTCTTATACAGATTCCCTACATACCTCAGATGTCTTACTTTTCAGACTCACTCACTCCCAATTAGTACAAATTATTGAGGCTTTTCTGTTAGTTACACCAATGCAATTTGTCAGCAATCTGTAAAGTGATTTGCCATTGCATCTGGCATGGACAGTTGGCAGCAAGTGTACTTCGTTTTCAAATGGTTGGGAGAGAGTTGATAACTGTCATTCAGTCCTATCTGGAGTGCACCCCTGCCTTACAGTGTTGCATACTCAAAGATGAGGCAATGGAATCAGCCAACATTTTTGGACATATCCAGGGAGACCCTAACAAATCATTTACCCTTATCGTATTCCTGACATCATAGCTGAGAACACTAGTTGGGTGTGCCATTCACAAAATAGGCTAGATAATTTTTTAAAATCCAGATTTCCATTAATGATCTAATCCTTATGTTCATTACTGTGATTTTTTTTCCCTCTGAAACAGGCACCTGGGAGGAAGGTAATACATTCATATGCTGAGTTTGGCTTAGAGAGAGGCCACATTTGAGCAACAAGTAGGCTCTCAGGAGGCAACCCTTAGGCACCCCATAACAATAGGCTAAGTTTCAATTTCAAGAGGAAACACTCATAAACCTAGTCATCAATATCAAGGGCACATTAGTGGATCATCCTCCTTCACTAGTCACTGCCCCTGCACTTGGGGGACTGTTGCTGCTTCCTTAGATAATGTGGCAGAGCACTCCAGGATGGGAACTCAGTATTCTCTCATTTATTGAGTGATTCTCCACCCACTGTGACAATGCCCCATAAACATTTGAACATTTTTATATACCTTATATGTATGCTCATGTTAACTTCTTCCCATGCATCCCCCGTCCCTGACACCCCACACCAATGATCCTCCCCTGCCCTAGTTGTAACCTTTCTGTGATCCAAAGCTTCTTCAAAGATGAAGCCATTACAATAGCTGAATACAATTAATAGGAAAATGAAATAATAATGATAAGTTTAAATGTAAGAGATAATATATATATAAATTTAAAAAAAAAACTGAAAATAAAATAAAATTAAAAGATTGGGCTATTTAGAATCTGAAAAATATTCTTTAAATTTTTTTTTGACATTTTGCCTTTCATATCTGGTGTCCAGTCTGTGCCTTGGCACCTTCCCCCTCTCATTCCCCAGTGTCTCACTATTTTTCATTTTGTTTTCAAAGAAGTTTTAGTCACAGCAAAGTCACACACAGAATACAGGAGACTCTCATATACCCAACATCCTCCCACTCCCTGCCCCCCATATTAGTACCTTTTTATATGTGGATGGTAGCATCGTTATAACTGATACACAAATAGTGAAATACAGCTACTAAACATTGTCAATGGTTTACACTATGGTTTACATTTTAGACCATACACTTTTATAAATTTTGATGATATTTACCATGTCCTGTGTCTATCACTGTAAGGTAATGCAGAACATTTCCACTGACCACTAAATACCCCTGTTTGATCTATTCTATTCTTCCATCCCATCTTCCTGGGGACCATGGCGACCCCCTGGCTTGACTCATTGGATGACAAGATTCATAGTTACATGCAACAAGACTGAGGTCTTGACACACTGGTTTGTCCTCCCCTATTAGGAACTGCCCTTGCTCTCAAGAGACTCCCACCTGTCTATTTCTGAACAAATCGGTCTTCCTGAGGATGGGAGTTCAACTCCTTCCTGCTCATTATGTGGGTCTCCACCCACTGATACAACACATTATGACAGAATGAACACCCACACACTCCCTAGAATCCTGTTCCAGGTGTGCCCTGTCCTGAAAGCACACCCAACCAACACCCTAAACCATTGACCCTTCCTTGTCATATTACCATAAGAGCATTCCCAACTCGTACTTTCAACCTCATACCCACAAATCCCCAGTGTTCACCTGGTCCCTCTCCCATCCCTCCCCCCAGTGTCCTGGACCTTCTAACCCACCCTTCCCAATCTACCCACCTGTCAACTCTGCACCACCCAACCCAATAATATCACTACCCTCCTGTCCTATCCCTTTAATACACAACTACACTCTATCACCTTACCATAGATTATGTCCGTATGGGTGATGGCTCACAACGTTCTTTTCTCTTACTATTTCTTGGAAACCTATCTTCCAGCCATAGCACTCTGAGACTGTTCAATTTCCTAAATTCATATCAGTGAAGTCATGTACTCTTCATCCTTCAGTGTCTGGCTTGCTTCACTCAACGTAAGGTCTACAAGATTCATTCTTGTTATCCCATGTGTTAGCACTTTATTCCTTCTTACAGCTGAGTAATATTCCATTGTATGTCTGTACCACATTTTGTTTATCCATTCATCTGTTGATGGGCACCTGGGTTGATTCCATCTTTGGGCAATAGTGAACAATGCCGCTATGAACATTGGTGTGCATATATCTGTTTGTGTGTTTGCTTTCATTTCTTCTGGGTATATACCCAGCAGTGGACTTGCTGGATCATATGGAGTTTCTATACTTAGGTTTTTTGAGGAACCGCCAAACTGTCCTCCACAGTGGCTGGACCATTCTACATTCCCACCAGCAGTGGATGAGGGTTCCCATTCCTCCACATCCTCTCCAGCACTTATAGTCTGCTGTTTTTTTCAATAGCCGACATTCTAATGGGTATAAGATGGTATCTCATTGTAGTTTTGATTTGCATTTCCCTAATAGTGATGTCAAGCATCTTTTCATGTGCTTTTTAGTCATTTGTATTTCTTCCTTGGAGAAGTGTCTTTTCAGGTCACTTGCCCATTTTTTTAAATGGGTTGTTTGTCTTTTTATTTTTGAGGTGTAGGATTTCTTTATATATGCAGGATATTAGGCTCCTATCAGATATGTGGTTGCCAAATATTTTCTCCCATTGGGTAGGCTGCCTTTTTACTTTCTTGATAACGTTCTTTGAGGTGCAAAAGTTTTTAATTTTGAGGGGATCCCATTTATCTATTTTTTCTTTTGCTGCTCATGCTTTGGGTGTGAAATTCATGAAACCATTTCCTATTACAAGTTCCTGTAGATGCTTGCCTACCTTATCTTCCAATATCTTTATGGTTTTAGCTCTTATATTTAGATCTTTGATCCATCTTGAGTTGATTTTTTTATAATGTGTGAGATGGTGTTCCTCTCTCATTCTTTTGAATATGGATATCCAGTTCTCCAAGCACCATTTGTTGAAGAGGCCATTCTCTCCCAACTGAGTGGGCTTGGTGGCTTTGTCGAATATCAGATGACTGTGAATGCGAGGATCTATATCAGAACTCTCAATTCAGTTCCATTGGTCAGTATGTCTATCCTTGTGCCAATACCATGGAGTTTTGACCACTGTAGCATTGTAGTATGTTTTAAAGTCAGGTAGTGTGATACCTCCAATTTCATTTTTCTTTTTCAATATGTACTTGGTGATTCAGGGCCTCTTACCCTTCCAAATAAATTTTGTAGTTAGTTTTTCCAATTCATTAAAAGTATAAACTACCATCTGAACTATGGTCCATGCTCAGTGGCAATGCCCTAGGATGCGTTTCTCAATTGTAACTGAATGTGCCACGCTAATGAAGGATGTTGTTTATGTGGGAGGGTCTGGAAGGTATGGGGAGCGGAGCATATGAGAATCCCTATATTTTTTATGTAATATTTATGTAATCTAAGTATCTTTAAAAAATAAAAATTATATATTAAAAAAAAAAAAGAAAGCAGAATGCTGAGACAGTGCAAGTAAGAAGCCATAAAAATGTGGCCCTCAACCCCTGCTAGAAACTGGAACCTGGTGAAGGCCACCAACAGCCCTGTACCAATGACCCACTGATGAGAGCTGGCCTCTGTGTGCCTCAATCAGAGCACGAGGGCGGTGCCTGCCTTTGGCAAGACATGGGGGTCGGCCTACCAGTTAATTCCTTGGCTGAGTGAAGTGAGAACATTAGTGTCAGATGTGTCAGTCACTCCATGAATTCTCCTCCTGTCCTTGATGATGCTGTGGGCAGCTAGTGCCTCAGCACTGATCCCCCAAAACACCAATCCTGTTCCAGCCAAGAACCTCACACAGGTGTAAAGAATGTTACCACTTCTTACTTTGTGACGATATTCATCCCTGAGACCTGGTCACCTTCTCAGTTTCTGCCTGATTAAGGCACAAAGGTTCTGCAATAATTGGTCCCTGGGTCCCAAAGTTGAGTAACTGTGGGCTTTCGTCAATGGGGATAATTCTGGTGATACAGGGACTCTTTAGCCCTTGTCACAAATATCCTACAGAGATTGCTGGTGTTGGGGAGAGGGAATGCAGAATGTGACATATGAATCTAACTTGTTTTAAACAAATCATGTGTCCACACAGAAGAAAATGAGAAGAAAGTAGCCAACACACATGACCTTGATATGACTGGATTCTGTAAGGGTAACAGCAAGAAGAACTGTAAACGAACACAATACTCAAGTTGGTAAATTTGCTTCTCACTTGGGTATAGGGTAAAAATCCATCAGCTCCTTTTGTTGTATATGATGGCTGGACAAATTGTAAATATATTGTAGACAATGAGACATGTGTCTCTCACACGGTAGAGAAATAATCACAGATGGGTCTCAGGGGGTGGAAAATAAACCCTGTGGTGTTGAATTGACATCTGAGGTATCAATATGGAATCAATTTTTTAAATTTATGTTGTGATAGACACAGTACTAACTATATAAGTTTCTGGCCTGGATTTGTCAATGTGTCTATCCTAGTATGTCCTCTTTGAGAGACCTGAAGCAAGGACACCCCAATATCAATGGAAAGAAAAACATTCAGATCTTGATTTGTAAAGAAAATTCTCCAATAAATTGACCTATTGCCCTTTGAAAACAAATAAATAAATAAATTGAGAAAAGAGCAAGATAAACACTTGGCAAGTTAATGACAGTTGAAGCAAATACAATAAATACAGCAATACATAGTCACAAAATTAATGGCCAGAGGAGATTCACAGAGAGTTGATATTATGAGTTGAAAAGCCAGAGTTTGCTCAGCATTGGCAGAATGGTGAGGAGAAAATTTTTATGGGGAAGCACCTTTTGAGCAAGACTTTGTGGAAATAGTTTAACTTCATAAAATGATAAATTATATGAATGAAGAATTATAGAAACTAATAATTTATATTCTCTAACAGTCTTTCTTCAGTCAATAAATTATTGATTTGAATTAAGCAGACATCCACTCAGCTGTGGTGACAACAAAAGCAAAGGCCTAGAAGAAATAATCTGTCCTCTTACAGAGATTAAAACACAATAGAAGAGACCAAAGAAATGTATATGCAAAAGACATACACACAGAATGAAAAATGAGCAAATAATTACATAAAATCAGTGTGGCAGCATGGAACTTGTAATATTAGTGCTGAAGTGGATATACATCTTGATAGTATATATATATCTTGAGAATATGTATTTCACATTAAGGTTTTACTTTGTATACTTAAATTCAAATTCTTCTCAAGATTGAATTATGTAATGCTAATTTTTACTTCCTTCAAACCAAGTTCTTATAACATGATTGTTGCCTCATTATCTTTTTCTTAAGAATAAAGAATTTGTCATCACTTTTATTTCATATAGGAGTTTTTACAAAGCCTTTTTTCACACAAAAAAATATATATTATGGGCTAGGACCGTTTAGGCTCTGTGTTTCAAGAATTCTAATTGTTATTCAAGGGTCTCTTTAGCATTCTATCTGTATAATGAAGAAGAGTATTGCTCTCTAATCATTGCTTGATGGATTACAATCAGCATGTCTAGACAAAGCGAGTTCATGTTTTTCTCCCAGGAAAATTAGCAAGCAACAATTATGCAGCTTGTCCACTCCCTTGAGAGGAAGCTTCAGAGTTTAGGAGCCCAGCCTCTTGGAATATGACAAACCTATTGACTATAATTGTCAGACTTTAAATGGCTTCAAGGTGTCCCACACAGTTACCATGTGGAACTACATGCACGTGGTTATCACTACCAATGAGAGAGCTGCCTTAAATTTCCTTTAAACATTTACATTTTTCTACTGATAGAAAGAATACTGGATTTTAAGTATTATGCTGAATGAACTGTGCCTTTAAATATACTTTTGCTTCTTTCCTGGTAATGTATCAGTAATGTAATTTATACTAAGTGTCAATAATGTCATTTATAGTAAGGCAAACCAGTAAGGTCACTTAAAAAAGTAGTATACGAATTGTATGTATACTGAGCTTGCTTAGAAAGCACTGTAGAATGTATCTAAAAGACAGATCAATCATTTCTTTCCATTTCTTCCCATGTGATTGTTAAGATGCATATATTTATGCTAGGACAGTGTAGGTGGTAATTATTTGTTTTCCCTAATATTTCAATTTTCTGGCAAAATCTCATCCAAGGCAATAGAAGGCATAATAAAAATGTCTATGTAGCAAATATCTCCCACTGGGAGTCTTAGAAGGGACTTCATAGAAGGGGTGATATTTGAAGTTATCTTTGTAGAATGACTTGTTTTTCACTAAGACAAGTTGAAGAAGGGCATACACAAAGCCAAGAAGGGATGACAAATCTTGGCATAGTCAGAAAGGAACAAGTATTCTTGTAGTTCTATATGTCCTGCTAAAGAGCTTAGAATTTATTCTCTAAGCAGAGGGAAGCCAATAAAGTTTGGCAAAATAGGTGGTATGGAGAGGAGTAAACAGAAAGAGAAATCAGGAGAAAAGTGAATTTGATAGATAACAGAACGTGTATTCATAAAGAATTTTAACTATTTAACGAAGTTATTATAAATTTCTATGTTGTACCTACAGTCTTGATCTCCCTTACAGTCTTCCCACTTTGATCCACATGATCCACAAAAGACAGACTTAGAAATAAACTAAAACATCATTTGGCTCAATATCATCATCTTCCAGATGAAGAAAAGGAAAAATAAACCACCACAAAACTTGGCGGCTTAAAACCACCACCATTTTTCAAACACGAGTCTGTGCATTAGCAGTTGTGCTGCACTGAGCCAGAGTTGGCTAATCGAGACTTGGTTCACTCATGCTTCTGTGATCAGCTGCCAGGTTGGATGAGGGATGGCTGACCTCAGATCATTTTGCAAGTACTAGGCTCATCTCCAATCTACAAGGTCTCTCCTCGGTGACGGGCTCCAAGAGAGGGAGTGTGCAAAGCCTTCTGAGGCCCAGACTTGAAACCAGTTGACTGTGCTTCTCACATTCTATTTCAAACAAGTGACAAAAGCAGCTCAGAATCAAGGAGTGGAGAAATAGGCTCCACCTCCCATCTCTGAATGGGAGAAAATGCTGAGCACCAAGACCATTTTTTGCAACCTATCCATCAAACATAAACTTTATGGTCAGCAGTGCTACTTTTATTTCCGAGTAACTCATATGTCAGTCTATCCATTGACAGTACCAGAAACTAATTTTCTCAGTTTAAACTGAGTTG